>LR990928.1:17041084-17428910 GCA_905163415.1 Noctua fimbriata
GATCCCAAAATTATACTGCAAAATATCGAAGATGGCCGTGTGATCGGGGGCTTAGTGCATTTTTTGTCAGCAAATGCCTGTAGTTGTGAAACAATTGGTGGAGCATTATCAGTATTTAACGTTTCCACTGCTGGGATTTCGGTCTCATCTCTGTGATGCACTGGGACGTAACCATGGTTTGTTGGTAGATGTCACGTATTATATATATTTTTTTAGTTAACCCGTGCTGTCCCACTCCTGAGCAAAGGCCTCCTGCCATTCCTTCCACTTCTCACGACGGTGTGCTGCCGCGACCCCATCTAGCTGTCTCAGGGCTCCAGTCTTGCGATATTCGGGCCCACAGCTGTGCTGGCATCCGGCAGACATGGCCTGCCCAGCCCTACTTTAGTCTCGCAGGTTTATAAGCTACGTCGGCAACTTGCGTTCTGGAGCGCAGTGTGGTGTTCCTTATCTTTATGCGTATTATATTTTACAGAGTTGAGGGTTAAGTAGCTACATCTATTTCATGACCATAAGCAATGGACTCACGTCCTACTACATGGGATTTAAACATAACTGGCAAAATGTGGGTATACCTGACCCTTCGGAGATAACAGGCGCGATGATAAGTTATTTTACCTATTTCTGAATGAATAATTGATATTCATCGTATTAATCGACAAGGCGAATATTTGTTGTACTTAAAACGTTGCTGTTGAAATGAAAAAAAAAACACTGTTATTTACAATCAATCAAATTATTCATCAATCTATACAGAAATGCGCGTACTACACACATGTCATGTGTTAGAACTTAGAAGCTGCTATGATGTATGGATCATAAATCTTGTATGAATAGTCTTTGTGCGTCCATATTGGATACTGTTACATATTGTGCTTACGCCTTGCGCGAACTAAGTCTAGTTACGATTAGTACGCTGTTCCTCTATCGAAGAACAGGTTTCATCACAATGGTTGGGAAAAATTGCTTCAGAGTTAAGAATGTTCAAGAAAGTGACCATTCATCATCATCACCTTACCCCAATTTATTTGGGATCGGTCCAGCGTGTCTTCATCTTCCAATATTATCTATTACTCGCCCTCTCAGTAGTTACATGTCATTCCTAATCGCATCATCTTGCACCCTGTCCATCTATCGTTTTATAGCATCAACGATACACTATGATAGAAAGACGAAACGGTTAAAGTTTTGATTGACACTAGCTAACGAGAAGCTTATGTCGATCCACTGTCCACGGACTCTAGGCCCCCTGTATCTCAATATGAAAGCAACTTTGATTTTTTTTGTTGCTTTCCCGAAAACCTGTTTACACTAGTTTTGCGTATAAGTCACAAAAAGTCACACCTTTTTAAGTGAAGGGCCACAGAAACTACAGAACGTCATTTTTCATAATTCCATCTTTCATAAGTATTTTTCTGCACCATAAAAACCTTAATCCTTCTAAAAGAAAACACCATAAAAATGCGCATTTTCACCAACAAACCATCCCCATGATAATACTGTAAATACCTACGATATACAGGGTGGAATTTTATGATGGGGCGGTAAGGGCAGGTATCTCTACCGTTGCAGTTCCTGCAGGAAAACGGTCTTAGGAGACTAACCGTAAGTTTGCGAGAAATTTCGATCAGCATTCACAGATTTTGGAAAAAGTGTACAATCAACAAAAAAAAGTCAAAGGGGTTTGAATATAATGCCCGGCCTAACTTCCGTCATTTGAATTATTATTCAAAGTTTCGCTCATACATAAAAACCTATAATAATCGAAATCTGGTTGCCGGCCGTAATTAAAAAAAAAAGTTAGTCTATTCACTGATGGCACCTTCAGCACAACGTACTAGTATAATATAGGTGTTATGCGTGGCTGCAACTTTGAAAAAAAATTAAAATGGCGTAAGTTAGGCCGGCTAGGCTTCATTCAAAAATTTTCCAAGCCCTTTTCTAAAAACTTTTTGTAAATTTAATGACATTCGCTCTGGTTTTCGTATAACAATCAAAAAACTCTACGGGACCAACTGGGTTTTGAATAGTTATCAGAAAAGTCAGAAATCGCATAAAACTTTTGCCATACAATCGTAGGATATGAAACACCAACTTCCTTTTTTTATGATGGATAGATTGCTCTTACTGCCTCATCGCAAAATTCCACCCTGTATATTAAGGTACGCCCACACTCAAACGCGTCCGACCTTAGATGGCGCGATATTTATTTAATAGCCGCGTTTTGCTTTAATAAGCCGATAAACCAGGCTCGGGGTGACGAAAAATGACGTCATTAAACTTCTAAATTCTCGCCGTGGAACGTAATCTAGTGAAGATGTGTCAGCAGTCTTTTATAGGTCGCTGTTTGGTTCTACTTGGAATGCGATTTTCTAAAATATTCGTATCGTTAATGGAATGGATTGTTCAGTGATTGTTCATCGTCATCGTCCTTGCATAGGTCTGATTTATCCAAAAGCGTGGAAGTATTCAAGTCATTATCTGCCTAGCGTTTTCCCAACTATGTTGGGATCGGTTTCCAGTCCAAACGGATGCAGCAGAATACCAGTATCTTACATAGAGCGACTGCCTATCTGACGTCCACAGCCCAGTTAATACTGGCCTTGGTAAGACTGGTTGACAGACTTTCGGGCCACTGACTACCTGTAACAACTGTCAAAGATCTACAAATGACAGCCGGGACCAGGCTTAACGTGCTTTACGAGGCACGGATGAAACTTGGTATACAATGGGTGGTCACCCATCCACGGACCAACCAAAGCATGCGCGGTTTAACCTGAAGATCGACCCGAGCGGGTGTTTTTATTTAGCTTCGTGTTCCTGCTGAAGTATAAAGTATTCAAGCCATGATTGAAATAACTAGACCAACGTGGATCATTGTCGACTGCATCATCGCGTAAAGTGTAAGTCAAATTAGTACGGACACCGGTATTTGGCAGAAAGAAAGAAAGAAAATATATTTATTTGCCGCAGGGGCATGACGTGCACTAAATTACAAAAAAAAAATAACAAAACACAAATCAAACAAACAGACAGACAGACTCTTTAGTACATTGTCAAACTAGCCGCAATTTAGCCGCACCAGTATGATTACAGGGTCTATGACAATCACTTTAAAGCTTTTCGTATTTCTTTAACATCTTTCAACAGGACTAACATATGCTTTTTGGCAGTTATCGCTTATAGAATTTCACTTGTTCCATGGCCCACACGTAAGACAGTGGCCACACTTCTCACACGTGAATACTGCCATATTTCCGGCCAGTACCGATATTTCGGTTATGTGGTTGTATGTCTCGTTAGGCATCGTCACCTGAGTAACCAATCCGACTTGCACGGTCCATTGGGTTATCAGATCGGGTGCCTGTTCGTCTGTCTTACATGTTGCTGTCCTGATAACTTTTTATTTGTTTTCTTTATAGGCAGGTAGGTATTACTAGGTTTTCAGTTTCAGTAACCGCATCAAAAATAGTAACAAAAAACAAACGCATAATAAAGTAGATGGCGACGGAAACCGAACCTTACACGAGCTGTATGGAAGCCGAATTGTTGTTCAATAAATACTGCGAATCGAATGTGCTTCGAAAAAGTGTGTAGCACCTCTAGTCTACATACTTCGTCTCTAATCTCATACACATTAGTATTCATAACCTATTATTGTTTTTCTCAAACGTTTTTTTTTTCTTTTCTTTATTTATTTATAGAAGCTTTTACGCATATAGTATGTGAGTCCCATCGTATCCTAAACAATAATACTTTTCACAAGACGTGGGCCATAAACTTAAACAAATCCTTCGCATCGTCGCCATTTGGTTGTAGTAGAATTGTATGGAACATGCCTACATCAGTTCTGTACAAATTCAGGGACCTTACTAAATTATTTCTACGGGACTTATATTGGACACATTCCATCAATAAATGTTATAAGTCCTCGACAATAACTCAACAATTGTGCAACTTTTGTTGACCAAGAATCGAATCTTACATGTCGCCAGCATCATTTCATGTTTTCCGAAACACGCAAACGAGTTGCTGAATCAATATTCTGCAATGAAATTTTCCCATAAAAACGAAGCTTCATGAGCCTTCACAACACTTACAATTCATCTCTCAAATTGCCATAAAACGTAACAATTCACTTAAATATTAGATCCTATACTAAAATTTCCTCTCAGATCATTGTTTTTTCAATACAGTTACTTTAAGGGCTCAGGTGCGTTTCCACACCCTTCAGTGCTCCCCTAACGAGACGCCCTTGAAGCTCCTATTAGCAGTAACAATATTCCAACACGTTTTTGCTTGTGACAACCCTACTTCATTGGGTAGGATTATGTCACTTTGCCTTTTGGATCATTTGAATAAGTAAGTATCTACTTAGTTCTTCTAAATTTTGTGCGGTAACTAATTGCTGTGGACTGTTCTTCATAACTAGGTTTTATTTTGTACGTGATGAAAGAGAATAGATACAGACTGACTGCCGTGGGCAGGGCATATTGGTCGCAGAACGGATGGCCGATGGGGTCGAAAAGTTCTGGAGTGGCGACCGCGAACCGGAAGACGTTGCGTTGGAAGGCCTCCCACTAGGTGGACTGATGACCTGGTGAAGGTTGCAGGAATCAGCTGGATGCGAGTCACACGGGACCGGTCAATGTGGCGACATTTGGGGGAGGCATATGTCCAGCAGTCGAAGTCTTTCGACTGAAATGGTGATGATGATGATGATGATGATGATGATGATTATTGGTAGTTGGGTGCATTCCTTGAAATGCGTGACGTAATTTGCAGCATTTTTGACCCCGATAACTTGGGGTCTAAATTGGGTTGTTTTGGAAAAATCGAGCTTATATTTGTGCTATGTACATAGCTTTTACATTCAGTCAAATAGAACTAATTTGTTTCAAATAACAAAATCTAACAAGAGAGCCTAGACACTAGTAAGTAACAATCTCCTCCACAGCGAGCTTTCAGCATTTCGTATTTTTACAACTATTTTCAACAACCTTGACATAAGCCTTTCGGCTTGTCAGGCTCACAAATTTTTGACATTTCCACCATTATTTGAGCTGAAAAGATGTCACTTTTCGTAGATCCCAAGTAACAAACAAAGAGACTATACCATACTAAGAAATAGAAGATGTTAGAATTCAAAGGTTAAATCCAACAGCTCGAATTTCAGTTCCTCAAAATTGAGTTAAAATTGCAGACAAATCAATCTTAGAAAATTTTTGGACTCCCTTCGGCCAATCGGCTTCAATCAGGTAAAAAAACGTTTGCCTCCATTTTGTCTTATATCACTAAAATCTTTATGGGCGCGGCGCTTATATTTTTCCCTTAGGTTGCTTATAGGCAACTCATCATATGCCTTAGACGCAGGGCTACCAACTTGACTGAGGTAATCTGCTTTAGGAAAGCCGGCTGGGACCTAGGTCAGATTGAACTCGGAAGGATCGGGTCTCGTGACGCAATTTGAGATGGGTATTTGTTTAGCAGTTTATACGTTATGTTCATTAATTATTATGTATTATTAGCAGTGCCCCGCAACTTCATCCATGTTAAATAAACGGTGTGAAATATACTTTACGACCTATTCTCATACTTACCAAATATAAATTAGTTAATTTGTAATGTTTAGTATCATTATAAGTGCCTATATAAATTTTAGAAAGCAAGAAGTAATTTTTTTATATTTATTTTGTACCCTATCACAATGTTTTCTTATTTAACCCAAAGGCTGACTGGTAGAGAATGCATTGTGGCATTAAGTCCACATATGTACTACTATTGTACATGAATTTTAAATAAATATACATAAAAAAATCATAAGTCGAGCCGATTCGGAGGAGTGCGACTACAAACACCGTGACACGAGATTTTTATTTATAAGAAAGAAGATTTAAAAAACTTTGCCTAATACTAGAAATTTCTCCTATATCGTAGGTGCGTTTACAAACATTTAAATTCACATATACAAACAACCAGACCCGGAACAACTACCTGCAGGCCATACAAACAGTAATAATTAAGTATCTACTGCATGAATAACAACATTAGTCTCTACCGACCGGTCTGACCGACGACACACAGTCTTAACCAAGTATTTTTTAATAACACATATTTTAAAATGGACTTCACAAATTCAGTCTTGTTATTCTTTTCTAGCATACGTATGTATGTAACCGTCAAAAGTCGTTACTAGGTGCGTTTAAACCAAACGAATGCTCATTCTAGTCCCACTAGACCACATTTGGGCAGATTCTGTGGAAGTTCGCTGAAGTTTAGATTTAATTTGAAAATTATCGTCTATCCCATCACACAACTCTTCCTGTGTCCCTCTGTTACTGTTAGCCTTTGTCATTCCACTGCTGGGAACAGGCCTGTTTCCCTCTAACAAAAAAAATGAAGAACTGCGTGGCAGAGGCAGCCCTGCAGCCTTGCTGTTCGTACGCAGTATCTTGATATCGCTGAAAGTAATCTTGCAGAAAGGCTCTGCGTCTGTGAGTGACACACTTTTTGGTTGGGGCCATAACGCCCAGCAGGTTATTGTCAAAAAATGTTATTGGTAATTTATGTGGATGTAAAATAGCACGCTTGAATTCCCTGAAGGCGTAGACAGGGGTGAATAGTACTCTCACATTTTGCTTGTTATGTTTAAATCCCATGTAATGGAGGGGAGTAAATTGCATTTGATAGGTTGCTGAAATATGTCTACAATACGAATATAAAATTCCAAAAATCACTGCCCGATGTGCGGATTGAATCACTAAATGGATAGAAAATAGAAAATTCCAAAAATCACTGCCCGATGTGCGGATTGAATCACTAAACTAAACCAACAAGATATGTCTATGAGTAGCAGTAAAGCTATGTGTAATTATTGCCTGAAGTTCTTTAGTTAATGCTAATAGGTTGTTGGCTTACTGTACATCATCATCATCATCATTTCAGCCGAAAGACGTCCACTGCTGGACATAGGCCTCCCCCAAGTGTCGCCACATTGACCGGTCCCGTGCGACTCGCATCCAGCGGATCCCCGCAACCTTCACCAGGTCATCGGTCCACCTAGTGGGAGGCCTGCCAACGCAGCGTCTTCCAGTTATTGTACGCTTTGGTACAAACTGTGAGTGTTGCAGATAACTGATAATGAATAAATCATCATCATTCTCCTGCCCTTATCCCAATTCATTTGACGTCGGCGCAGCATGTCTTCTTCCAAACTTCTCTATTACTCGTCATCTCATCAGATATAATAAATAAATAAAGTCATTTAAAATTTGGGAGAGTTCCCTATATTAGCTGTAAAACAGGTAAACAAGTCATTATTATGGACTTACAATAAATCGTTAATTACAAAATGATGTTATCTGCGTATGTCTCAATCAACTCGCCCATTTTGTAGCCCACCTCTTACAGGTACTATGTAGTAAGGTAACGCATACACACACGTGTGAAACACACCATCATAACAACGCAAGACTTTTTTCAATTATTTTCTTTGCATATAAAAGTGAATCAGGTTAGTATTATTAATAAATTGAAGACTACGCTTTCAAATTAGAATTAGTAAATCAATGGCACCAATGCAATCAGAAATGCACCGATCACATCTTTTAATGCAGTTTGCAGCATATTAAACTCTTCGGTTAACAATTATAGAATCATAATAAACTGAGCAACACCATCTCTTAAAACAACGTTGTTCTGGCTTTAAATTCAATATTGAAAAATATATGTGGTGATTTTTACATTTATTTTCATCTTCATTTGCTTGAGACCTAAACACCCCACCCCACCCTACCCTTCCCTTCCCATCTTCAGTCGATAGGTCGGTACGCGAAGTTTAAGACGATTCTTCTCTAAAACATAAAAAACACAACATAATATAACGTCTGTAATCCCCGAAGGGTTAGACAGAGGTGTACCTAATAGTACACCCACATTTCACCAGTTATGATTAAGTCCCATGTAAGAAAGAGCGAGCCTATTGCCATCAACCGGCACAAATCCAGACTCCGTGGCTGCTATTGATAAATTACTGATGGAACAACCCAATAAAAATTTGCCCGACTGAATCGAACCCAGGACCTCAGCAGTCGCGATTGCGACCACTAGAAAACCGAGGCAAAAAAAACACCTATTTAAAATAAAAATAGGGGTCTTTAAGGCACCCAATTTAAACATCAGTCACGTATAATAACAGCTATTAAGCATCCCTTATATGAACCTACCTTCAAATATTACTTGTGTAGAAAAAAACCGTCCATAACCAAATGTTAAACAAATTAGCGCGTTTTAATTCAAAATCGTTCGACCGCTACCTGCCGCGGGTCGTAAGGGGTGGCTGAACAAAAAACACATCTTTTTGTTTTGTCCAATTTAGAGGGAGATACGCATTTTTTATCCGTTGTGAATGAATATGGCGATTGTGTTTTGTTTGCTTTTTTGAGCAAGTTACATAGTTGTTGCTTTTATGGCGAGCTATCACTGTGTTTGAGTACCCAGGGTACTCAAAACACAGTGATAGCTCGCCATAGCAATATGGGGTAGGATAACCTGACACAAATATTATGTACAGTAGACATCGTTAAGTTAACGTATAGGTACGTTAGCGTAAGTTTTTAATTTTTAATTTTAAAATGAATTATTGCCCCACACTAGGAATTTCTCCTGTATCGTGGGTGCGTTTACAAACATTTAAAACTCACATACACAAACAGCCAGAGCCGGAACAACTACCTGTAGATCATACAAATATTTGTTCCGTGCGGGGATCGAACCAGCGACACGCAGCGCAGCAGCCAACTGCTCAGCCACTGCGCCAATCGTGTCGTCAAATGCTTTCGAGATGTGGTGTTGTCGGAGACTGCTATGTACACCATGGACCGCAATGAGAACTAATGAACCCATACTTGAGGAGCTCAATATCATCAAACGGCTTTCCACAATCTGCCTGGAGCGTGCCTTTAGTTTTTTCGGATAATACTGGGCTGGGTAAAAGGTAAACGCCCGCAAGGCACAGTACCGGCAAGATGGTCAGACGCGATCAAGAAGACTGTCGGAGGCAGCCTGTACGGAGCGGTTCACACTGCAGGAGACCGCATGGCTTCGAGACCTGTCATATGCGGTTGCGATGCTCAGCAATGAGGGAACGACGAAGAAGAAGACAACGTAGACTGCCTCGCTGGTCTAGTGGCCCCAAGCGCGACTGCTGAGCATGAGGTCCTGGGTTTGATTCCCGTGTCGGGCAAAGTGTTATTGGGTTTTTTCATCAGGAATTTCTCAGTAGCAGCCACGGAGCCTGGATTTGTGTCCGGTTGATGGCAATAGGCTCGCCCCCGATTACATGGGACTTAAACATAAATGGCGAACTGTGGGTGTTCTGTTAGGTACACCTCTGCCTAACCCATCGGGGATTACAAGGCGTGATGTTATGTGAATGTTATATTCCTAACTGGATAGAAGGTTACGAGAAGGAATGGAATGGGAAACATCAATATTATAAACTCTTAATATATTGCATTTTCAAAATTATACTTTCAAAACAAAATGACAATACAACAATGTTCTATATTTTATTTTACATAAATACTTTACAAAGGACAAACATCAGTCCATTGTAGCAAGTTTTTTTCATCTACTTGTTTTCTTAGCTATAAATTAGCAAGTTTATCTGAGTCCTTTTTGTCTTTAAGATGAGGTCGGGCTAGGGTCGCCATGATTTGTCAAGTTCCAGCAGATATAATTTTCATAATTATAGGAGACCAGCAAACAGCTAGCCGTGGTCGCGGTAGACCGAAGAGAAGATGGCGGGACGTCTTGGATGGCTTCCTCGCGAATTGGCGAGAAGAAGCACACCATCATGAGAAGTGGAAGGAATGGGGGGAGACCTTTGCTCAGGAGTGGGACAATTCGGGCTAACTAAAAAAAAAGGAGACCAGTGAATAATTATAAAATTAATAAAAGACAGAGAATCAAGGATTGAGTGTAAAACAAATATGTAGGGTGATAAGGACATGCCTATTTCGACAAGGCAAAAGGAGTATGTAAGGATCTTATCTGGTGGCGTTCTGTATTTGCTGCCTACCCCCATGGGAAAAAGGCGTGATGTATGTTGCTGTGGTCTCGAAATTCTATCACTCTTCATGCGTGTCAGAAAAACGGCGACCACCAAAGAATAACAGGTGGACCATCGTTTAAAAACGTAATGGTGGATTTTGAATAGGTATTATTAAATATTCATATTTTTCTTATCACAAAATTTTCTTATTTTCACTTTTTCCTTGTTTGTAAATGTGTTATTTTACCAGGACCCGGAGTCATTGGCATGCCTAGGCGCCAAGAATACGGCAAGCCCATAAGGGAAGCAGACTGTTCAGAAACCCTAACATCATGAATAGTAGTCCTTACTTACTTACTAATATTATAAATGCGAAAGTAAGTTTGTTTGTTACCTTTTCACGCCTAAACCACAGAACCGATCATCCTGAAATTTTGCATATACTTTGTCAGGTGTACATAAACGGACATAGGGTACCTTTCATCCCGAAAAAAAGTACTGTTCCCAGGGAAAACAACAATAACGTTCTTATGATAATAGATGGCGCTACGTGTCGTTCGAATGATGATTGAATTGTATTATTACAAGCAGAGATTCTAAATTAGCGAGCGAAGCCGCGACCAAAAGCTAGTAGGTTATAAGGGCAAGTCAAGCTTTTAGTCTTGTATGAAAGTACCGCCACAAACCCGGACCTGTCTGTAAAATACTAAAATCTTGGTATTACTACCTGCGTAGTGCTGTTTGCATTTATTTTCAAGAACTTTCACGAGCCTGCTAAGTTATTTACGGCAGTTCTTGAATGTCTCTGCTACGTTTTATCTTCCAGACTTTTGTTTTGAATGCAACTACATTACTTTGTATTCTTTGACATTTGCTGTGATTTGTGTGCGCCAAGCAGATTGCATCGAAAAGTCTGTCATCATCATCATCATTTCAGCCGAAAGACGTCCACTGCTGAACATAGGCCTCCCCCAAGAAGGGGGGTTTTGCCATAATCGCCACGCTTGGCAGGCGAGTTGGCGATCGCAGTATGGTGTTATAAAACACAGAGAACGCTGCTGCCCATTCTCTGGTAAGTCCCTTAGTCGCCTCTTACGACACCCACGGGAAGATATGGGATGGTGCTATTCTTTACGTCCGGACACCATACAGAACCTTTACGTCCGGACACCATACAGAACAAAAACCGAAAAGTCTGTGTGTTATCAGAAATCTTGTAAATTAGTATCAGTAAGACATTTTCACACCGAGACCCAGAAGGTCCGCCAAATGCTGAACGAACGCACCCAGAATGTTGCATTCCGTTGTCAAAGGGCAATGGAACGCAGCATTCTGGGTGTCAAAAGACAAGACAGGGTTCGTAACACCACGCTGCGTTCCAAAACGGGCATAGTGGACGTTAGCACGAAGGCTGCTAGGCTAAAATGGGATTGGGCGGCTCACGTCAGCCGCATGTACGATGACCGCTAGGCAAAAGTCTCCACACGATGGTTGTCGGCGCCGCCGAGGCCGGCCCAGAAAGAGGTAGCGGGACGATCTGGACGCGTATCGCGAAGGCTGGTACGAGGAGGCACGGAAAAAGAGTACATGGAAGAAATTGGGGAAGGCTTTGCCCAGTAGTGAGACGGTACAGACTACTAAAAAAAAGAAGACATTTTTATAATCAGTAGACACCCAAAATAAGGGCATTCCTTACCCTTTTTTGTATTAACTTACCCTTAGATTTAATACACAACAATTTTGTATTTTGATGACGGATTTACTATGTAAATACAATTCAAGAATTTTTAGCTCTTGTGTGTAGTTTGAAGTTATGGATTATTATGTAAAAGAACTGTAACCATTAGTATGAAACTACATTAAATTAAGTACATATTTATAACTAAACCAAACATCATTACACTATTATTTCATTATTTTGACTTTAGATTATTTGTAAACACGGCTTAACTAATCAAAGCTACGAATCCAAAAAAACTTACCTCGCAAAACTTTTCCAACTCAAAAAACAAACACAAATATACATTTGTTTCACAATTATTTTCAAAAAGCCGTAACTTGAATACGATAAAATTTTAGCTGCCGGAGTTTGCAGCTCTCAAAACATAGCAATAGAGAAATGCCTTTTACTTAAAGTTTATTACTCAGAGCTTTGCTATAAGAGCGTTTTAAGGAGTCTCAAGGTGGGTAGTGGGTATTCAGTGCATCCGAGAGCCTGGCTCAAAGGGCCTCTCTGTGGCAGGGGAGGCCTGAGTACAGGGGCCTCGAGTTGCGAATTCAGGGGACATGTTCCGAAACTGGCTTCGACTCTATTTCGTATTGTAAAATGCCGTGGAGAAATGTTTCTGTGCCAGCTGTACTGACAAAGCAACACATCCGTGCAATTAAGCCTTAGAAATTTTATAAAAACTAGTGTTACTGGTGTAATAGCATTTTGTCGTTCGGCCAGATCGCTGTACAGGTTCGCTCATACTCTCATTAAAATAGAATATCCTGTATAATTGTATTTTGAAATATGTATGTGTGTTGGAATTTGTAATTTATATTACAAGGGGCGAGATCTTTAAATTAAACAAGCCCCTTAAAAAAAAGAAAAAAAAAGGAAAACAAGACCAATAATGACAAGGCTTTGACACTACACACACCCCCGGCAACGTAAGGGTGTTACCACACCAATCGATCGATTGCCGATCACCAATCGATCGATGGTAGAAATGACGACGATCGATCAATTAGTGTAGTAAACTGTTGATCGACGTCGACTTATTCATTCTACCATGGATCGATGGCCTCGATCCTCGACGATGGATCGATAGGTGTGGTAACACTTTATCTGTCCAAAATCAAACGCTGGATGACATTTTTTTCTAAAGATTAACCTATTATACTAGTAAGTAGTGTTTTAACCTAACTTAAAATAAGTATTTTTTTCCACGATGTTACAGCTTACATTTCTCATATACTTCATCCACTTTCACAATAACTTGGCTCTAGTAGTCTATCATAATCTCTTCAAAATATCTCTGTTGCCCCACAAACCGATGGCCACAACAGTTGGAAAGGAATTCAGTGTTTAATGACTGGCCACTGCGGCACGGCAGCGATGCTTGGCTAAGCGGATTTCAAGATGGTGGATTTAATACCACTACCGGGGTACCTGGGGCCATCACTTTGTGAAACAACGAGTATTTTGTTTAAGACAAGTGCCAGAGGAAAGCGATTTTCCGTTTTTCATTTACTTTAACGTCTATGTAAATGGCTGTTTGTGTATGTGAATCAAATGTTTGTAAACGATACAGAAGACAGAGAAAAAAAATATACAACATTATTTTTAGTATATGCTAAACCTGAATATAGTTTGTTCAGAATAAGTAACTGAATCGATTTCAATAATTTTTAAACCATGTTATATTTTGTCCCGAAAATATTAAAAAAAAATTACAAGTTGCACCCCGGCCGACATTAAGTACCTATCGCAGCAATTTAGGTACCTACTGCACAATTATTATTATCAATGAGCTCAAGACGACGCTGGAGGCGCGCGCTGCGTGGTGACCACATTTTGGTGCGGACAATCAGGTAACAGAACAAGCTTATAACTTTGTGATTTTTCATGATACGGTTTTGAAATTTTGTACATAGATTCTTTACATAAAAATACTAGACACGTGTATCAGGTTTCGCATATACTAAAACTAATGTTGTATAGACAGGGTGAATTTTTCAAGTGGGCGAGGATGACCAAATCCGAAACTATGAGGAATAGCGAAAAATACTCAAAGGAGTCTCGAGCCCGATTTTGATGAAAACTAAAACTGTATCATTCGTTTTTTGGACCACCCTGTATATCCCTTTTCATGTAACTAAACAGTTTTAATCAGTTGCAGGGGTGTAGTGTTTTAATTTATCTTTTTTGATCTAAGGGGAGGGCTATGTCCAGCTGTTAATATGACGATGATGTGAATCTTTTGAGTGCGCGTTCATAACAAAGAAGTTTATTATCAGACAGCAGGGACGGTTACCGTTACCACAAAAATACCGGTAAAATTACCAAAACCTTAACGTTACGCTACGTTAACTAGTAACGTTAAAAATATCGTTAAATCATAGGATTTACCGGTATTTAAATAGCGTTACCAGTAGCGTTACTTCGCTAAAAACTAATCAATTCTGGTGCGACGTTGCCAAACCGAACGTGCGCCGCGAGTTCTTTCGTTCGGATCTTCTAATCGGAGCGGCAACAGCTAGCATTTTACGACGATCGGACCTACGAAAACGCGACGGCTCGCGCCTTTTTCATTTTATAAGACGTCTGGTCACACAAACATGGCGAACACCAAATACATCTATTTGTTTTGCTGTTCTAATTATTAGTTGTTTGTGTAAAAAATATCATTATAGACCGAAAGAAGTGCAACAAAGTATATCAGTATAACTATAACTTTTTAAAGAATAATAAATCTACTTACCTTCCTACTTTAGCCATGGTAGTGAATCATACGAAAAGTAGTATAGTCTATGAAAAAAAGACCTAGAAAAAATTGACCACAATCCTTCGCCTAATCAAGCCTTCGGGACCCGGTGGGATGAGGGAGTAGTTGTGTAGGGAACACCATGGGACACCTCAATGGCATTGACCTTGAGATCAAGGTCAAAATTCCAAAAGTCAAGACCCGCGGTTCTCAGGAACAGTAACAGGTCATTTATATTCATGGTTACTGACCTTGTGGTCAAAATCAAGTGACCGTAGGGTCAAGGACAAGTGACTTTGAGGTCAAGATCAAGTGATCCTGGAGGTCTTGAAACCTTAGAGTTCAAGGTCGAGTGACCTGTCTTTGAAATTCCAGTGCCTTGACACTCCCGACCCCATGACTTTGAGCGCAAAAACAGTGTTTCTTTTTCTTCTAAATTTGCTTATATCTCGAAAACGGTGTGTCCTATCGCAAAAATAATGAAAAATTTGCCCCCCTTAATAACCCCCTGGCGCGTAATTCTCGACATGTAGGTAATAATTAATTACGAAAAATTTAAATTTTATTATCCATACAAAAAAAATATATAATCAGGCTTATCAATTATTATTGTAGGCCTTTATTAAAGGATTCCTTCGACATCGTTTTTACGACAAACGGTTGGTCAGCCAAAAAACACCAAGACGCTTTTATCCTTATATTTAGGTGGTATATACGATAGAATCGAGAAAATGAACGATTTGCTAAAATAATAGTTTTTTGGCTAAATTTTTCTGAGTCTTTTTTTCTCAGTGCCCCGTTACATACACTCCAACCGAATGTTCCACTATGGAACTGTGAAGAAGGTACCAGAAAGTTGTATAACTTTCTCGAAGGATGGTTCAGTATATTAATAGCTGTCGTGTTTGCGGGAGGAGTCAGCCGCCCGATACAAACCATCACGTCGTCGTATGACTCGCCAACCACGGTATACTCTAATCACCGCCGACGATCCCATCACCCTCCATCAGGAAAGCAGTAGGGAAACCTGTAATTTACGCAAACACAAGCCGGCATCATAACGACCTCACCGTCGAGGTCCGTCGCGAAGTAAGTGTGTTCAAGTAATCATTGCAGATGCATCGCAGAAACAATACCTATTACACGCCGAAGCTAGTTGTACTAACATCGTAAGATGCTAGACTCCCCACCGACATCGTTAGAAAGAGACAGGCGAATAAATTACCGGTATAAGTATTGTTACTTTTACCGATACTAATATTAGTTACTAGGTAACGTTAACGGACTTACGGGTAACGTTATAAATATCGTTACTTTTTTATCGGTAATATAACGGTAATCGGTAACGTTAAGAAAAAAGTAACGGTAATTCGGTCCCTGTCAGACAGACAGATAGCGATATTGTGTTAATAAAAATACAAGTTTTTTTTTTATTATCCCATTATTCAATTAACCCCATAAAAGGTATTGTAAGTGTTAATTCAGGTTATAAACCATCTGTGTGCCAAATTTCATCCCAATCCGTTCAGCTCTTTTTGCGTGAAAGACAAAGAAATACATCCATCCATCCTCACACACTTTCGCATTTATAATAGTGGTAAGATAAGATACTCCTCGATAAGATGGTCTTATGAACGTGGACGAGGCGCAAAGGAGGATTCAAGGAGCGTAGCAGGCGGCGTTTTGTAGTTTCTGCCTAGCTCCGTGGGTAAAAGGCGTGAGTATATGTATATATCCTCTTGTTTCACAGGTTGTTACATATAAATTTTCATCACCATCTGCTTAGCCTTTTCCCAACTATAATATGTTAGGGTCGGCTTCCAGTCTAACCGGATGCAGCTGAATACCAGTATTTTACATGGAGCGACTGCCTATCTGACCTCCACAACCCAGTTAGTACAGGGTAATACGATACCCTTTGGTATGACTGGTTGTCAGATTTTCGGGCCACTGACTACCTGTAACGACTGTCAAGTCAAAGATCTACAAATGACAGCCGGGATCAACGGCTTTACGTGCTTTCCGAGGCGGAAACTCGATAGGTAATGAGTGTTCACCCAATGAAGATTGATTCGAGCGGCTGTTATTCTTTATCCTTGAGCTCCTCCAATAGAAATTTGTCGCTAATCAAAATTAACACGTAAGTAATAATCATAAAACATTATAAATGGTTAATTAATATGAAAGCATCGTATTAAATTGGCCTACGTCATAGTTTTCGACACGTGTATGTATATTTAGCAGTTACCTGTTATTATTATACCTGTTATTATTATAATAGTTTTAGCTTGACAAAGGTAAAATGAGAAATAAAAATACCCTCATCTTATTCTTAGTGACGCTGGCACGACATTATGTTTTGTTGGACTAAAACTTCGCGCGGTAAGCGGGCAGGACAGGAGGTGGAACATAGTTTGCGACACTATTCCAAACCGACACCTCGCCGCTGATCCGTCGAGGTAGCCACACTTTACTAGGTTGGAGTTACATCTTCCCTCTTGCGTTCGCAGACGGTTCAGGTACTTCCAGGTGAACCACTCAAGGTTGCACCCTGCAGAAATATATATGCAAATTCAAATTCTTTATTGCGAACTAAGTGTACAGTATTTTGACAATGGTAACTATAGGTAGGTTCTTAGAACTTAGTTGCCTGCTAAAGCCAATTGCAATTTAAATGGTTTTTACAAAATACACATACTTAGTATTACAATTAACATTATTTTATATTAATTAACATTATTCAAACATTTTATATTAATCATACTCTTCTTATTTTGATATTAAATAATTGTTTTGCTCACTAGGTGCTGACTAGGAGGGGAACAGATATGTTATACCCTGTTTTACCCCCATAATCGCAAACCACGAAGTACACACGTATTTTGAAGAGAATCCAATGACGTCCACTGTTTTTTAAAACATTGATTGACGCGTTCGTCGCGAGATATACCTACCGCTGGTCAAAAACCGACTAAACTACATTTATTTCATCGATACAAGCTCCTCACTATATTACTCGCGTCTCGATTACTCCAGAAAGTTGTACAGAACTTAATACAGAAGTTTAATACACTGGTACATTCGCACAAAAGTATTGGCGAAGCGGCAGCTGCCCGCGATGGTAACTGTGGTTTGGCAGGTCGCAAATTACACTTTTTGTACGTATTTGAAACTTGGCAAAGTATGTTAGTCGCTGCTGAAATTGGTATGCTATTGTCGATGTTGGCTGTTAAAGTATTTTCTTTTTACTGTGTATATTTGGAATAGAACCTACTGTCTCCATTGTCCCTCTAGTGGGTCGCAGATGCGACTGCTGAGCATAAGGTTATGCGTCGGATCCTCGCGAGCAGTAAACAGATTCCACTGTTGTTTTAGATTAGGATCTTCTCAGTAAGAACCCTGAGTTAGGAGCCAGCCGGTTGGTGGGTATAGGTCCGCCACTATAACATAGGACTTATCAGCCGAAACAGGGGTACACAGTACTCCAACAGTTACAGCGACATTTCCATAATATCTCATTACCCTATTATTGACATCGCCATTATGACTTAAAGAGATAACGATAATTAAGCATAATGGTAATGGCGTTGTCTGGGTATGGTTTTCATATTGACCAATAATTGAAAATAATAAATTTTTGAGCCGACTAGATACGCTTTGGTGTGGACGCGGTCTTTAAAAATATAATAAAGAATGTCTGCTGGTTCTCAATAAAGAACTTATTTCAGTCCAAAACTGGACCGGTATAGACAGAAGTTCTTACATTTACTTGTACTAGCGGTATTCTCCGGGGAGACCGTACTGCAGGTGTGGGGAGCTCTTAACAGCTAGTTTAGAGGCGAAATGATGATATTTCTAACGTATTGCTGGGATACTACTAAAAGTTTCCGTTAATTCGAACTCATAAAATTCTCGCCGAGTCAAATGAGTATGAGAGTCGAATTTTACTGTCCGATCGGATTTGAGATGGAGCTATACAAGACGTCTAATCCCTCTCTTTCTCACGCTGAAAAAAGATTAAAACAATACTACTTTAAGACGTCATGGAAACACCCAGTTGTCATGGTATGAAAAAGTTAAGAGACAAGTTTTGAGTAAGAATGACAGTGGCTGGTTAAGAGTAAAGGAAGACCAAGGAAACGATAGAAGGTTTGTGTGGAAGATCACAATTATGTCAAGAAAGGGGGTGGTGTGGTCCGCCTCTGTACTTTATGTTTGAAGTGTTAAATAAATAAATGGAAGAAGAGTTTCTGCGTTGACCTAATCATGAATGTATCAGCCTTTAATTGTATAAAAATACCAGAATTGACTGAACAAATCTTATAACTTTTTCCAGTATTACATTCTCAGTCGACTCTTGAACGAGAATCAAGTGAGAATTTATTTATCACAATAGTACCGGTATTTCCGTTTGGTCGCTCGGGCTGCCGTTTTCTCAGTGAATTTTATAGTTAGAATAAAACTTGTACAGTATGTCGATAGGTGGCAGAACACGACTGCATGAATTTGGAAGGGTTAAAAGAGAAACTATTGAGTTTCTGCTGGTTTTACTTCGAGAAATCGGAACCAAAATGTATATATAATTTAGGACAATGGGTGCATCCTATTTCCTTTGTCCAAATAACATAACATCACGCCTATAATACCCAAAGCGTTAGGCAGAGGTGTACCTAATAGTGCACCCACATTTTGCCAGATTTGTTTTAAGTTCCATGTAATAGGGGCGAGCTGATTGCCATCAACGGGCACAAATCCAGACTCCGTGGCTAATACTGAGAAATTTCTGATGGAGAAACCCAATAACCCAGGACCTCATGTCGAAATATTTTTTATGTATTACGTATAATAAGGATAAGATTATTTGTAACAGTTGTAGCAGGTGGTACTCCGTAGTTCCTGTCAAGCCCCATGCGAATTAAAAAAGGATAAGGTTGCATGTACCATCTTATGGCACAATCATTATAACGTTATTCTGAAGCTAGCGTTGAAGATTTATCTCTTCACTACTCAGTATCCGTATTCATTTAATTACAAACAGTTGTATCCTCAGGCGTGAATACGGGTGCAAGTAGTGGTAGGAGTAACAAGTTTCTCAGCGACGGGACGTATCGTGTTTAAATGGAGGATGTGCAGATATCTCTTGTATCCTGCGGAGGCAGAACTGGTAGATCCACTTTGTGCTCAGGGCAATGATATAGATGTGCTAGTAGTATGTTGATATTGATAGATTGCCGGAAATTATCCATAATGACCTCCTGCATTCTTAAATTAATTTAGCTTTTCTGGATAGGTCAAAAGTTACTTAGATTTCTGAACGAATGGTTAAAAGAAAACTTAACATATCCGAGGCGGGGTAGAAAATTGACCTCATTTCAGTCACATTGCATCATACTTGGGCCATATTATCCAGGATCTCCAATAGGTTAACCACAATCGGCCAGGAGGACTTTCGATAGAAATAGGTCTGGGCAAGAGACTGCTGAACAAAACAAGAAAGCATTCAAACTTAAAGTACACGAATTCCTGTTGCATACATCGCTTCCTTATTGCAGGGGGGTGGGCCAGGGAGCTATGAATTTCCCATATGGATCTGATAAATCCAGCTCACAATGTAAGGCGTCCGTGACCAACTGGAAACGATAGGATTAACAATATGCAATAAACTCTGCGAGGAATTGATTCAAATTATAGATTGTGGCATCTGTTTCGCTGTGGACTACGCGGTAGGATTCAGTTAGGTATGCTGCTTAGTTTAATAATGGAAGTGGATTTGTTTGTTTGGTTGTGAGTCACTATACAATTTTGCTTAGCTTCGTACTCAAGAATGCCAGATTAACCAATTCCGCTTAAATTACGTCATGCATACTTCAGTAGACAGGACAGAACTTCTTTCCACTGATATTGCAATATGTTATATATAAGGTGTACCAGAATAAACGCCAGACCTCTCTCGGAGTTACTCGGGCCATAAAACTGAACAACTATTGTTTTACAAGTTCGTGAATTTCTCAAAAAATAATAAGAGTTTCTATAGGAATTGACGCGATGTGTTGAACTGCTGATCAACATGTACGGTAAAACTAAAAACAAAGTTATGAATTCCCAAAAGACACTGAACAAAAGTGGTTCAGTTTTATGGTCTGCGACACCACACGAGAAGTCTTCTGTTACACCCTGTATACAGTACAACCTTGTTCTTCTATGCTTTTCTGGTCAGATGTTGGTTGAGGATCACAATCAAATATTTGGCACAAGAGAACTAGGCTCAAAATAGGCATTTCTTTTACTAATTTTTATAATGACCAATTTATTATAGCAAGTAGCCAAGACCAATAATCACAGCTATATCCTCTTGTCTGGTATATGGAACGATTAGCTGATAGGCACATTAGTGTTCGTCTCATTCGCGACATTGAAAAATATGTATCTATTAAGCAATCCATTCACGACATGATTAGAGTTAAAACAATCTATCGTCGGCAATCAACTCAGATGCAAATGCGTCACCGTTGCACCACAAAGTATTTTGCAGCTGTCAAAATTTACCAAAACCCTTACACGTTTAGACATAGAGCTGTAGATTCTACAGAACTCTCCTTGACCAACTGTAATCATAACTTAGTTTTAGAATAACCAAAAACAAGTGAAATGCTACTCAGAATAAATCCTAGCGTTCTTATGTCAAACTGCATAAGTACTGAATTTGTATGTTTAAGAGTTTTACGAATGCAAGTAAAAATTTGTCTGTCCGTTTGTCCCTAGGGCGAATTAATAGTCGAGTGTTCATAGTGCATGCTTAGAAATAAGACTATCTGGATAGAAAATGTAAATTTCCGTAAGTTTATGCACCGCTGCGTAGGAACCGCCGGGGGCGAACGCTAGCTTGATTACGCCGTGAATTTTCTGAAAGCATCAAGTAGTTTGTAGAAACTAAATTACTTACGATTCGTGATATGATTACTCAGAAGCTAGAGAACGAGGAAAAGCAAAATATTTATACGAAAAACACGTTACAAGCTTAACGGCAAACACGTTATAAGCTTCACTTGTGTTATAGTACGGCCGTCATAGACTATAGAAATCAAAATCGAAATTCATTCTTTTGTAGATTATACTCGTAGAGTACACGTGCGTGAAATATAGTACAATGCTGTGTTATAAGAGTACGGTTAACAACCCTCTAATATGACTGTCTGGTCTAGTGGTCGCAGTCGCGACTGATGAGTATTAGCTTCAGTAGTAGCCACGGAGTCTGGATGTGTGCCCGGTTGATGCCAAAAGGCTCACATGGGACTTAAACATAACCGGTGAAATGTGGGTGTACTATTAGGTACACCTCTGCCTCACTCTTCAGGGATTTCAGGAGTGATTTTTTTTTTTTTTTTTAAATCTTTTCCCCACACTAGGAATTTCTCCTGTATCGTGGGTGCGTTTACAAACATTTAAATTCACATACACAAACAGCCAGACCCGGAACAACTATTTATAGGCCATACAAATATTTGTTCCGTGCGGGAATCGAACCCGCGTCACGAAGCGCAGCAGTCAATCGCTCAGCCACTGCGCCAACCGTGCCGTCAGAAGTGATGTTTTGTTACTACGACACTAACGAGCAGACTAGTATATGTAGCATAGCAAGTCTTCTCTTACCATGTAATTGCTTCTATTATTCAATTCAATTCAATTCAAGATCAATTTGTTATTATCCAACCAAAACAAATCACTGGTTATTATCCAACAACGACAGAAAACGGTAACTTTGCAGGCATACGTCATAATTTGATATACAAGGTGTAAACGGACCCTTCAAGATGGCCGTCAACCAATAGCAAAACTAAATTTGTTTTTCAAAGTATGTTAATGAAAAACAAAGTTACTGATGCAGTTTCACGATGAAGTCCTGTATCTCAAAAAGTAAATCATCTCATCATCATCATCTCAGCCGATGGACGTCCACTGCTGGACATAGGCCTCCCCAAGGGCGGGTTTTGCCATAATCGCCACGCTTGGCAGGCGGGTTGGCGATCGCAGTATGTTTGTTATAAAAATCACAGAGAACGCTGCTGCCCATTCTCTGGTAAGTCCCTTAGTCGCCTCTTACGACACCCACGGGAAGATATGGGATGGTGCTATTCTTTACGTCCGGACACCATACAGACTAAAAGTAAATATCAAATCCAAACTAACCAAGAGAAAAAGTCAATATCAAATCCAAACTAATTTTCGTTGAAACTTCTTTTAACGTTCTACAAACCCAAATTTTTCAGACAGACAGACAGACAGACAGGTCGAATGTCTTACGGAACTTTAAAAAGCTTTGTGCAAAAACGATAAAACTTGATAGTTATACTTTAGAAATGACTAGGAATGCGTTATCTTCTCTTGCATGTTTTGTACTGTTGTAAAAACTCCTGATAACAGTTTTAGCATAATTATTTATCGCAGGTTAAGGGCATTACATTGCTCGATGACCTTGATGATTTGATCCCTGTACTGGTTTTTGTTGACTTGCCCCGCACATTTCGCAAAATTTCGCTTTTTATTTATTATTTAAAAATATTAAAAGAAATAACAGAAAAAAACAATACAGATTGTTAAGTATATCATTACGTATTTGTTGTTACAAAATTCATGCCGATCTATTCAGCCGTTACAGAGATAATTTACAATTAAGGTTGAAAAAGGATCTATTTTCTACGATTAACCAAAAAAAATTGAGAAGGTTTATTAAAATTTTAAACAATACAATTTATTTGTGATGAACTTAACTATAACATACTTTTTTTACACGGAAAACGCACGAAGGGATTCATCAACAAATTTCTTTGAACATACGCTGTTTTTGGGATTTGAGCCATGTGATGCCCTTAACAAACTTTATACTTACTCAGTAATTTCTCTATTTCCTAAAAAATACATACAAGTGTCTCATGTGTAAACAGTCGCCGAGGTTTGTCTTACAATGCTTTGTCTGCTTACCCCTCATTAGCTGAAGCACTCGTGTCTGACGTCACAGAGGACTTGCTGTATGTGTTCAGTTTCTAGTGTGTTTTCAAAAACAATAATTTGTGATTTATTTTCTTTTTTTTCAGTTTTTATTTGGTTTTGACTGATGCTCTGTCATAGTTGGAAGATTAGTATCAAATCTGTTAGTTTTATATAAATATTTTTTATTGTAATGGTACGGCCTGCTATACCGAAAGGTTTCGGCAGCTGTGTACACCTAATAGTACACCCACATTTTGCCAGATATGTACATGGAGCGACTGCCTATCTGACCTCCACAACCCAGATTGTACTAGATAATTCCCCCCCCCCCCCCCCTTGGTAAGACTGGTTGGTAAGACATATATTTTTTCATTTAATAGGGGACAAACCTATTACCATCAACTGGGCACAAATCCCGTCTTATTCCTGGAAAAAACCAACAACACATAGCGCGACCACGAATCGAACCCCGGACTTCATGCTGGGTTCATTTACTTTTCTTCAATAATACTAGAAGAACATACTACATGCATACTTCAATATTATAGTATATGTCGGATCCAGTCGTTAGTATGGACATAAAATGAATTGGAAAGCGGTCCTGTGAGCAGTTTTGACATCACGCGACCTACTTACCAGTCTACCCACCACCCAGCGTGCTTCTACATAGCCCTGATATTCAGCTCGAGGCGAGGGCGACAGTCAATGTCTGATCGCGGCGGAGTTGAGACGTCTTGGAACTGTATCAGATTCATTGTGCCCGTGTTGTTGTGTTAAGTTGTAATCTTAAGTAATTTGTTGGTTTTGCTAGAAACAGTGTATCACTCCAAGTGCGTTTTATAGCACGAAACCCATCGTCTGCCCACATGATGTACGAGCGTAAGGGAGTAAAATATCTTGACATATCCGACATATACTATTGGCAAAGTCCGTAATCAATTCAATTTACTTGCTAGACAATATCACAATTACGACAAAAATAACAATTCTCTCAAAGTTAAAAGCTTAAAAATGAACCCAGCTATTGTCACAAACATCTGTTCACCGATTTACATTTCCAACTTATTATTTTGTGTTTCTACCCATCAGTAGCAGAGTTAGGGTTAAAACAAGCAGATAGAAATGAATCGTGTTTTAAAAATAATATTTCTAGACCTTGAATAAATTTATATATGTGAAGACAGGATTTAAAATTTGCATTTAACCGTGCATGCCTAGGTCGGTCTGTGGATGGGTGACCACCTATTACATACTGAGTTTCCTCCGTGCCTTGGAAAGCACGTTAAGTTGGTCCGGCTGTCATTTGTAGATCTTTGACAGGCGTTACAGGTAGTCAGGGGCTCAAAAAGTCTGACAACCAGTCTTACTAAGGGGTATCGTATTACCTAGTACTAACTGGGTTGTGGAGGTCAGATAGGCAGTTGCTCCATGTAAAATACGGGTATTCAGCTGCATCTGGTTAGACTGGAAGCCGAACCTACCATAGCTGGGAAAAGGCTAGGCAGATGATGATGTGGAAAACAGGATTAATTTGAAAGCACTGGTATTTAAAATGCGAACAAAATGGGTGCAAAGGCAGCGAAGGGGAGTAATCTTAAAACAGTGATTGCTTGATTTACGTCAGTCGCTTTCACTCCTGTTAAAATTCGCCACCAAGTTTGATAAAAAACCGGCCATGTGCGAGTCGGATTTGCGCATGAAGGGTTCTGTACCCTTTTCGTGGTAGGGGAGCCCCCTTTCATTTTTTTTATTATTTTTTGTTATAGCGGCACCGGAAAATTCCTGTGAAAACTTGAACTGAGTACCTCTTACGGATTATGAGATACAACCCCCTGACAGACAGACGGACGGTCAGCGGAGACTTAGTAATAGGGTCCCGTTGGTTACCTATCGGGTAAGGAACCCTAAAAACAGGCAGAACTTTTCCACTAAGGCCCGATTGCACCTCAAATCACTAATAGCGTTTAACTGTGTGTGTTTAACTGTTTTCTTTCAATCGAAAATCTTTGATTTCTGTATTTTTTTGGATTCAATATTACTTCTCTCTCATATTCAAACGATTGAAAGAAACAGAATGATGATTTTACTGCGTTAAACGTATTCAGTGATTTGTAGTACACGAAGGCCTAAGAACATGAAAAAAAATAGTTTTATTTGGCGCAAATAAATACATTCACGTAAATTGAGTAAATTATTGCAATGGTTTGAAATATCGTTTCTATTTTATTGCGCAATTTAACCCGATGGGGAGTCATTAAAACAAGCCGTCGAACTATATTGAGCAGTTTTAGTTTTAAGAGAATCTATTTACTTTTAGTACTGTGCTTTGTACAGTTTTAACACAGCTCATATTGTTTGAAGATATTGGCAGAGGTAACGTTTTTCTAGTATTTGCATCTCTAACCTATATAGGGTGACTGGTAATTAGTGACTTTAAACACGGGATTGTTCCCATGAAAACAACCAACTTTCCCAAAGAATCCCACTGTTGCACGGTACGACAGTAATGAGAACAGAACAGCGTCACGCGGCGCGCGCGAGTTTCATACGGCCACGGCACGGCACGGCACGGCCACGGCATAATTACCAGTCACCCTATACATTATATACAAATAAATATAACTGAAGTGCCTGTTTTTAATTTCAAAATAGCAGCTTTTTACTGAATGCATATGAAAGTGTATGCTGTGCTTATAATTTATTTTTTTATTTTTCTTAATTTTTGCCTGCTTGTTCCGGCTAATCTCCGAAACGGCTACACCGATTTTAACGGGACAAACGAGAACTGGACTTTTACTGGCAGATAGCTGATGTTATAAGGAGTATCTTAAGCTACATTTATTTTAGAGAATGGATTAACGTGCCGGGCAAAAAAAAAAAACCCTTAATTGTTAAAACATTCGGATTCAAATAGGGAAGTAACATTTTTTTTTTAATAATTTGGTCGCGGGCACAGCAAAAAAATATAAAAAAAAAAATACAGCACTTTCTAAAATCATTTTCACAGCACAGTGGTCGCAAATATTTTTTGCGTGGCCAAAAAATATTTTTATTTTCACTTTTTAACGAATGCTCGCTAAAACAATGTTTCAGGCTAAAACGGTTTCGGGACCACAGACCGGAAAATTGGTGGCCATTAAGGGGCTCTAAGCTTTATTTTTATCCCTGCCCCCCTTCCACCCCGCACTCGGTAATTAAATGACAATTACCAGAATCTCAAAGAGGAAACGTCGGCGTTTTTAGTCGTTGCTTTTTTTTAATGTTTCGATTAATTCTGCTCAGCTTGTTAATGTTTTGATTTTATTATGAAGCGACTACTCATTATTCATGTAGGTATTTTATTAAAAAGGCTGCTGCCTTTTTTGAGTTTTTAAAACATTTTTAAAGATTTACGTTGTTTGTACTTTTGTTTCTTGTGACAATCGCAAAATTAAATGAAACTTGTAAAATAAAGCGGCTGGATGACTTTAATCCTTCAACAACTATTTTATATTAATAACCTCTTCCCCGTGTTCACATCCATATCACTTTTAAACAAGTAACACAATAATAACATTGTTTTCGACAAGTTCTGTAAAAGTCTCTTCAAAAACATGTCAAGTACAAAAAATTAGTCATCTTATGTTTCATTCAGACTTGCGTTGTTTACTATTTTATACACCTTCCAACTTGTTTTCGGTGTAACCTATGAATAAAACTGATAGATACAACATGCTGAATACATGTCTTATAACCTTAACATAAACGCGGGGTTACAAAGTATGTATTTCATCAAAAAACAATGTTATAATTTTTTGTTGAATTACATTTATTGGCAAAGCATTCGCTATCGCAAAAATCTGTGCACGTTAAACCGATTGAAATGGGTTTAGTGAAAAAAACAACAGTATGCTTTTACAGAAACGTTTTGCTTGTTCACGATTTTTTGGAAATACTTTGTTTTTGTTTCGTTTCTGTTGTTTGTTCTATTCGAAAAAGATAACAGTAGCTGAAAAGTGGGGCGATGTGTATTCAAATTTTGTTCTAGTTAAATGATGGTTAACGTGAACGTATCTATGAAATAAAAATCTACTTATTTGATTAAACTCTGAAGTGTAGTTTTAATTAAATGTTTTCTTTTTTTTGTCTTTTATTTTCAAATGATAAGCTCTTGGTTGAATAATAACAGCTACTCGGGTCGATCTGTAAGTTAAGCTGTGCTTGCCTAGGTTGGTCTGTGAAAAAACGAAACTATCTATTTCTCAAAGCATGGTAGGTGAAACATGTACTTAAATTGTTAACGGGTAAGAAATTGTGCAGTGGAAACATTAAACAGGGGTAAACGAAAACGGAAGTCAAAAGAGCGGTGAAAAACTCCGGACTTCCGCAAAGAAATCTCCTATGTAAATATCAAACGATTTGTTCAAGATATCTCCTGTTTAGAACAAAAGGATGGCGCCAAAGTTCCGCCAGCAATGACCGTTAAAACATCCAAACTATTGCAATACTACACGAATTATAACAAAAGGAAGCCACTGAAGTTTTCAGAGATACCTGTAAAAGTGTGGCTCTCGGAAGATTCGGAGCAGCAGACAATCTCTTCTGCCATTGTTTTGTTGTTACCAAGTTTCGCGAATGTTCCAACCATACTATCCAATAATGGCACAAAGAAAGTGACAAACTATATTTCTATTTGTAGAACGCGGAATAGCTCTTGAGTGTGTTCAATATTTATTTTAGTATGAATAAAACTAGCTTCGTATCTTTAGTAAAAAGTCAAAACCCTGCAGCCTCGCTGTCAACGGGGAAAGTGCCCAGAAGGCTGGCAGCATTACCACGTTGGAGGGCAATACTGATTCTTTGGCCAAAAAAAAAGCCAGCCCTCTGGTCACGAGAACAGTCGACTTACCGCTTGGCGATGTCCCGAAATACAGGGTGGGCACTCGGACCCATAGCACCAGTGTTTTAAATACTTTTATGAATCTCTAGGATACTTCATAATATTGCAGATAGTAAACTTGCCAGGTCTTCAAGAATTTGTGATCCAAAGTATGGTTATTTCTAGTTGACAGTAATTCTGCCCCAGGCATAATAAATGTTGACGTGGCAGTCATTTCGAATTAAAAGTCGCTTCAAATGTTCGTACATGTGATTAACTGGATCTGTCGGGAAGGACAACTTAATCACAAAGTCGACTTCAAGTCGAGTAGGGTAGGATCACAGTGTTAGAGGGTAACTGTACGAATACATGTCTCACCACCATTTGTTATTTTATTTATATTTATGCACTTTTCCTAGCGCTAAGTAATGTCATCAAAACGAGATATTTATCTCGTTTGTTTCTCGTTTTTCGTCGTTTTTTTCGTTGAAATCTCACTATTTAGTGAGATTTCAATAATAACAATTATACCTTATGTTTTCTCAATGATTATTTCAGAAGTCAAAGAGTTCGGGCATAGAATAATGAACAAGAGGTTGTGAGTTCGAGCCCCGCCCAGAACAAGTAATTACTATAAGTTTATGATGGTTCTTCCGCTACAGATAAATATCAGACGAAGCTCCCACCACGGATACCATCACACAAATATTTTGCAGTGTCCAGTGCAAAATATTTGTACCCGTAGCAGGTTCGCATTCGTCCTTATCAGTTTGATTGATTCTTTAGTAATCGTAACCAACCTAGCTTTAAAACAAAGCTTTTCAGTAACTTAGTATTTATATCTACTTATTTTAGGCTTGTAAAACAAAGTGACAAAAACTCTAACCGAACAAAAAAATCAAAGTACAATTCACTTCTCTAACAGTGGAGCCACACCTTTAAACAGGAAATACAGGCATTACAATAAAACAGGGACATTTCAACCTGTGATACGGTAAAACAGACATCAAACTGTAATTATAGGGCTCGAGGCGTTTCCATTTGACAAACCATAATTTTCCATATTACTTTTTCCATTTCGAAGAAACTTTTGCCCACTGTGCAGTGGAAACAGGAAACGATACATTTATGAAAATTTAATAACGCTGTGTTTGAGTTCAGGCAATGTGGCATTTTATTAGGAATTGATCATTGTTATTTTTAGTTTTTCGTAATAATTGTTATTATTACACAGCATAACATCACATCTGTAATCCCTGAAGATTTAGGCAGAAGTGCACATAGTACACCCACATTTCGCCAGTTATGTTTCAAGTCCCATGTTATAGGGGGCGAGCCTATTGCCATCAGCCTGGCACAGATTCAGACTCCGTGGCTGCCACTGAGAAATTCCTGATGGAAAAACTCAATAACACTTTGTCCGAGCGGGGAATCGAACCCAGGACCTCGTGTTCAGCAGTCGCGCTTGGGAGCACTAGCCCAACGAGGCAGAATTGTTCTTATTGTAATGTCGTAATAGTGGATTTGATATTTCATATTCTATGGTGGACTTGGCATGTTTTCACACGTTCAGGTTGCCGAATACTCGAAAAACTGTCATAGCCTCTTAAAAATAAAAAATCTTAACAAGCAAACTCATGGATGTGTAAAGTAATCTAAGTTCAGTGCTACACAGTGGTGTTCACTAAAAAAACTAGTTAGGGTTTAGAATAAAACCGCCAAATTATAAGTAAGTCTTATTATCTTACTTCTTACGATAATATTACTGACTTTTGCCTGCGGCTTCGCTCGCATTAATTTAGAATTTGACAATCATTTCGGGTTGTACTCTGCTTGTTATAATATAATTCAATCATGATTCGAAATACACGTGGCGCCATCTATTATCATAAGAATTGTTGTTTTCTTCGGGAACAGTACTTTTTTTCGGAATGAAAGGTACCCTACGTCCGTTTCGGTACACCTGTTAACATATATGCAGGATGATCGGTTCAGTAGTTTAGGCGTGAAAAGGTAACAAACAAACTTACTTTCGCATTTATAATATTAGAAAGTTAGGATAAATACGAAAGTTTATGAGGATGGAAGGATAGATGGATGTTTTTACTCTTTCAAAACTACTGAACGGATTTGGGTGAAACCTGGATTAACATATAGGATACTTTTTATCCCAGTAGTACGATCCCGTGGGACAGTTACCGAGCTGCACGCGGGCGAAGCCTCGGGCATAAGCTAGCTGGCTAGTAGAGTAACAACTTAAAGCCAACCTGTCGCCGCCCGCGATATTTAGGGACTGGTCGAGACGAGACCTTAAAGATCTGTGCGTGTATTCTGTATGATAAAAAAAAAAATAATTACAGTGACTCAGGCACAAATAATTCTTTCGCAATAAATAAAGCATTTTTTAACCCTAATTTATCAGAGTGGTAGAGATTTATGGTTAAATGCTAACTAGCGGTTAAATACTTAGTCAATTTTTCATCGATTTCTTTTTTAAAGCTATAAATAGTGATAATGTTTAACGGTCGTATATATTTATTTGAGAGCTGAGGAAGCCGAAAAATGTCGGTGGATTAGTGGGTAGATGAGTAATTTCCCCTCTTTCTATGTATACTCATCAGTTGGGAGAAATACATTATCGGAAAGTAGGTTATAGTTACAAAACTCTCACTTAAATATTGACCATTAAGGGCATTACATTGCTCGATGACCTTGATGATTTGATCCCTGTACTGGTTTGTGTTGACTTGCCCCGCACATTTCGCAAAATTTCGGTTTTTATTTATTATTTAAAAATATTAAAAGAAATAACAGAAAAAGAACAATACAGATTGTTAAGTATATCATTACGTATTTGTTGTTACAAAATTCATGCCGATCTATTCAGCCGTTACAGAGATAATTTACAGTTAAGGTTGAAAAAGGACCTATTTTCTACGATTAACCAAAAAAAATTGAGAAGGTTTATTAAAATTTTAAACAATACAATTTATTTGTGATGAACTTAACTATAACATACTTTTTTACACGGAAAACGCACGAAGGGATTCATCAACAAATTTCTTTGAACATACGCTGTTTTTGGGATTTGAGCCATGTAATGCCCTTAAGTGTTTACATAAACTACGAATAAAAACTTCAAAACCTAAATAGATTTCTAAAAACATTTAAGCAAAAAAAATAACCACTCTTTAGAGTTTTTTTTTTCTTTATTTGAATCCGGTTATTTTTTTATACCATTTTTAGTTTTGATATCGCGTACAAATTCCCGTCAAGTATTCATTTTACATTGTTACTAGAAGGTACTGGAAGATCATCAACATATTATTATAACAGGAAGTAAAAATACGTATTATAGAAGATAACTCATGTACACACGGCTGCACATAAAGCTGTATATTTCCAGTATAACTTGGCCTCGCTTTGTATAGATTTCCTATACAATGAGAGATCCGCATAAACTAGTTTTGTGTAGCTTGATTGGCCGTCGTGCGTACTCCCCAGCAAAGTTAATAAAAATTGAATAAGAATCACGTAAATCGAAACAGCAATCTCGGAAAAATCGGTGTACATCTATATACTAATAGATATATAATTATAAAGCTGAACAGTTTGTTTGTTTGGTTGAGCGCACTAATCTCACGAACTACTGGTTCGATTTGAAAAATTCTTTTAGTTTTCGATAGCCCATTTATCGAGGAAGGTTATAGGCTAAAAAAATTTCACGCGGATGAAGATCGCGGGTGCAAAATAAAATTAAAAAAGATTCCCTTCATTCATATTATTATTTACCACTGTTAAAAAAATCTGTGACAAGCAATAGATATCAGGCAATTAATGTTTTACAATTAATTGGTATCGATCAAATTCATAATTAATAATCATAATTCGCAGAACGGATAGCCGATGGGGCCGAAAAGTTCTGGAGTGGTGACCGCAAACCGGTGGACCGATGACCTGGTGAAGGTTGCAGGGATTCGCTGGATGCGAGTCGCACGGGGCCGGTCAATGTGGCGTCACTTGGGGGAGGCCTATGTCCAGCAGTGGACGTCTTTCGGCTAAAATGATGATGATGATCAAAATTCACATTCACATTCATTCAGTTTTGGTGGAACAAGAATCCTTTAACGAGATTTCGACTTGCACTTCACGAGATTTTTTTTACCTCACGATACCGATCCGACTAGGGTATTCGTCCGGAGGCCGTCCGGGCGGGGATTTTTAAGTGTCTGGTTAAAACCAGCCAGGTGCGTGGAAGGCATGTGGCGTGTCACGAACAGCACTTTTTTGCGATACTTTTTATCTATCGGAATGCAGAAATTGTTGAGCTCGCTTCGCTCGCTCTTGTATCCCTAATTTGAAGAAAACTTTTCTAATTTTGTAAGTTGATACATAAATGCATATTTATTTATGAGAAAAGAAAGTAAGGTAAAGATATCTTATTTTACCTACCTAGTGCGAACTACGAAAGACATCAGTAAATTAAAAAAAAAAACCTTATTTATAAATTCATCCGTAACAATGTCACGTTCACGAGATCACGTTGGTGCTATAAAAAAGCCGAAGACCGAACGGCCTCCGCCGCGCCACACTACACCATCACTATAATATTTGTTTCACGATGTTATTTTTTCTGAGTGTCCGGGAAAAAACTCAATTTCACCTAAATGTCTGGGATTTTTTAGTTTTTGTCCGGCATCGTCAGTTTATGTAATGGCAACCCTAGATACGACTCGATATCGTGGACACTAAACACATACCTACACACGTATCGACAGCGTTGTTTCATCGAGATGTCTATCGCACAACATTATTTATAACTTGTTACTTTGAGTACAGAGCCCCCGGGTCCCTTTTGTTGCCACGGAGATGGTTCCATGTAATATTTATGACATAAGTAGTTGTTTATGATCTTATTGGACGTTTCATGTGTTTCGGTTATTTTGAAAGAGGTTATGTTAACCTGATGCAAAGATAAAGATAAAGATAATTTCAGGATGACACAAGCATAATCAATGTTCCCACTGCTGGGACACAGGCCTCCTCGCTTTAAGAAGGAGATGGGCTATAATCCACCACGCAGGCCCAGTGCGGTTGGTAGATGTCACATGCCTTCGAATTTTTGGTTCTAGAACATGCCCCGGTTGCCTCATGATGTTTTTCTTCACCGTTTTGAGAGCAGTCAGTGATGAAATAAATTACACAAAGTAATGCGCCTGCTTCGGTTCGAACCCACGACTTAGTGCACGTAAGTCGGCGCCGCCACCACCGCGCCACCGCTGCGTCTGGTGAGTAACAATTTTAGCCCATCTCTTTTCTTCACTTTAATGTAATTAATGTAAATAATTTTTACACGTGACGAAGAATTCTCGATGTTTTCTGAAATTAAATCCCGCGAGATGGCAGGTCACTAGTTTTATAATTAAAATTGAAGAGGCAGAATCCGAGCCATATCGCGCTTTAACAAGTGGACTACCACTTGTTTACCGCCTTTACTTGTTAATAGTTTGTTAATTAAATATTAGTTTCCAACTTTCTTACAGCTTAGCTGTGGGTACGCTTATCTTTACAAGAAGCAGTTCATCTTAGTTTCAAGTTCAACTTTACTGCATAACATCTAATCTAAAAAAAAGATAGCTCGTTCTGGGGACGAATCAAAGTTTTGGCTTATGTTATAATAAACACTGTTTTAAAGCTTTCACGGTTTACAACTAAACTTATACTGTCACTTACGGGATATCTTCCGTGGTTGTTCATTATTTTGTTTTTGTTTGTTATTCTTAAATCACGGAAGATATCCCGTAAGTGACAGTATAAGTTTATGTTATAATATAAGTATTATTTTTATGCAGTTGGTAATTATGGAGCTTCCTGAAGTTACAGATTTTTTTTTGGATATCTTGTTTTGCTGAAGTTAAAGCCACGTTTTACTGCAGGCGCGCTTCTGCAATATTATATTTAGGTTACCAGCATGCTTCATTGACTTAAACTTAATTCAAGCACAAAATCGCAAAATCACATCTTTCTGAAGAGTATCAACGAACCTCGCACACAAGAAAACTTTAAGCTTTGTTGTGCAAAAAAACAAGAAACTAATTTCATTTGTGATCACTGGTGCATTGTCTACGTAATACTATACTATCTAACGTAGAGATATTCCCAATGTGCTTATTGAACAGTGAGGACACAGTGAAAGCTAGAAAGTGTGGACAGAACATCATTCAACTCAATCTGGCGCAAGGCATAAGCGCTTAGGCATTCTGGGAGGTTCGGCCAACTACCAAAGACTCGATGATTTTAATAAAACTAGAATTATATTCTCAAGTATTTTCACACTTCAAGATTGTGGGGGTCGTTGGTCTAGTAATCACAAGCGCGACTGCGAAGCATGAGGTCCCGAATTCAATTCCCAGGTCAGGCAAAGTGTTATTGAGTTTTTAAACCATGGATTTCTAAATAAAAGTCACGGAGTCTAAATTTGTGCCCGATGGATGGCAATAGGCTCTCCCCTATTACATGAGATTTAAACTTTACTGGCGAAATGTGGTTGTATTATTAGGTAAACCTCTGCCTAACCCTTCGGGGATCTCAAGTGTGGTTTTTATGTATGTAACGAGGTATTCACTGCTCAGCTTAGGCCTCTCCAATCCTAAGCTATTCAAGGTCTGTAAGCCTCATCCAGCTGCTACCAGCCATATAACGAAGATCGTCGTTCGTCTTAGGCTGCGTTTCCACCAAAGATGAGCGAGGATGGGTAGCGAGGGATGTGTGTAGAACTAACCAATAATATCGCTTCTTTTTCACAGCTGGAGCTATTTTAGCCATCTGATTGGTTAGTTCCACACACATCCCTCGCTACGCAGCCTCGCTCATCTCTGGTGAAAAGCAGCCTTAAGGTTCTGTCTTCTGTTGACCGTTTCGTGGTCTTCACTCAGGAACACATCTCCTCCAATGGGCATCGATTCCACGGCTAATTTGGTCGTCCTGTTGCCTCTCCAGTTTGCTTTTTCTGTTCGTGGTATTTTTTATCTAGAGGAGCTCTTGGCCAAATAATAGCAGCCGCTCGAGTCGATCTTCAGGTTAGTCCGTGATTGCCTAGGTTGGTCCGTGGATGGGTGACCCCCCATTACATACCGAGTTTCCTTCGTGCCTCGGAAAACATGTTAAGCCGTTGGTCCCGGCTGTCATTTGTAGATCTTTGACAGTCGTCACAGGTAGCCAGTGACCCGAAAGTCTGACAACCAGTCTTAGCAAGGGGTATAGTATTACCCAGTACTAATTGGGTTGTGAAGGTCAGATAGGCAGTCGCTACGTGTAAAATACTGGTATTCAGCTGCAACCGGTTAGACTGGGAGCCGACCCTAACATAGATGGGTAAAGGCTAGGCAGATGATGGATTTTTTCTTCGAGGTAGCTAAACCTAAAATGGAATCTGGCTTGATCCATCTTTTAGTTACTTATGAATTGTCCATGTTCTCGCCTCCGCTAGGTTATTGTCCCTTGCTTCTATCATAGCTAAGTTCGCTCCGCTGAATGCATGCGTACTGTAGCTCACAATGGACAGAGGCGGTAGCCATTATGCCATTAATCCCTTGGTTAAGTCAACAGGTGGGGGTGAAATAATTTCTAATACTGTTATTATATAAATAAAGTAAAACTGCCGTATTTATCCTAGTAATATTATTGACGAAAAAGTTTATAAGGATGGATTCATGTTTGTTACTCTTTCACGCTTTAACTACTGAACGGATTTGGATGAAATTTAGCACACAGATAGTTTATAACCTGGATTAACACATAGGATAATTTTGATTCCGGTAGTATGATCCCGTGGGACAGTTATCTGTTCTGAATATAAAATTTATCTGACTACTGAAAAATCAGCCCAAACTGCTACACTTAGGTAGACATGTCGATGATCCGCACCGCAATTACTTTACACACTTTTTTATAAAATTACGAAATACAATAAAATATTTTAAAAATTGAAAAAAAAAAAAAAAAGTTTATATATTTTGAAGCATTGATTGATGGGTGGGTATGTTTGAAAAGTTCGTCTGCTGGATAACGTAACGTAATGAATTGTGTTGAACTGTCAAAATGAAAAATAATTGTACTAGGGGTATGTTACACTATTAACCCGCTGATCAAGTTCCGATGATAACGTCATTTCTTTGATCGAGGTTCAGCTCAAACAGAACTGAAAAATGCGTGAGTAAATACTGGCAGCATTGAAAATGGGACTATATGGCCATTGTTTTAAGGCACCCGATTGAGTCGCAAGAATATGCAAGGGGGGGGAGGCTTGACGTTCACATCGATATAAAGGGTGTCCGGTGGCAGAGTTAGGATTTAAATTTCGAACTGTGCTTATACTATAGAGCGGAAGGGCAAGCGGGGGGCCGCGTTTTCGTGATGGTTATTTAATCACAATGTCACAGTGGACTGGTGAACAACGTGCGTTCGCAATCGAATCGTTTTCAAGGCAAATGATTCTTGTGTTGTTGCTCGTCGTAGATATTGTTCACGGTACAATATTCGTCAGCTACGTGACGCGCCCACTGAAAATTTGATTTGGTTGTGGGTGCGAAAGCTCCGAGCAACAGTTCTGCAAAAAATCCGCACCCAGGGACCAACGGAACGTCAAGAAGCGATGACAACGCTGAAGTCGTCGCGAACAGTTTGCGCGATAATCCGCGCCAGTCGGTGCGCAAGGGGGCGGAAATTCTTATCGGCGCATGATCAATGGTTATTTTCTTCCAATACTGAGAGAACATCCTTCCTTCACTTCACACACATGGTTTCAGCAAGATGGCGCCATGCCACATACACTGCTAGAGACGCCATAGCTTTATTGCGAGATTTTTTCCCAAACAAACGGCTTATCAGCCGTTTCGGAGACATTTCTTGGCCACCAAGATCGTCACATCTCACCCCTGTGAATTTTTGAAGTTATACTTCTTTAGGCGCGTTATGAAAAAATGATGAGAGTGAAATTTTAAGATGCGCGCGCACCTGTGACACAAAATTAACAGTATGAAGCCGTCTGCTTAACCGCTCATTAAGTCTCGAAAAAAAAGCTACCAACAAAATAGGAATTGAACCTCGATATTAGTCGCGCATGTTGGTACGCTCGTCACCTCTGATCACTGTTTTCATATTTATAATATTTATCAACATGTCTCTAGTTTATACATTCACAACACGTGTTTGAGTTTCATACAAGTGCGAATTATATATGTGCTAATAAATTATGTTAATGTTAATGGTCAGTACGGTATTTTTGGTCAAATAATTAATGTTATAATTAATGTTCGTTCTGTATGGTGTCCGGACGTAAAGAATAGCACCATCCCATATCTTCCCGTGGGTGTCGTAAGAGGCGACTAAGGGACTTACCAGAGAATGGGCAGCAGCGTTCTCTGATTCTACAACAACCATACTGCGATCGCCAACCCGCCTGCCAAGCGTGGCGATTATGGCAAAACCCCCCTTCTTGGGGGAGGCCTATGTCCAGCAGTGGACTTTTCGGCTGAAATGATGAATTAATGTTCCTGTTTCAGTTAATAATATGATTAAATCACTTCCACGAAATGTTGATGACGATTATTGTATAAATGTACATATCAAACGTAAGAAAATTCATCGATCTAGCTACTTACAAAGTATTGTTAATAAGCGTACTATTAAAAGTTGGCTACGATTTTTAATTCCGTCACCATTGTATACTATGTACGATATTAAAGTTGATGAGTCATTCTTTAATGATAATCAAATTCACGATGAAATTCAGCAAGATGATTTTTAATGATGCCAAGTATAACTTCTCACGCGCGTACATAAGTACACGCACCCATTTTTTTTTTTTCTATGGGGATACCTCAAGAGTAAAGCATATTCAACAAATCCAGCAAACATTGCTGAACTGAAAGAAAATATCGTTCAGGAAATAAACAACATTCCGCGATCACTTCTCCAGCGCGTAACGAGGAATACGGTCGACAGATTCCAGGAGTGTGTACGATGCGGAGGGGAACATTTAGACGGAATCCTTGTTTCAAACTAAAATCCGCATTCATGTTCTATAAAGAGCAAGTTTAATTAACTTAATATATTTTCTGTAGTTTTATTTTAATTTAATTTTGAAATAAAAATTCGAACACCGGACACCCTGTACATAAAATTTTCTAGGTTTTTTTTTCTGATAGCAAATCATCAAATGACCCCCCCCCCCGCTCTTGGCGGAGCGGAAGGGAGTGTCAGACTGCTACTGACTAAAACTCATGTTCCTTCTCTTTCGAACAGTCCCGCGGCCCTTGCGGACCCCTACATTGTTGCTGACATCTCTTTGAGGCGCGCGTGGAACATGAACGCGCCGTCGACACGGCCTGTCGTCATAAGACGGCCAGACGGCGAGCTACCCCATTACTCGCCGTCCACATGCCCGCGCCTACGGTGGCTGGGAGCCACCACGTGACCCCCGACGCCCGGGGCGTCTCCCGCGGCGGCTGGGACGTGAGGCTCTTTCCCTCTCATGTCCCGCAACAATTTTCTAATTTAAAATTGTTTAAAGTACTAGGACCGTATTGCCACTGTATAATACGGTCCTATTTTAATGCAGCCTATACATTGCTCGAGGATTTTCTTATTCTGTCAGTACTGAACGTAAGTCTTATTTTAGATTAGCTCGATTATTTAGGTACTTATTAGAAACCTTATGAAACACACAATTCCATGTTGTCCTAACCTAAGATATTCAACGGGGGTTACAATGGGGGTTGGACATTGTTGCCATAACAATGCCCAACCCCCAACCCTCCTACACTATGTCCCAGAAACCTAAATTTAAAAACGTCTTTTCTATCAATATATCGTTTCGAATGTGTTAGCGACGATACGTGAATTTATTGATCTCTAATTAGATTTTACGTAATTGTGATATTAATCTACATAAGATGTCTAATGATGATTAATGTTGATTTTTCTAACTAGAAGTTTAAGCATTGCGCATTCCTGTCACCTGGCGGCGCTACTTGTAGTTACGTAAACCCAAGTACTAAGAAACGTTACCTTAACGAGCCGTTTCAATATCTTTGTTATTTTAAGGTTTTTAGCATTGTTTTTTGTAAATATAAGTAAATCAAACCCATACTGAGATTAGGAATATAAGGAAAAGTTGTAAGGGATGTCTGACCACGAGAAACAGCATATTTCAAATTTCCTATAGGTGACCACGGCACGACTGACTGCCCGCGTCCCAAGGACATCTCTCTCTGCGCAGAGCCGCCTAGCTGTGTGCTCTGTAGACAGTCGGGACACCCGGCTAATTACCGCAGCTGCCCCAAAGCCCGTAAGGCCTCTTCTTCAAAGCTGGTGAAGCGCGCTCACGCTCGCCAGCAAAGAGGAAGCCCCTCCGTGAGGTTACCCTCAACCCAATTGCCCGAGAGGCTTAGCCCCCAGAGGCCTTCTCCTTGGACCCAGCTTAACCACCAGAGAGCTTTTCCAGCTCTCGGTAAGGCAATGGCCAAGCCCATCCCCAGGCTATTAGATGCCCCTATGCCTCCCCCTACGCCACGCGCGGCCGCTAACGCGCCCGCTTTTCGGGCCGCTCCAGTAGTCCCACCCGCGCTCCCTCGCCCCACTCCTCCCAGCCCGGAGGTTGCCGTAGAATCCGCTTTTGATACAATAGCTAGGTTTCAAGTCTTTGTCACCCCTGAAGCTGATCGCATGCCGGCAGAACTAAGGACTGCCACTGATATTGACGAAATCCGTAGGATCTAAAAGAAAAGGCCTACCCAAAAATCGAGTCAGCCCTCCGCTCTCTTTCTAAGTGATTTTCTATTATGGATATTACAAATAAAATAGCGAGAATCCAACCCCGGTCCCTTAAATTAGGGTTTTTCAACGCCAATGGCCTTAGAGGCCAGCGTGATGAGATCGCCACATTCCTCCGCGACCATTAAATTGATATCCTCTTCATTCAGGAGACCTTCCTGAAGCCCAGTCACCGTGACCCGAGAATTGCCAACTATCGTATAGTTCGCAACGATCGGTCACGCTGTCATAAGGGTGGTACTCTAATTTATTATAAAAAGGAACTGTACTGTGTAACATCTCTATAGACCTAACTCTAACGGAGGGGCCGTTAGACTCTCTGCTTGAGACCTCCATCTGTCGGCTTGGCATGACCGGTCACTCGCCGATCAACATCATCTCGGCTTATATTCCTCCCGGCGGTTCGTCCGAGGAGCACTCACTACTCACTAAGCACCTCACCGTCCTCTTCGGCCCGAGTGACTCCGTTATTATAGCGGGCGACCTCAATGCCAAACATCCCGCCTGGAACAGCTCCCCACGTTCCGATGTATTCGACATAGTTCTGCTCAAGAATGTCAACCTTAAGTTGCATTCCATCGAGACGCTACACGAGCTCGATTCTGACCACCGTCCAGTGCTCATGCACCTACTCCCCCGCTCCGGTCCCTGTGACCCCAGCCAGCCCCCGCCTTCCCAAGTGATAACCGACTGGAGGAAAGTCAGCGCTAAGCTGAAGTCCACCACGTCCCCTCACCTGGACAGGAAAGAAGCGCATAAGCAGCCCAGCTTTCTGGCAACTGCAAAGAAAGATGCGTGCCACCGAGGTCTCGACGCCTCCTCTCACCCGCCCCGACAAGAGCGTCGCATTCGACGACTCTGAAAAGACAGAATGCCTAGCCTCTCTCTCAACCAGTAGACAAGCATCATCTCGACATGGTGAACGCTGAACTCGAACGTAGAGCCGCCCTCCCTCTCGTTTAAGACCCCGATGATCCTCTGCCTGAAGTCACACCAGACGAAGTGACATCATAAAAAGGCTTCAACCGCGGAAAGCAGCCGGCTCTGACGGAATCACCAACAAGGTGCTCAAACTTCTCCGCGCCCAGTTAATAGTGTTAATGGCAGTCATCTTCAATGGCACCTTGAGCAACAACTTCTTCCGCCAAGTTTGGAAAGAGGCCACTGTTATCGGTATTCCCAAGCCCGGTAAACCCAAGGGGGAGCCCTCAAGCTACCGTCCTATCAGTCTCCTGAACGCGCTCGACAAAGTCTATGAGATACTTATTTATAAGCGACTCAAAGACTATGCCGAAGCTAAGAGTCTCATTCCTAACGAGCAATTCGGCTTCAGGACCAAAGACTCGTGCGTCCAACAGGTCCACCGCATCGTTGAACATTTGAGCGCTGGCTTCAAGCGTGGAGCGATGACGGGCGTGTTGTTCTTCGACATAGCAAAAGCTTTCGATAAAGTCTGGCACACACTTATTATACAAGCTGTACAGAATGGGAGTGCCAGACCGTCTCGTGCTCATCTTACGAGACTTTCTGTCGAATCGCACCTTCCGCTATCGCATCGGGATGCTCTCTCCTCTCCCCACCCTATTCGAGCCGAAGTCCCTCAGGGCTCGGTCATCTCCCCGCTCATTTTTACGCTATTCACTAGCGACATTCCCAAGAGAAAAAAGGCTCAGTTAGCCGGACGACACGGCCATCTACTACACTGGTCGTTGTAAGAACGCTATCGCCAAAACCCTCCAAACCTGAGCCGACGTCCTAGGCGCTTGGTTCAGGAAGTGGAGAATCGAGGTTAACCCCAATAAGAGTCAGGGGGTTCTTTTCTCAAAACCGCGCATCAAGCCCACCTTCCCCAGTCCGATTACTATGTACGGTAAGCCTATGCCTTGGGAGATGCAAGCCCAATATCTAGGAGTCTTACTCGATTACCATCTGACCTTTGGGCCACATATCAAAGCAGCTCGTGACAGCCTTCGCTATACATACACCAAGCCCCGATACATCCATAGCATGCAAGTACTCCAGAACCGGTTCCTACGTAAAGTCACAAGAGTCCCTTGGTATGTCCGAAATGATCGTCTTCACTTAGACCTCAAAATGACCACCATTCTCCAGTTCATGAAGCGCCTTTCCAAGCGTTTCTTCGATTCTGCTGTAAAGCATCGCAACCCCTGAACGCATCGGCAGCCCGATACGAACCCTCTAGAATCAGTAAGATTCGCCGACCAAGGCACACCCTCGTCACTCCCGATGACGCTATAACCCTCCTCCAAGAGAGCAGTAGGGAAACTAGCACTCTTAAGAAACCCAGACGCAGGCAGCCGTTTTTCCGTCCTCGCCGTCGAGGCCCATCGCGACACCCCGTTTCATGCCCTCCCCGACCCTTGCTCGAGCCAGCCCGCGATGCGGAGCCACTAGTAACAAATTAGTCCCTAAATAATTTAAATCAGATCCAGCCTGTCCCTTTGCTGCCCTCCCCCAGCGACGCCCTAAGCCGAAGCTCGTACCCCAAAGGGGGTGCCCTTAGCGTGTAGTCGCTTAGTTTTTAAGTTTTAGTTGCCCTGGCTGGAGGCCTTACACTCAAGGCACCCACAGGATAATCCAGTTGAGCAGACGACAACCTCCTAGGTTGACCTGCGAGATGCCATTTCGAAAAAAAAAAACGTGGTCAGGCATTCCAAATCCGACAGTGTTATGAAGAAGCATCAAGACTAAATAAGAAGAATCTCTGAAGACTAGTGTTATTATTGCTCCACCACCGCACACTCTCCAGTCGACATCCCGCCAGCGAACCCGCGAACACACAACATCACACACGAGCGTCAACAGAATGAGTTAACCCTTCTAACATCTAATGGTTAGTGGCCAGCGCGAAGTGTTTCCGGCGACCTTTTATAGAAAGTTCCACGACATTTGAAGGGTTGGGATCGCATGAGTTGGCACTTATTTTCTTGTGTGACGTGGAAACTGAATAATTTAAGTTGATTTTTATTTTTTTTGAAGTCTCTGCCTGCTTCTCTGTTTCCCGATCATTATAATCTAAATCTCTTCAAAGTTCGAGTGAATCGGTTTCATCTCGGTAAGCGATGATGCGACCTAGGCTGGAGACCCTAGGTCGCATCATCGCTTCACATCAGGCGAGTTGCGGCCAAACGCAAACTTAGTTAGTGTAAAAAAACGTTTTCTTTTTTGTTGAAATAACTTAATCCGAATAGAGAAAAAAATCACAAAAGAATACCGTTACATATACGTGTCAAGCTAATTGAACGTAAATGTTTTTGTATTTTCAAGGTTGGTCCCTTAAAGTTATTGTTTTGTCAGCTGAATTATAATTTGTATACCGAATTTCCTTACATTATTAAACTATTGCTACACAATATTCCTTTAACTTAATAGTTTTATACCCATAAGAAAAATGATCGACGAAACATTGAGGAAGGACACCAATTCCAATACTAGAGCTATGATACAATTTACATATTACAAAAATAGGACGACGGCATCCGTAAGCGCTCCTGTCCGTGAACCCTCGTCAAGAGGCAGATGCTGTAGCTACCCTCAGCTTATGAAACAATGTACATGGAAATTTTAATCTTCCTTTCTAAGGTATGGATAGGTAGGTACCAGTGGCGAAGGTTCCATACAACTCGATTCCTACCGAATTCCCTTTGAAAAATGGCACAGTCAGTATTCTATGTACAGACAAATAATATAATCGCATTATAGATATGTATTCCGGCTTACCTCTTACAAAAATTGGCCCTTCGCTACTGGTAGGTACAGTTGTAATCGTAAAAAAAGTTTATTTTTATAATGCAAAAGATTTAAGTTCAGGGCTGCCACTGAGACATTCCTAGTGGAAGAACGAAGTATCACTTTGCCCGAACCCAGAAAGAATGTCAGCTCAACGGTCTACCATACAACCACCATGCATCCCTTATCACTGGGTAAAAAGTAGCTAGATTACTGGGTAATCATAAGAAAACGGCAATGTCCCTTGATATGTGTCAAATTGCGAAGAAGAATCTGTTTCTAGAGACCTACAACACATCGTATGTGACAAAGAATACAGAAGATGGCATCCACACGACTGCACCTCGGCTCGGCGACCAAGCAACTCATCTTATCGCAGACTCGTGGTCCACCACTGGACTCTGGATTATCCTGTGCCACTCTCATTCAAGATTTACTCGTGTTAGCAACAATGTCATCTGGCCAAGACAAAAACCAACTAACTAATAAGACTATAGGAATTGAACCATGTTGAAATTTGTTTGTTTGACTTAGTTCTAGTATTTAAATAGTTAATGATAAAACACTAGTAGAAATGAATGAAAAAAATAACCAAGATTGTGACATACCGCATTCTGAACCTTATATTAGTGCGATAAGAGCCAGTTTTCGAGGACGAGTATTGAAAAGAAAATACCTATCCACAATAACAAAAAAGTATGATGCAATAGGAAATTACAGTAAGTAAACGTCCATTACTTTTCACTCGAGCGCAAACCAATTAAAGCTTTATCTTAACGAAGTGTTATTTAAAAATGTACTCATTTTTATTCCGAAACGTGGAAATGGCAGCGTTCCTGGTGATCTTGAGTATAGCTACTTATGCAGAACTTGTTTACTCGAGTAAGTTGCATTAGTACGTAAGAAAAAGTTAAATTTTATGCCTGGTGAACACTGACGGCACCGCGTGGCAAGGGATTTTTAGGTGATGAATAAAAATATAACTAAAGGGTATGACAATAAATTTCAATGATAGATAAGTCGTAGGTGGAAAAAATGCCACGAGGCAAGAAAGCCCCCTGCTCCGCTCGGTTCGATTCGCGCTCGGTGTGCCTAAGGGAGGTCGTCGCGGCATACCTAAGAATACCGCGGCAAAATTACCGTCAGTAAGCGCTCACATGTGCCCTTAGGCTCCTGACTCACTGCCGACAAGGAAGCGAATGGCTATAGACTATTTTCTCAATCAAGTAACATCCTATAGATCTATATCTTCTTTGCGTGCCGATGGACTCAAATTATATTCGACCAGTGTGTATGGCTACATATGGTCGAATATAACTTGCACAGCTATATCGTTGGCTTTGTTTGAATGCTGGAAGGTGCATATGGTTGTACAAGATGGGCAGGAGTGGAGGCGGGGCATAACCTGCAGAGCACTCTGGCATTGTATTTGGGACGGTTCAATGATACCCCATTTGGCCAGATTATTTCTACAGTGGCCAACCTGGGTCTGCAATCGGTTAAGAGATTTCCAGATTGGCATTTCGTATCCAAGAGAAAGATGTTCTGCTGGATTGTGAAGTGAGGAGGGGTGGGGTGTGTGTTCCTCCACAATTCACATCTCTCATCTGAAGCATTATCTTCCGAGGAAGTAGTATGTCTTACGAAGCTTCTACGAAACGTCCCGTGTAAAAGAGATACATATCATAAATGTACTGATTGCTGACTGCTCACACTACCAAAATCAGTTAGTGCTACACACTAACAAACAACTCATTTATAGTTGCTAGGTCTACTCGCTTTTTTAATTGTTGGCGTTGGAACAGGTGAACACATTTTTTTCTAAAAAAAGATTGTCTTCATCAATGACACTGTTGATAGATACATCATAGACATGGGTTCTTTATTAGAAATCTATTAGTTATTGCCCTATAAAATTTAATTAAAATCTTAAAATAAGTTTAATAGTAATACAATTTCACCTCCACACTTAAAACCAGTCTTATAGCTTGTCTGCATTGCATCATAAAACTCTGCTGAAAATTCCAGCTTTCTAGATCCAAGGGCTTTGAGGAACCAGTCAGGCACTGTTATTTTTATTAAATTTTGTTATTAAAATTGTCTCCAGTTCCACCCCCACAATGCTTCGCCAAGTTTAGATGGGACGACTGCGGAAAACCTCCAACACCAGTCCTATACTACTGGAAACCAGGATCAAGATGTGAAGTCGGCATTTGGCGTGGCTGTCTTCCTAACATGAATATGTTCAAAGACGAGTATGAATGCGTTACCACATGTATATTCACAGTAAGAGCTGCGGATTCGGACTTTCACCAAATCAATGCCGACGACGGCGATGCAACAATTGATGATTACGACGAGCTTGGTGTTACCACTGAATCGGCTAATATTACTGAGACAGATGCAAGTGACGCTGGTGGTGACAATGTCACGACTGTCGAAGGTGAAACTGGTGGTCAAGACTACAGTGACACAACTACCGACAGTGCAGACGACTTAATTAGCACAGAAGGTGAAGATAGTGGTGATCCAACTACAACTCCCGAAGATGCTGCTTCTGATGGCGAAAGCGCAATTGATCCTGAGGAACCAACATCTGAACCTGGATCTGATGGACCATCTGGAGAAGAGACAACAACAGAAGAAGAAGAACCAGCATAAATTTACCGATTCGTATTTAAGTTCTAAATAAAAGGTATATCACACTTCCTTTTCTTAAACCGACTGCAATAAGGTAGGTGCACTTTGTTCCCACCTTCCACGATAGTAGGATATGATTATGTTTTCTAGAAATAAAAGAGACATTATAGTCCGTTTTTAATATTATATTCCCTTGATGTAAACAGACTCCGAACATTAATATTGTCGTGGAATGCAGACTGCAGACCCTATTAAATGTTCTTAAGACAACGGAAACGGTATTTTTGCAAAATAATGACATAATAATATACTGATACGACAACAGAAGTAGATTTCTTGTTTGTCTAAAATTCTACACATAAACTCATGCCTTCTCCCAAGGGGGTAAGTGGAGTACTAAAAATAAAGAAAAAGAAAGATGTGTACAGTATACAATAGTTAGTAGGATAAAAAACAAACAGGCCAAGTGCGTGTCGGGCCACGCACAATATAGGGTTCCGTAGTTGCCCATCAGAATTGCGGATTTGTCTCCGAACGATGATTTTAATTGTAATATGTTAACCAAGTACATTTTATAAGTTGGTCGACTATTACTCGTAAACTTGTAAAGCCAACATACCTGTGATAGTTTATCTTTTAATTTCGTTATATATACTACTATCGTGAATTTTTTCACTAACCCAAACATAACCGTTTAGTTGGTAGAGGGGGGGGGGGACACTTGAGTCTAACAAAAATTTGAACTTTTACCCTTAATATTTCACAAACAAATCCCTTAATCGAAAAATTATGTCAACAAACTCGCAATATTTTTAAAGACCTATCCAACGACATACCACACTACGGGGTACTCGAGAAAAAAAATCCCCACTTTAACCCTAAAAATTACTTTTCGAGATATTATTTTATCACTTTGTTTGTGTTTATATACGCCATATTCATGCCAAATTACAGCTTTCTAGTACTAAGAGTCTTTGAGCTAAACTACGGACAGATAGACGGACATGGCGAAACTATAAGGGTTCTTTTCCTTGTTGACTACGGAACCCTAAAAATGGTTCCGACATGTTTGCCACATACTATGGCATGCAAATGTTTTGAATAAGAAATTGTGATTTTGAATAAATAATTTCAATCCAATATCTATAATTTTAATCAAAAATTAATAAATGTCAAAATTAAATATGTCAAAAGTAAAAGGATGCAACCTGCTACGATCATTTTGTTTGTCTAGTGGTCTTGAATGCCCAGATTAGAAGCTGAAAATGCTTTATCAAGAAAACAAACTGACCACGTACATAAAAAAATCTGCCTTAGTAAAGGTCGGTACTATTATTACATATTTAAAGCTGAGGTTACAATATTGGCTGGCTGGGGGTGACAGGCACAGAGGTACGCGGCCTGCGGTCTCACATAGATACGGCATGTTTCTGACATGTGTATCCCGTTCATAATAAAACCAAAAAACATAACGGAAAGTTTGCTCGATTCAAAAATATCTATCTACGTCTCCTGTTGGTATTTTTTATTGCACCCCTTCAATTAGTTTTTCTACATAATATGATAATGATCCTCGTTAGTCTTGTGACGTCGTAGACCTTGAGGTCCAGGGTTCGATATCCAGGATCGGAAAAATACACAGTAGTTTAGAGTTTTGTGCCAGGCTCACCCATAGATACATGGATATACATGGAGCTCTTCATGTTGATTATGGATGCTCGGACGTCGGACATACAGGAAGAAGCACCAGTTCAACAGTTCAAAAATCAACCATGGCAGCTAAGAGATGACCAGTCCCTACTCACGGCGCATGTTCACGAACGTGGCGCATAATTCTGCACCATTCAGTTCAACCAAAAAAAAAAAAATCTGTCAGAAATTGCAAAAACCATATCCCAAACATTTTAAATGAAAATTTTACCCAATTTTTTTTTTATATTAATCGATCCTGTGTCTAATACTAATCAAAAACTTCTATGGGACCTACCATCGTTGGAGTACTAAAAAAGTCAGAAATCGCAAAAAACTTTTCTGATACATTTCGTAGGAAATCACAACAGGTCCTAACAAAGAAAAAATTTGTGAAACTAAAATACGAAAAAATAAATAAAAGACAATGGATCACGAAGATGGTATGTATCAAAAATATCTCGAAATCATATTTTTTTTTTTTATTATCGAAACCTAACAATAATATGAGAAATGATTTTTGCAATTTCTGACTTTTTTGGTACTCCAACCTGGGTCGGTCGACGTCGTCTTGTCTACATGCACCTTCTAGGACTTGAATGTGAGCTGAGCTGATGAGTCATCGATCCGAGAAGAAGACCTAAGTAAAATTAAGAAATCTAAAAAAGTGTGACCTAACATACCTAACCAGACCATTTGAAACAACTGATACAGAGTTACAGACCATCGACCAACACTCAGCTTGTTTTCTTAGCTAAATGTTGTACAGAGGATCAAACACGAGCGCGCGGTGTCAACGTAACGTAAATACGCCAAATTTTTTATCGAAAATACAATTATCCTATGGCATTTTAGTTAAATTGTTTGCAACAAGTACAATCAGTATCATCCATAGATATGAATCAATTCTTTCAATTATGAAAATATTATATGTGAAACGACTATTTCTTTTTAATCGACGTATTTACGTTATAGGATTTATCGTCGTTCCAAGCACGGCATAAAACTAGTAGACCGAGTTCCAAACGGCGAAATCCGGAGACGCACGAAGGTCTTCGATATTGGAAATCGCGTTATGGAACTCAAATTGATTTGGGCAGGACACCTAGTAAGGCGCGGTGATGGCAGCTGGAGTAAAGTTGTGCCCTACGCGTCCAAGGAAAGAGAAGTGTTGGTCGTCCGCGAGATGGGCAGACGACATTGTTGCCATTCCGAGAATATCCTGGATGAGGCTGGCACAAAAGCGTGGAGCTTGGCACAAGCAAAGAGAGGCCTATACTCAGTGGGTGAAGTCGGGCTGTGGATGATGATGATGATGATGATTTACATTACGTTAACACCGCGCGCTCATGCTAGTGCCTCAGGTCACTGTCGCGCAATCTATTACCATGAATTCAGTAGCTCGATAGTCGATACCAAAATCATGGTAACAGGCAATGATATTATAAAGAAGATACGCTACGTTCATACTGAGCGGCGTTCAAATATCGTTGCGTTATTACGACTGCGATAGGTAATACGGAACGTATATTACAGAAAGAGAGCTATTGCGCTTGAAGTACTTAAATTACGACAATTGTCTGAATTTTTCTGCAATAATTTGCGCGTGCTAGTGCGATATTTACCTCTTTTTATTTATAACTAGCTGTTGCCCGCGACTTCGTTCGCGTGGCAATTTTGGTGTGCATGTGTGAGACTGCCTCGTTGGTCTAGAGGTCGCAAGTGCGAGTACTAAGCGTGGGGATCGATTCCCGGGTCGGACAGTGTTAAAAAATATATGTTTATTTCAAATACATAAAGTTGTCACACACATGATTTGGAGATCACCTTTTAAGCCAGAAGATGCTTGTGTTAGGGGGCGTCCATTAATTACTTTTTCGACACCCCTCCCCCCTTGGTGGGATGTCGTGAGATTTGGCTTGACCCCTTTATCTCCCTCCTAATCTCACGTGAGATTTATCAAAATGCGTAGTTTTGTATAAATACGGTAATCTGTGCTTTTTTTTACGTTCTATTACTTATTTCTCGCACCTTCCAGTGATTTTTTTGCAAAAATCTGTAATGTACAGACACAGAAAGTCTACGATTTTATTATATGTATATATAGATATCACTAGCTTATGCCCGCGACTTCGCCCGCTTAGAATTCGAGAATTGCCCACGGGATCTTACTTCTGGGATAATAAGTAATATTTGTGCTATACCAGACTATAATCTATCTCTGTGCCAAGTTTCATTCAGATTTGTTCAGTCGTTCTGGCGTGATTGAGTAACAAACATCTATCCATCCAAACTTTTGCATTTATAATAGTTTATGATATTTTTATGTGTAATATTAGTTTTTACTTTTAAAGTGGAATAGGTAATAAAGAGTAGTTAGTGTAAGTAAGTATTTAATTTAATTTGAGTAATACGCTACTCGAGTTTTTTTACATGTACTTACTTATAACTTGCAAATATTCGTTCATAGTAATATCAATTACATTACATATGTGAAAAATTATTATAATATTTGGTATATTAATCTATTTATAGACATAATACTTTTACATAATATTTAATGTCAATGTCGCGTATCACGAGTCAACGAGAAAATCGGAATTTCACATATAATTTACAGACACGTCTACCTCAGAATAATCCAGCTTCTTACTAATGGGTAAATACGCCCGCCCCGCACGCACTGCGCATCACTGCGCGCCATGCGCCCGTCTACGTGAGTTTCGAAACCCTTTTGACTGTGGTGGGGGATGATTTTGGAAAAACCGTGATACACGTGTCTCATAATTCTAAGTGAACAGTGTGTACACCTATTTTCGAGTTAATCGACCCAGAGAATATTAAGTTTCATAGAAAATTCAACCACCCATTTCAAGCTCTTAGGGGTGAAGTTTCGAAAAACCCTTCTCCCTGGATACCTGCTCTTCACAAAGAATACATCCTCCAAATTTCATGTCTCTAGGACCAGTGGTTTGGGCTGTGCGTTGATATATCACTCAATCAGTCAGCACTTTGAATTTTATATTGGGGGATGATTTTGGAAAAACATTACATAAGGATGTCATCATTTTAACTAAGAGTACGTACACAAATTTTCAAGTCAATCGACCCCGAGAATAATTGGTTTCACAGAAAATTCAACGCCCCATTTCACCCTCTTAGGGGTGGAATTCCGAAAAACCCTTTCTTAGTGGATACTTACTCTTCACAAAGAATACAACCTCAAATTTCATCTCTCTAGAACCAGCGGTTTGGGCTGTGCGTTGATATATCAGTCAGTCAGTCAGGACTTTGAATTGTATATGTATAGATTGGTAACAGGATTTCCTTAACACCGTGTATGGATCATAAACAAAATTGCACAAATTAACCCCTTAGCGTTCGACCTACGAAATCTCCGAAACCATGTCACTAAAAAGTCACTCTTCGTATTAAAGTAATTTTCTAAAGTCAAATATTTCGATAACAACACCATAGCCCGTAGCTATCGTGCAAGCTTGCCCAGAGTTGCCAGTAGATCAAACAGACATCGTGTAATCATTGCTCGTAGTAAATTATAGGTGCGGGTTCGAACCGGGTGCGCAATTTATTTCACAGGGCTATTGTTGTGGGTTTTTTATTGTGCAGTGCATAGCTGAAGTGTGTCTAGAACAGGATATGTTGAGGGTTAAGGAGTGCGCAAACTATATTTTTAGCGTTCCGTTCCCGAAGGGTAACCAACGGAGCCTCTGCTATCCGTCTGTCTGTCAGCGGGCTGTATCTCATGATCCGTAATAGGTAGACTTACTACTAACTAAGTAATAGGTAGTTGGAATTTTCACAGAATGTGTATATCTGTTGCCGCAATACCATAAATAATAAAAATAAATTAAAATTAAAGGGGGCTCCCCTGCTACGATGGTACGGAACTCTTCTTGCGCGAGTCCGAGTCGCACTTGGCTGGTTTTTTCCTGTAATTAAAAATGTTCAAAAAAGTCGTAATCTCATCATAACAGTGACATGTGTCACAAAACATTAAAAAATATAGGTAAAAGAAGTTACACATGATAATTTTGACAAATTGAGATGTCAAAAATTGGAGCATGATTATTTTCTGCAAGTAAAATATGTGATAGCCGTTTTATTATTCCCTTGTAAACGTGTTCTTAGCGCATTTCTCCGTTAGTTTAGCAACGTTGTAACGTGTGGCCAGCGGTGCGCCACGCCGCGCCGGTGCGGTCCAAGTTACCAGTTTAAAGCGACATTATACTTACACTGTAAGTGATTAAAATTCTATCTAGCCGCTAGGTATTACCTTGTCTGAGACTACCATTTAAATCATCTAAATATATAAAAGCGAAAGGTCACTCACTCACTAATCACTAAATATCGAAAACCGCTTGACGTATAAAGATGAAATTTGGCAGGGAGGTAGTTTATAGTTAGTACAGGGCCGGATTAAGGAGGTCTAAGGGCTCTCTCAAGTTTGTTTGATATTATTTCATTTTTTGTGCAACAAACTTGAAATTTGGCAGGGAGGTAGTTACTAGTTAGTAGACATTCGCTAAGAGATTATAAGATATAAGATTCGATAAGAAGGATTTTGCGACAAGTTGGACTAAGGGCTCTCGCAAGTTTATATGAAATCCTTGGCTTTTTGTATCTGAAAATTGGTAGAGAGATAGAATATAGTTAAGACATGTCAGGAAGGAAAAGATTTTATGACAGGGCCCGTTTAAGGGAATGTGATCTCTTTCACAACCCTTTGTGTTCAACAAACATTTATTGATGACTTGTAATACAACAAACAGAAAATACAATTAAATTGAATTCAAACGAAGTGCCTATTTATATTTTTTTACAACAACATTTACGTAGGTAAGTAGTTTCATCAAGTTATTGCTCGATTTTTTTTTTGTATTTTCACGATATCTCACCAAGGGGGAAAAAATCGCCAAAATTGCCTCACGTAATTAATGGACGCCACCTAATACAAGCATCTAGTTGCTTAAAAAGTGATCTCCAAATCATGTGTGTGATAACTTTATGTAATTGAAATAAACAATTTTTTTACACTTTGCTCGACCCGGGAATCGATCCCAGGATTCCATGCTTAGTAGTCGCGCTTGCGACGACTCGACCAACGACGCAGTCCATACATAACAAAATTTCCACGCGAACGAAGTCGCGGGCAACAGCTAGTATAATATAATTATAAGCAATTTTGATTTCTTTCAACAATACTTTTGTCCATCTCGACTAAAGCCTGGACACAAACGAAGAAAAGGTACAACGGAAAGTACATCCATAGTTTATGTAGCACACAGGAAGGCGAGTTGAACTGGCATGAATCGACAATAGAAGCGGAAAGTAGCCGACCAGAGCCGAATGCCGTTGTGGTGCAAGCTAGCAGCTTATAGCGAGTTATGATTTCATTTGTTTATGCTTATTTTTTTATTATTCGTTATTATTCTTTATTGTACAGTCGCCAGCACATCAAGTTACCACAAACTGATAAATTTCTCCAAATGATTGTAAATACAAATCGAATAATATAAAAAAAAAAAAATAGAAAATTTGACAGTTTGCGGTAACTTGATGTGCTGGCGGTAAGGTACAAAATTACATATAAATCGCATTTGATATTATAGCTTACTGTACAAACTTGATGCTCGATTAGGTTATTATGTTACGTATCTGTAAGAAAAGTAAAACAAAGAACAAAACAAAGTCAAAAACAAAGTCGCTTCCCGCTGTCTGTCCCTATGTATGCTTAGATCTATAAAACTACGCAACGGATTTTGATGCGTATTTCAGTAATTGATAGAGTGATTCAAGAGGAAGGTTTATATATATATATATATATATATATATTGCACCCGTGCGAAGCCGGGGCGGGTCGCTAGTAAAGCATAGGAACAAAAATACGATACATCTTAATGTCGTTAAAATGTAGCTGAGACCCAAACAGCTATAACCAGCCTTCTAATAAAAACGATACTACGACATATACATTGACAGGCAAAGTAACACTTATTTAGTTTTTTTTTTATTGAATGGGCCTACTCTTGACCTCAATCTAGTCCTTAGGACAGAGACGAAGAACGAGCTAACCCAAAAGAAGCCTACTAACTCACGACTTAAATAGATCGATTTTTTTGTTTTAATTCAAATTGAGAGGACAAAATTTACATAATATGCTATCTATGTTAAGTTTATGCTGTCTTGGCTTCCGTACGTTTTTTCACGGGTGACCACTGAAAACCAGCGTTGTGTTTTGGGACCCCCATAGCACAGAATCATGCTGAGTGGTAACCTGCTTGTCGCAGTCACGACGTGCAAGCTGTTAATTTTTTTCTTTTTTGTTCCGTCCTGTTGAATTTATTTGTTTTATTTGTGTTTTGTTATTTTTTTTTTTTGTAATTTTGTGTGATGCACGTATGTCCCTACGGCAAATAAATATATTTTCTTTCTTTATTTCTTCTTTCTAATATGCTTTTCTCTCCTACCTTGTACCAAATCCCCAAGTAGCCCCCGGACTCCAAGATAACCATTTAGCAGTTGCAACGAACCTGCCTATTTCGCCCCTAGACGCGCCATTGTTTTCTCGCTAAAATAATAACCTGCTAAAAATTGTTCGCGCAAGCTTCAAGCACAAAAAACAAGGACTTTATGTGAAACGAATTATGAATCAAGCGAATGTTCACTTGAAATTGAAATACGTGTTATTTATTTAAAGTTTCTCTTTTTGAAACTTTATTTGGACGTCATATTTGTTGTTATGTTATTGTTTGATAATGTTGTATTATTTGGTTGTTGTTATTTCAAAATTATTATAATTTTGGTGTACTATTCTCGTTGAGTAAATAGTATAGCATTTTGGTTTTTTAAATGCAAATGAATAAATAAGGAAATTTTGATAATCAATACTTATAAAGAAGTAAAGTATCGGTAGGGGTATCGTATTACCCAGTACTAACTGGGTTGTGGAGGTCAGATAGGCAGTCGCTCCATGTAAAATACTGTTATTCAGCTGCATCCGGTTAGACTGGAAGCCGACCCCAACTAGGCAGATGATCATGACTTTTAAAGAGGTAAAGTATGTAGAGGTAATTTTCGAAAATATTGATCCGATTTCAAAAATTCTTTCACTATCTGGAAGCTACATTTAAAACATTCCCGTGAGATAATTTAAGACCATAAAGCTAGCGAAGCTAGGGGAAAAAGTTAGTAGAGTACATTTCAGTTAGATAATTTCTGACGTTCACTCGAGCGTAGCTATAGGCAAAATCTGATAAAACTAACAAAAAACATATCTATTACTGGTCGAAAAAAAAACAATAGCCTTAGAGTAATCCTAACAAGTCACCGTAGACTTTGCAACTCCTCGCATAATTCTAAACGGAGCCATCGTAACGCGAGGTGCTCAATTGAACTCACTGCCTCTAGCTGTACTCTGCTCAACCATCTCCAGCAATCCTAGAACTATGTGGTTGAGTAGATGATTTTGTTTAAAAGATGTAGCAATAGATATAGAAGAGCATTCAACAAAATATCGCAAAAAAAAGTGACAAAAATCACTCGATATTCAGCTACATCCGCTTAGACTGAAGGCCGACCCCAACATAGTTGGGAAAAGGCTAAGCAGATAATGACGATGTGATAAAAAGTGTGTAAATTTTCGGTGAAACCCGTTAGGGCTTATTACGGATCGGTTGCGGACACGGACAGTCGGACACCATACAAATACTTACTGAAGCATCTGGCAAAGTTCAAAGTCGCGTTCCTAATTAGTCCGTACCAGAATAACAAAATGCTAAACTTAGACCAATCTCACTTTCCAAAGTCGCGCATAATTCTAAACGGAGCCATCGTAACGCAAGGCGCACAATTGAACTGAATAACTCTAGCTGCAACTCTGCCGAACTATCTCCAACTCCGAGCTCACAAAGCCAGCATCGAATACAGTACAAGCATTCTGTGTTCCAGTTCCCTGAAACGATTTATTAGCCTAAGTATTCGTGATGTTTTCGCTTTTGTTACTGGTGATGGGTTGGTTTTAGAAGCTGTTCTGGACATCACGAAACTAATTCTGTTGTAGATGCGCAAAATAAAGGATTGATGTTTTAGTGAAGAAGACCAGTGGACGCAAAAATGAATGCTGAGACGATCTTGGATCGAATCCAGGACCCAGGACAGGTGGTGTTATGGAGTTTTTCCAATAGGAATTTTTAGTAGCAGTTTTCAGTTTCGGTTTGTGCTTTGTGCAAGAGGCTCGTCCTCTATTAAAAATAACTGATAAAATATAGGTTTGCTTATGAACTGTGCAATACTTATGGTTGTAAAGATACAGCTCGATGGCAGACAGATAAACTACGTAGCCTTTAGATACGGAATTCTCAAAACGAACACCTCTCATCATTATTCGATATAAGATCGCTATAAAATAATTACCTTTTATTTTATTATTATTTAGATGCTATGTTTATCATAATCATTTTCCTGCCCTTACCCCAATTCATTTGGGATCGGCGCAGCGCATTTCTTTATCTATTCTTATCTATTACTCGTCATCACAACAGTCATCTCTTTTCTAGCTATATCATCCTTCACACAGTCTATCACCTAAGTGTTAAAAAAAAAAAAAAAAACATTTATTTCAGACAAAAAAGTCCATAGGCAAGGCAAGGTTGTTAGTAACAAGAATTTTGTTTATTAATAATGTTAGTAAACTAGACACACTGTCTACACGTATTTTTTTTTTTTTTTAGGATGGGAAGTCATCAAAAGACCGGAGGGTCATTCGCCCCACTTGGGCCCCACTCTGGGCGGAGCGGAAGGGAGTGTCAGACTTGTACTGACTAAAACCCATCCATGTTCCTTCTTTGCCCTTTGTGTTCCAGGGCCGCGGTATCTCTTTTGAACAGTCCCACTGGCAGGCATCGGCCCATGCGGACCCCTACGTGGTTGCTGACATCTCTTTGAGGTGCGCGTGGAACACGAACGCGCCGTCGAAGCGGTCTGTCGGCCGACGGCCGGACGGCGAGCTAGCCCATAACTCGCCGTCCACAGGCCCGCGCCTACGGTGGCCGGGGGCCACCACGTGTCACGGGGGTCACCACCACCATCTACCCCTGCACAATAGGCTCACCAGTCTCGCAACACATGGAGTTCAGTGAGCTTACTGAGCAGAACAGTATCGTTTCTCTCGCCAATCATCCTGAGGACGCTATTCGCTTTGGTCTTCCTCTACTCTTATAGTCATCCACTACTACATAATCTTAAAATCACATTTTACTTAATCTGCTCCTTAATCAACTTCTCAACTAAGAGCTCTTGTCTCCCAACAATTTACTAACAGAGGCATCACTTGAGCAGTTGTTTAGAGATCTATGTTCCAAGTTAAGCTATCCTCAGGAGTATGTGGAAGTTTCTAGCAGCTATCAGACGCGGTCCGTGAGTTCGGAGTGAGGAGTGGTTAGTTATAAAGGCGAAAATTGATCTAATAAAATGGACAGGACTACTCAGATCTAGTGTATCTGTATTGGGTTGGTTTAAGCAATTTCTGTTCAAGCTAAGGACTACTGACGAATTATTGTAGTAAAAACGCTTTGTCTGACCGGTGAACCAAACCCAGGCCCTGATGCTAAGTGATAGCGGTTACCTGAAATTTATCGATATTAAAAATTATCAATTTATATACTAAAGTTTTTTTACCTCACCTGGTAATCAAACTCAAGACCTCATGCTCAGCAGTAGCGTTTACGACCAAATAGTCAATCAATACCCCTATACCTACCAGTAATAGGTATGTTTTTAGTCTCATTAGTTGTATAAACTTGTTTCTATTAGAAAATCTCCAAAGCATGAACTCCGCTTATTCGGTTACTTTTACTAGTGCATAAATGTTGATATATTAACAAAAATCTTAGCTGCCCAGTGCCCGTCCTAAAATACTTCCTTGTGGCAGCCCTAAAATCTAGCCATCCGTTACTCCATACACCGCTAACTATTGCAGCGAATTCAAAATCTCACAAGCGTTTGTGAGTTCTGCCTAGTACCTAGATATAGGTCCAAAGACTTTGGTCTAACATCGTCGGCTGCTTTTGAAAGCCGGTGCACAGCCCCAGTATTTAGTTATTTAAACTTAGGTAGGTCGGAGTTTGCCTGTCTTTGCTTAGCAATGGATATAGCGTTATTCTATTCATCTAGTTGGCTACGTTTGGATATTTTACGGTGTAGAAGTATTGTCAGTTAAAGTCAAGTTCGAATATAGTTTTTAAAATATTGTATTTTATTTGTGTACGGGCAAGATAGAAAAATATCATGTGTTTTTTTTTTACATTTTTTTCACCATTTTAATTGTCATTTTCATTCTAAATGTTGACAGTATATAGTTTTATGCTTAACATTGTTATTCCTTGACTAAAAAAACAAGGACTGCCTTGTTAGTCTAGTGGTTGCAAGCACGACTGCTGAACATGAGGTCCTGGGTTCGATTCCTGGGTCGGGCAAAGTGTTATTGGGTTATTCCATCAGTAATTTCTCAGTAGCAGCCAATAAGTCTGAATTTGCGCCCGGTTGATGGCAATAGGCTCGCCCCCTATTACATGGGACTTAAAATTTAAGTGGCGAAATGTGGGTGTACCATTAGAAACACCTCTGCCTAACCTTTCGGGGATTATAGGCCTGATGTTATGTTAAGTTAAATGTTATATGTAAAAATCAAATTTCCATACAAGAGCAGACATACAATTTCGAAGCATGTACGAAAAGCAAATTTTTGTTTTTCACGAATCAGATATGAGTTTCTTTGGGAAAGTTGTTTAATATGACGTGTAGACTCACCTCCTTGTAGGATGCAGGTGATTAAATCGCCACCATATACATTATGTATAAATAAGTAGCATAGATATCTAAATCTTACGCTTGGAAGCGACGCAGGCGTTAACATGAGAGATGACGGTGGCTGTGTCGTATTTCATATAGTCCCGATTTATGGCCGTGTCGGGTGACGTATGTGGTTCTTGAAACATATGGTCCAGGGGTAGGTTGCGTTGATGCAAGCTCGTCGCAATGTTAGTATTCCAAGATTTCGGGACTGGTTGTGACGTGATTTGATGATCTGTTGTTATTTCAGTAAAACAATCACAACACTGGTTGAAAAAACTGTCAGATTGTTAAACTAAGATTTAATGCTTTTTTGTTTTGGACCATGCCTGGGAAGCTTCTAGTTACGGAGATAATGAAGTTCAAAGTTCAAAGTTTTTGTATTTTTTTTTTTTTGTAATACAACGTGTTTAACTTTAAAAACATTTGTGGCCCCTGTATTCAATGCATCCATCAGCACAAATTTTTGAGTACGTTACATTGAGCGCTACCATAAACCGTTACTTTTGACACTAAAAAAAAGTCGTTTTTTAGCAATAAATTATTGCGCAGTGTTACTTAGTTCGATGTACAGAATGCTTTGCTGGTAACTTTGTAAAAGGACGATTAACACACTTTTTTTTTCAGAAAATGTATGGTTTTTTTAATGAAATGTGAATTCTGAATATAAAAAAATTAAACCAATAACAAAACGAAATAAAAGGGACTTCCTTTTATATAATATTTAATTTTAAGTTAGAAAATGAGAAAATTCCAAGAAAGAAGAACGGGATGTTAATATTTAAACAAGTGTAGTGATTATTAAGAATGTAAACGTAAATTAGAGAGAACTCGGCCGTTGACTTGAGTTCCAATTTAATTTCGCACACTTTGTCTGGAGAATACTAAATAGATGGACAAAGGATGTACAGTCACGGAAACAGATGTTTGGCAGGTAGAAACATAACGTAAATATTTCATGTGTCAGTTGTGTGATGAAGACATTTGAATCCGGTATGTCTGTCGGTCTGTGAATTCTGAGAAAAATTCAATTGGTAAAATTATTTTTGTCAAAGATATTTTAAAATTAATTTCAAGAAAAAAGAAGGTTACTAAAACCATTAAAGTTTTAGTGGCTAAATCCTAACTAATTAACTAACTACTAATCGTATCTAAAATATGACAAGACAGGTTTACATGTAAAGTCATAATATTAAAAACAACTGAAAGCATGTTGTCGGCTATTTTTCATTAAAAAAAAACATAATTTGCTAGCTGTTCTGATGAACATCGATTTTCTTTAACAGAAAATAATGAACATTCAGTCGTTGATCTGTGGTCAAAAACTCTACTGCTGAGCTGAAGATCCTGGGTTCAATTCCCAGGTCTGATAAGTAGTTATGGGTATTTCCATCAAAGATTTCTGTAGCCGCCTTAAGTCTGGATTTGGTGTCAATAGGCGCCACCTATTACATAAACGACTCAATTAAAACTGGCGAAATGTGAGTGTACTAAAGATGGCTGTCAAACACTTCGTGGATTACATCCGTGATGTTAGTAATTACCAATGCACCAATGGATAACAAGATTAGTTCAAATTACTTCAAAACACAGCTGATCCAAACAAACAGTAAAACCAATTCAAGGCCGGATGACGGCTGTGGATAGTTTCGTCACAAGCACACAAAGGCTGGTCGGGCAAACACGGGGACACGACTAGTGTTGTTCTGTTGTCGCGTTTGGGACGATTTCACTAAGACTACAAGCTGATTGTTGATCGCTGAACATATTCATTGTTACGGTATGGATAAATAAATGTTGTATAAGTTTTTGCCATTGTTCTTTGGATTTCATATTGATATTATGTAAACTGCCGACCAATGAATGGTCTAGAGGCTGCAAGAGGTAGTGCGCAAGAGGTCCAAAGTCTGGATTTTTGCCCAGTTGATGGCTCTATGCTCGCCTCTGGGTTACTTGATGATGTCAAGGGATAATTTCGTCACAGGCACACAAAGGTCGGATGAGCAAACACGGAGATACGACTAGTGTTGTGCTTATGTCGCCGTTTGGGACGCTGTCTATTTTATGAATTTGAAACCAATTGATATATCCCAGAGCTAACACTAAAAGCATTATGAGTTTGACATTCACAAGCCCTTAGTGGATTGGCGTAGACGATTGATAACGACTCCTACTAAACTTCAGTACCTAGCTCGCCATTGCAAATTGAGATTTTATTAACAAAATCCATCAAACAATTCTTATTTCAAACCTCTGACTGTAACCAATCACACCTATCGACAACAAGTCACCCACCTCACACAATTATGGCCCTTACGACCGAACTCCCCCGACTATTCGGTAGCTGGTTTCCGATGCAGCTGTCAGTGCACGTCACCCGTCAGCTGAGAAGACATGGCCGGGTAGGCTCAATGGTCATTAAAGTCATCGGTCGGGTTTAGTGCGTCAGGAGACGCGGCTGAGGACGCACGTCTGTTGAGGTAGTGGAAACGCTTCGTGATGACGTTGTGGTAAAGTATTGATTCGCTATACAAGGTATAAACAGACCCCACACGAAGTCGTCAACCAAGCATTATGTACATCAAATTAATACCTCTACGCGAAAATTATTGCTGGGAAATGACCTTTTTTTTGGGGTGAAAAGTCACATTTTACGGTAGTACTCAACGTAACGCACTCAAAACATTGTGCTGATAGATGCATTGAATAGTACGGGGGTCGTGGAGGTATAAAGTAAAAGTATAACTTTAAAGACTTGTATTTAAAAAAAAATGTGAAAAAGTTGGAACTTAGACCCCAATATCTCCGTAGCTGGAAGCCTCCCAGGTCCCATGGTCTAGAACGAAAAAATGATCGCAATGACGGGGAGAGCAAGCCTTAGGTATTTTTACACCCATTATCAACGTAGAAAATATAGTTTTTGCGGACTGTCTTGTCTGTCACCGGATCGGATTCCGTTCACCGAACAGCGACAAAAAAATTCTGCAATATGTCCCATAGCCTAGTATCCGCAGTCAGCCTGGATTCCGGTTCGGTCAATTGATGAAATGACTGCACCTTTAAGCTCTGACCAGACAAGAGCTAAGTCCGTGCGGGATGCGGAAAGATTCTCGCTGACAACCATTGTAACGTTGTATGGAAACTAACATGAATTGTTGCGTGACTTCTTAAAAACAATCGACACGCGCATTCGCTACACCTCGCCTTGTTCTGCCTCGTTGGTCGAGAGGGCGCAAGCGCGACTGCTGAGCATGTAGTCCTTGGTTTGATCCTCGGGTCGGGCAAAGTTTTATTGGGTTTTCCATCAGGAACGCAGAAGCAGTCACGAAGTCTGGATTTATGCCTGGTTGATGGTAATAGACTCGCCACGTTTTACATTGGACTTAAAAGTAACTGGCGAAATGTGGATGTACTATTAGGTACACCTCTGCCTAACCCTTCGGGGATTACAGGCGTGATGTTATGTTATATGTAAATACAGAATTGGAGCTACTATTCAGAAAGCCAACCCAAAGCAGTTCGCATTCATTCAAAATACAAAAAAAAACCCTATAAATAAGTGAATTATTAACACTCTCACAATAAAATTTCATTACTTCCTTGCGAAAAAAAAAAAACTAAGCAAGTAGGTACTCATCATACAGCCCACGTCCCACTTGTATGTAAAAACGTGAAATATTACATACAACAAGTACCTTGTAGCACTTTCAGAAGTGGGTCAATTGGCTTTGTGTTACGCCCAAGCAAATTATAGGCTCCTCATGGAATTGCGCTATAGAAAAATCGATGTACCGAGTATGTGCTGTACTGGCAAACATGAACTGGAATGATGGAATGTTACCACACTGGTGAAACCAGTAGAATGATGATCCACAGGCAGTCAGCTAAATGACATTCGATTTCAGTTCGTTTATTTAAAACTAGCTGTGCCCCACGACCTTTGTCCGCGTGTGTTATAAAATGTTGCCTATTTCAATCGGATTTTGTTAACAATTTGAGGGTTTTAATTTTTTTTGCACAGAACTCGAATACTCGTTATATTTTCAGGATTTCATACACATTTATGTGGGATTTTAAAATGTGTACTTAGTAGTTAGAATAATAAGCATGAGTGAGTGTAAGCGAGACGACATATGTGTGTGAGAGAGAGGAAGGATGGAAGGGGAAAAGTTAAGATGGCGATAACCGTAGAACCGTTAACGTGTACTCTGTGTAATTTTAAATTAATAAAAGTCTAAAATAGTAAATCTGCTATTATTTCACCGCCTCAGACCTACAAATTTGGGGGCTCGTCCGGGATATCAAAAAGAAAGGCGGAATAGTACGGCCGGTGAAATAAAAACGACGTGTGCAGATCGGCTACCACGTGCACAGGAACACGCGAACGACGGCGGTTTCTGCGGTAGAAGACTGTCTCAACGACTACGACGAAATGTCCAAACCCGCGAAAGATCGCAGGAAAAGTCGGCAAGAAGACTACACCGACTGCCAGGACGACTGCGACGCGAGAAAGCGTAACGGCAACATGCTTCAGATGACGGCCGAGCTGATACCCAGCTTTAGCGGCCGCGACGACACCTATCCAGTGACGCGGTGGATAGACGAAGTAGAATCCAACGCCGAGATATTCGAGTGGACACCGCTTCAGCAGCTCCTAATTGCGAAACGAGCGCTGACAGGTACAGCACAGCTATGGTTACGGGCGGAGCGTCCACACAAGACTTGGGAAGAGCTCAAGGCAGCGCTGGTAAAAGAATTTCCAGACACTGTCGACATCAAATCCATCCATGAATTAATGAGCAACAGAAAGAAACTGCCGAGTGAATCCTGCTTAGACTACATGCTTGTTATGAAGGAACTCGGAAAGCGCGGTAAGATGCCTGACTACGTCGCAATCAAGTACATAGTGGATGGAATAGTGGATGTCGAAACAAATAAAATCATGTTGTATGGTGTCACCGCGTATAACGACCTTAAAGAAAAACTCAAGATTTATGAAGCTATAAGCAAAAAGATGCAAAGTGCGGCGCAGGTGCAGAGGCGTTCAGCAGTGAGTACAAGTAGCAATAAACCCCATTCAAGCGGCAAACCATGGATTCGGTGCTATGGATGTGGTGAAGTTGGACATGCATCAGCCGATTGCCCGCATAAAAGCAAAGGATTGAAGTGTTTTAAATGTAACCAATTCGGACATGTTGGATCGGCGTGCACTTCATCGGCGGCGGCGCTAGCGTCGGCGTCGGCGACGCCGAAACCCAGCCATCGTGCATCATCGGACGAGATCGGTAAAACACGACGGAGCTACCAACAGCAGCATACGAAGAGCGCGATGTTCGCGGCGGACGTCACACAAGACGACGGTGGCGCCTCTAGCGACCTCCTGTGTAACGAACTGCAGGACTACCAACACACAAGGCGAGCGATGTTCACGACGGTGAATGACGAAGAAGACAGCGCCCCAAGCGGATACTTTTCGAACGACGAATCGAAAATGGCGGCGTTTGTTTACAACGACGAAGAAGTTTCAATGTCAATGTTGACAAAAGAGAAAAAGCCGGTTGTCTTGTTGGAAATAAACAACGTGCAGTTAAAAGCGTTAGTAGACACGGGCAGCGACGTGAACATTATTTCGGCGGATGTTTATGATGCGATTGGAAAACCAGAATACGAAAAGGACGAATTATTACTCTCCGGCATTGGACAATCAACAGTGCGTTCGATGGGAAAGTGTCGTTTGAATTTGTGCGTGGACAAACAGTGCTACCCAGATGTTATATTTCACGTTCTATGTAAAGACTATATACCGTACGATGTAATAATAGGTCAGGAATTTCTTAACGACGTTACAGTTGTGTTAAAAAGGGGTTGCGTGAAATTTTATAGCAAAGAGTGGGAGCGACTGGGATGTTATGTGAGTGAAGTATGCCCATCTGATTCTGTTGTAGGTCACATGAAGGATCCGGCGTTAAGAGAAGAAGTGCTAAATTGTGTACGAAACTACAAGCCTCATCAAACGAAAGAAGCACCGCTGCAACTGCAAATCGTGCTCAAGGATGACGTTCCGGTGGCGCAACGACCACGACGTTTGGCGCTGAAGGAGCAGGAAATAGTGGATAAACAGGTTGCAGAATGGTTAGAAAAGGACATTGTACGCGTGAGTCATTCAGAATATAGTAGCCCGCTGGTATTGGTTAAGAAAAAAGATAATTCTGTTAGAGTCTGTGTTGACTATAGATTGTTAAATAGAAAAATGGTTAAAGATGAATTTCCATTACCAGTAATAGAAGATCTGATTGATAAATTAAAGGATGCTAGGGTCTACAGTGTACTCGATTTAAAAAATGGGTTTTTTCACCTGAAAGTGTGCGAAGAGTCCATCAGGTATACTGCTTTTGTCACACACAATGGACAATATGAATTCTTGAGGGCTCCTTTTGGTTTAAGTATCTGTCCAAAATATTTTATGAGATTTATAACAATTATTTTCAGAGAACTACTAGCAAAAGATGAAGTCATAATATTTATTGACGATTTATTGATACCGGCAAAAGATGAGGCCCAAGCTGTGCAACGGCTTAAGAAAGTACTTATGATTTCAGAGCAATATGGTTTAGAGATAAATTGGAAGAAAGCAAAATTGATCTCCCGAGAAATAGAGTACTTGGGACACTTAGTGAAGAACGGAGAAGTGAGACCCTCTACTGAGAAGATAGATGCTGTCATGAGGTATCCAAGACCATCAACAACAAGGCAAGTTCATAGTTTTCTTGGCCTCACTTCATATTTTAGAAAGTACATTAAAGATTATGCATTTATAGCCAAACCCTTATCAGACTTACTCAAGAAGGATGCTCTGTTTGAGTTCGGTGAGAAAGAAACAATGGCATTTGAGAACTTAAAACAAAAGTTAGGAGATTCGCCAGTATTGAAGATTTATGATTCTTATTTACCCACCGAATTGCACACAGACGCTTCTGCTGTTGCCTATTCTGCCATACTGCTGCAGCTACACAAAGACGGCTGGCACCCTGTTTACTACATGAGCAAGAGGACTACTGACGCCGAATCGAAATATTCAAGCTATGAACTAGAAGCATTAGCCATCATTGAGGGAGTGAAAAAGTTTCGAATTTATTTATATGGTATCCATTTTAAAATAGTGACTGACTGTCAAGCCTTTGAGTTGACACTGAAGAAGAAAGAACTGTCACCGAAAGTAGCTCGCTGGGTTTTGTACTTAGATCAGTTTGACTATGACATTGAGCACAGAGCTGGCACGAAGATGCAGCATGCCGACGCGTTAAGCCGACATCCGTGTATGATTATAACAGTAAACAGTCTACAAAACCAAATAAGGCTGACTCAACAAAATGATGACGGATTAAAGGCAGTGTGTGAAGTACTAAAACATGGTTCTTTTTCAGACTACTGGCTAGACAATGGGCTTCTATACAAAGGAGAGCATAAGCAGCTTGTTATACCTAAGTCACTGGAGAAAGAAATCATAAAGCAAGTTCACAGTAAGGGGCATTTCTCTATGAAAAAAATGAAAGAAATTATAAAACAAGATTATTTTATCCAAGATTTGGATAAGAAGCTACAAGAGTTTGTGGTGTCTTGCATACCATGTCTACTGGCTACGAAGAAGGCAGGCAAGCAAGAGGGATATCTGAATCCAATTGATAAAGAAGGTACCCCATTACACACTCTACATATAGATCATTTGGGACCACTGACGGACACGAAGAAAATGTACAATCACATATTGACGATAGTGGATGGTTTCACTAAATTCACGTGGATCTTCCCTACTAGGAGTACAACAAGTAAAGAAACGGTTGAAAAACTAAAGATACATCAACAGCACTATGGAAACCCTGTGAGGATAATAAGCGACCGGGGGACTGCATTTACTGGAGGTGAATTCCAAGAGTACTGCCAAGAGGAGAACATACAACATGTTACCATCACCACAGGAGTCCCGAGGGGAAATGGCCAAGTGGAAAGGCTGCACAGGACTATACTAGCTGTATTGACCAAGCTATGTCTGGAAAATCCATCATTGTGGTATACACATATCAGTCGAGTGCAAAGGGCTATAAATAGTACATACCAACGAAGTATAGACACAACTCCGTTTCACCTTATGGTTGGCATAAATATGAGATGTAAGGAAGACCTACACATATTGGAATTGTTAAAACAGGAAGAGATTGATCAATATGAAGAAAATAGAGAAGAGATTAGAATCAAAGCCAAGAAGCAAATACTACAAGTACAAGATGAGAATAAGAAGACATTCAATGAAAAGCGGAAGCCAAGTACCCAATATAAAGAAGGAGATTTAGTGGCTATAAAAAGGACACAGTTTGGTACGGGGATGAAGCTGAAGCCCAAGTTTCTAGGGCCGTATCGAGTATCAAAGGTTAAGCGAAATGATCGCTACGATGTGGAGAAGGTTGAGCGTGCTACCGAAGGGCCTATTAAAACGTCTAGCTCCGCGGACCAAATGAAGCCATGGCCGCAGTAGGTATTTTCTTTAATTATTTTTGTTATTAGTAGATGGATGAAAGGTTAAGTAAATAAAACAGAACCCTTTTATTATCAACTGTAATGTTTATTGGCATAAACAGTGTGTATTCTGTATTGATATAATATTATGTGATCTATCATTGTCCACACTTTATAAATTGTGTATTTGTACACCAATTAACCATATTCTGTTTGTAATGAGTTCCATATAAATCTGTAATGTTGTAAAGCAAAGTAACTTCTATTTTAAACTGGTATTATTGTAACCTAGTATAGAACAATTCTTGATGTATGATACGTTCATTGTTTCTTAACTTTAAGATAAGAGGTTGGTTCATTTTGTTATTTAAGCTGAAGATTGAAATTGTAATTAAGGTTGTCTGAGGGCAGACAAATTATCAGGACAGCCGAGTTGTGGGATTTTAAAATGTGTACTTAGTAGTTAGAATAATAAGCATGAGTGAGTGTAAGCGAGACGACATATGTGTGTGAGAGAGAGGAAGGATGGAAGGGGAAAAGTTAAGATGGCGATAACCGTAGAACCGTTAACGTGTACTCTGTGTAATTTTAAATTAATAAAAGTCTAAAATAGTAAATCTGCTATTATTTCACCGCCTCAGACCTACATTTATATTGTCAAGGAATCAGCTAGTCAGAAAGATTATCATCTGCCTAGCCTTTTCCCAACTATGTTGGAGTCGGCATCGCGTCTAACCGGATGCAGCTGAATACCAGTATTTTACATAGAGCGGCTGTCTATCTGACCTCCACAACCCAGTACTGGGTAATACGATACCTCTTGGTAAGACTGGTTGTCAGACTTTTTGGGCCACTGACTACCTATAACGACTGTCACAGATCTACAAATGACAGCCGGGACCAACGGCTTAACGTGCTTTTCGAGGCACAGAGACTCGGTATGTAATGGGTGGTCACCCATCCAAAGACCAACCTAGTCAAGCACCCCTTAACCTAAAGATCGATCCGAGTGGCTGATATTATTTAGCCACGAGCTCCTCTAGTCAGAAATATGAAGACAGTTATTTATTTCAAAGGTTCCAATGGGGAGAAATGAGTGGAAAACTCCTGGTCACTTAAATCAAAAAGGGACTGAGGTTCTGTGAGCGGATCATCATTCACCTATCGGGTTCACTGGATAAGCAGTCAGTTCAGCCAATTACCGAAAAGCACCGCAGCATAATCAGTTCCCTATAATTTTTGCAATGAGGCCCTGAGGCGTTTACAACAAAAGCTTAAAAAAGCAGATGATTTAACCAACTAATAAAATATTGCAAGCCAAACAATTTAATCCCAACAATATTCTCATTCCCACAAAATTGACAAATTACCACATTTGTCAAATCTATCAGTAAAAGGCATCATAATCTATTGTAAAGCCGAAAGTTTACGTTACACAACGCAGTCAGCTTGTATGCTGGAGTGAATTGAATCTCTCGATCACGGAGATGAACTGTTGATAACAAATTTGATAACCTTTAAAACAGTTTTGTGATTGGGAAACGTAAGATGCTGATGTGAAAGATTTGTTAAAGTTTATTGCATGTTAATAAAAATAAGCAAAAGAAAAAATATCATCATAATCATCATATCACCCTTCGGGGATTATACTTAATAGTACACCCACATTTCCCATGTAATAGGGGGCGAGCCTATTGACATCAACCGGGTACAAATCCAGACTCCGTTTCTGCTACTGAGAAATGATTCCTGATGGGAAAACCCAATAACAATTTGACCGACCCGGGGATCGACCCCGGACCTCATGGTTAACAGTCGCGATCGCGACCATTAGACCAACGAGACAGTAAAAAAAAAATATATACAACATTATTTTTAGTATATGCGAAACCTGAATATAGTTTGTTCAGAATAAGTAACTGAATCGATTCCAATAATGCCAAATTATTATTATCAATGAGCTCAAGACAACGCTCAAGGCGCGCGCTGCGCGGTGACCGCGTTTTTGTGCGGACAACTAGGTAACAGAACAAGCTTATAACTTTGTGATTTTTCATGATACAGTTTTGAAATTTTGTACATGGATTCTTTACATAAAAATACTAGACACGTGTATCAGGTTTCGCATATACTAAAACGAATGTTGTATAATGAAAAATGCATAAAGATCAAAGTCTACCATTTTACAGATTCATATCAAATACTAGCTTCAGCGTGCGACTCCAGTCCCCGAAGAAGTCCATTGCCCACTGTACCATACAAAATAATATCCGAGGCATTTGGTAAAACTAAATTAGCTTTCCATTGGAGTAAGAAGTTTTGTAACCGGTTCAGAACTTCCAGAGATTAAGGGCATTACATTGCTCGATGACCTTGATGATTTGACACCTGTACTGGATTTTGTTTACTTGGCGCCCCTGCCGGCAAACGACCATTACTACAATAAAGATTAAGCAAGAACACAGATGTGTCGCACTGTTGTCATCGTTTTTGCCTAATTTATTCGTTCTCTGAGAGACCTGAATACATTTTGTTCCAATTTATATTTATTTTGAGATAAATTATACAGTTTGAACAGCATACACCAGGGTGCCTCTTCCTGGATGTCCGACGCGAGAGCGTCCATTATCACGAGGAAGAGGTAAGGGAGGAAGAGCTAAGGGATGAGAGAATCCTCGTAGCGGCGATTGGCGGCGGCGATCTTTCGCGTCCGGCCTTGGTTCAAGCCCTGGTCTGGAGCGAGCGAGAATGGGAAGCCGTCACCTCCTTCTGCGAAGCAGTCATGCTAGAGAAGGAGGTGGCGGAACGTGAGAGGGAAAGAGCCTTACGTCTCAGCCACCGCGGGAGACGCCCCGGGCGTTGGGGGTCACGTGGTCGCTCCCGGCCACCGTAGGCGCGGGCCTGTGGACGGTGAGTAATGGGCTAGATCGCCGTCCAGCCGTATTATGACGACAGGCCGTGTCGACGGCGCGTTCGTATTTCACGCGCGCCACAAAGAGATGTCAGCAACAATAAAGGGATCACCAAGGGCCGATGCCTGCCAGGGCCGCGGCCCTGGACCACAAGGTCAAAGAAGGAACATGGGTGGGTTTTAGTCAGTAGAAGTCTGATACTCCCTTCCGCTCCGTCCAGAGTGAGGGGAGGGTCATTTGAAGATTTCCCAACCGAAAAAAAAAAAATGGATGAGAGCCGACCCTTGGTGCAAGCCGAAAGCCACATTGAAGCTGCCGTATTGCCGGCTGTAGACCCGACTTAAATTGGATACTGTATCGACTGTACATCGCACGGATCAACTGCACATACTACCCTCACGGTACCTCACGGGGTACCCGGTCGTATGCCTTTTCGAGGTCTACAAAAACCATGTGCAAATTTTTATGTGCACGTCTGTATTTCTCGCACAGCTGGCGGATAGCGAAAATGGCATCCGTCTTTTCCTGACCAAGCTTAAAACTGAATTCATCATCTGCCGAGCCTTTTCCCAACTATATTGGGGTCGGCTTCCAGTCTAACCGGATGCAGCTGAATACCAGTATTTTACATGGAGCGACTGCCTATCTGACCTCCACAACCCAGTTAGTACTGGGTAATACGATACCCTCTGGTAAGACTGGTTGTCAGACTTTTTGGGCCACTGACTTCCTTCCTTAAAACCGAATTAGTTCTGCGAAATTTGGTTCTCTTCTCTCAGTCGCCTTTCAATAACTTTGTCCCAAACTTTCATACTATGTGACATCATCATCTGCCTAGCCTTTTCCCAACTATGTTTGGTCGGCTTTCAGTCTAACCGGATGCAGCTGAATACCAGTATTTTACATGGAGCGACTGCCTATCTGACTTCCACAACCCAGTTAGTACTAGATAATACGATACCCCTTGGTAAGACCGACTACCTGTAACGACTGTCAAAGATCTACAAATGACAGCCGGGACCAACGGCTTAACGTGCTTTCCGAGGCACGAAGAAAACTCGGTATTTAATGGGTGGTCGCCTATCCACAGACCAACCTAGATAAGCACGGCTTAACCTAAAGATCGATCCGAGTGGATGTTATTATTTAGCCACGAGCTCCCTTCATACTATGTGATATTAGCTCTATTCCTCTACTCTATAATTGTTGCACTCCACCACATCACCTTTGTTTTTAAAAATGGGCACCAGCTAACTGTTACATCATTCGTCAGGAATCGTTTCTTCCGGCAACAGTTTACTGAAGAATAAAGCTAACCACGTCCATCCGTCCATCAGAAATAACTTCCATACTTCTACCGGGATTCCATCCGGTCCTAATGCCTTACCATTCTTAATTCCATTTCCTATAATCCTCACTTCATCAAAACTAACCTTTCTCACTAGTCCCTCATTCGCTGGTTTATTTTCAAGCACACCACTCCAGTCATTCTCCTCATTCATCACTCTTTCAAAGTAACCCTTCCACCTATCCTTAATTTTCTCACAATCCGAAATAACCATTCCAGTTTCGTCTTTTACGCATCTAACCTGACATACATCCTTCGCCTTTCTCTCTCTAGCTCTAGCAAGCCGATAAAGGTGTTTTTGGCCTGCTGAACTATCCACTGTATCATAGAGCTGTCTTCGTTGTAGGTCGAATGTTCCCTTAGTCGCCTTTTATTTATGGGGTGGTCGTATTCTTTAATTCCAGGACCACACGGAATTGCCTGTAATATACAGGATGGAATTTGACAACCTCACCTAGAGGGCAAGTACTCTAAATGCAGATGGAGATAGCAAATTTTACTCAAAGGAAACATTACTTAATTTTTCAAAAGATACAAATCTGTATTCAAAGATTTTCGAAAATTCGCTTGCCACACTCGGGAGTCGAATCGAAGATCCTGTACTTTTATGAAATTAATCGATCATGTCGAAATCGGTCTAGCCGTTTTGGAGATTAGCCGGCACAAACAGAAAGACAGACAGATAGACCGACAGAAAGACAAAAATTTAAAAAAATGTGTTTTTGTTATAAGTGCCGGATATATTTTCATATGCAATCAGGAAAAAGCTGTTATTTTGATATTACAAACAGACATTTCAATTTGATTTATTTATATAGAAGTGTAGATTTAGGCATAGCTGTCACTTGTCAAGTTTACTCTATGATAGGTTCAAACAACAAAACGAAATTACAAAATACTCTAAATATATTTTATAAACGTATTTTCTATTCTTATTTTACGAAATATTTATAACTGTACCATTTACAATATTATTTCATTCAGAAATCATTAAAAACGTGCAGTTTTGAATTTTATTTGGAAAAAATAACAAGCGTGCAGTCCACCCGTCACAAGAGCCGTCAAGGCACTGACGTATGGCGGTCCCGAGGATGCGTCACAGGGATTGCCCCGCACATTTCGCGAAATTTCGGTTTTTATTTATTATTTAAAAATATTAAAAGAAATAACAGAAAAAAAACAATACAGATTGTTAAGTATATCATTACGTATGTGTTGTTACAAAATTCATGCTGATTTATTCAGCCGTTACAGAGATAATTTACAATTAAGGTTGAAAAAGGACCTATTTCCTACGATTAACCAAAAAAAATTGAGAAGGTTTATTAAAATTTTAAACAATACAATTTATTTGTGATGAACTTAACTATAACATATATTTTTTACACGGAAAACGCACGAAGGGATTCATCAATAAATTTCTTTGAACATACGCTGTTTTTGGGATTTGAGCCATGTAATGCCCTTAACTCAGACAAACACTGTTACCCCTTCGTAATACATCATCATTATCTGCCTAGCCTTTTCCCAACTATGTTGGGGTCGGCTTCCCGTCTAACCTGATGCAGCTGAGTACCAGTATTTTACATGAAGCGACGTCCTATCTGACCTCCACAACCCAGTTATTACCGGGTAATACGATACCCCTTGGTAAGAGTGGTTGTCAGACTTTCGGGGCACTGACTACCTGTATCGACTGTCAAAGATCTACAAATGACAGCCGGGACCAACGGCTTGACGTGCTTTCTGAGGCACGGAGGAAACTCGGTAAGAATGTATTGGGTGGTCACCCATCCACAGACCAACCTAGGCAAGCGCGGCTTAACCTGAAGATTGATCCGAGTGGCTGTTATTATTTAGCCACGAGCTCCTCTCCTCTTCGTAATACATGTTACAGCTTAAGTTAATTTAGAAACAGTTAACTCAGAACTTGTTCTTCGCTAAAGATTACAATATCGCCACAATTGGAAAGCATTTCCTCGAAAATGGCAATAAATTCAGTTGTAACTTTCAACTCCTGGTTCCCTTTCGTGTCTCCTCTAAATAACTAACCATTCAAACCATCGCATTACAAAACTAGATGGTCCAAATAATACTTCAGCCGTAATAAAATCACTGCGCGATTTCCTTTAGTGGCTGCGACACACCATTTCACACTATTGTCCAATTATTTAAAATTTACAATTCTGCCATCGTAAACCAAAAAGCACTATCTCGCAAAAACGAAAATCCTGTTTCATCTAACAGCTTTCTTTTCTCATCTTTAATGGCAAATTTTAAATGAAACACATCAAAAATGTTGTGCGTAAAAAAAACACGCATTGACTTGAGAACCTACTACTTTTTTATTATGCCCTAGCTATACCCCGCGATTTCACCCGCCGCTTCTGACTTGTTTTTTTTTTGCACGGCTCCTGTTGGTCGTAGCGTGGTGTTATATAGCTTAGAGCCTTCCTCGATAAATGGACTATCCAACACTAAAAGATTGTTTAATTCGAACCAGTAGTTCCTGAGATGAGCGCGTTCAACCAAACAAACAAACTCTTCAGCTTTATAATATTATATTATTATTAAGTATAGATAGTCTCAATTTTGTATTAAACAAATGAAATCACAATCATATTCCCTGCTTCTCAAATCATAGATTTGTTGAGTTACCACTATTTGGCTTACGTAGGCAGAATTGCACCCTCCACCACGTACAAACACTGATCATTATCTCGTTCATACATTCAACCTAGTTAAAATACACTGCTGGTTTTATTATACGTATAATTCAACCGATGCTGTTTAATCAGCAGTGTATTCTAAACAGGAGAGGTTTCAGTCTATCGAATGGGTCGCTCAAGTGCTTATTGTTTGCATATTCTAAAGGCGATGGTATCTTCAAGTCGTTGGCACCAGTCTTATTAGATCTCTGTTTGTGATTCTATGCGTTTTATAATAGAAACTTGAGAGACCTAATTAGCTGGTCTTGTATGGAGTAGAGTGTATCTGTTCGAAGAGTGCTTTGTGTTTTAAAGACCTGAAGGAAGTGGGTAGTGTTTTTAGCACGTTTTTAACTGTAAATAGTGTTGTGTTTACATTATAAGAAGTCATTTCCAACTCCTTGAAGGTAATACTCCTGTTAAAAAGCTTGAAAATAGGTATGCATTAGTAAGTAATAGTCACTATCGATCCAAAACAAAACTGTTTACCACAGCTATATATCAACGCAAAACCTTAGCGCCATTTCCAAAAACACTGCCTTCAGCAATAATCCACCGACAACTAGTCCAAAGGAATTACGAAAAGCAACCTTTAATACACACTTTCCCGCATATTTCGTCCATCTACATGACTTCCGTCACTAAGCCCTTAATATTTCACTGTCACACACAATATCTCAGTTACTCTCAGCTCCTTATTAATATTTGGTAAAAGATTATCTTGAGCCTCGCTGTCTTAGTTCAAAGATTAATCGAGGCTGCTAGGATCTACTAGTCACCTGCCTATCCTTTTCCCAACTATGTTCGAGCTGGCTTCCAGTCTCGCTGGTTGGAATATCTCTCTACTACCCAGTCATCTTCTTCTTGGCGTGTACAATTTTTGCATTACTCAGTTACTGCGTAACACGATTTCCATTATTAATACCGGTACTGGCTAGACTTTGGGCTTCTCACAGATAATTACGGATTGATCGCAGTAACTGTAGCTTAACTACATGCTGCTCTAGCTTAGCCACGAGCTCCCACTGGGGCTGTTGTTTAGACTCCAATACCTCAATAACATAACACACTTTTAATCGAAATCCGAAAGGAATTCCTTCAAAAGCAATTCCTTTGCTCACCAGCTTAAATAACGCAATGTATATGTAGTATATATTGTGGAACTGTCAAAATTAAGTCAAGTGTGCAAGGCCGCTATTCTACTGGTCCTTCTACAAAATAAGCCGTAACATTCCCATTAAAATGAAAGAAGTATAACAAAGTCCTGTTGCCCTATCTTTCGTTTTTTACTAGCGAATGAAGCTTAAATTATTATATTTCATTCATTTTATTCGCCAAACTTTTGGTATCTTCATCCGAATTTGCATTAGCCCTTAAATTATATTATATGAGATAAACTTCTTATTTTTGCCAAGGATTTTGGTCTCTTTGCCTGCGTAAGTATATTTTTATTAAGATAAGGTCAGATTTGTGAATTGATGGTAAATTGGATTCTGCTATGAGTCTGAAAAAATAAAAATCGGCGTTGAAAGCACTTGGAGTAACCCTTTTTTTTATAATTCGCCACATGTAGCGCAGTAATTAGTTTATAAGTAGTTTTAATTGAAATGAACTGTTAAACTCAATTAATTTTGTTTTCCACTCATTAGAGCTGTTTATTTAAATCATTAAAAAAAATCGTTTATTTCTTAACAAGATTACAACGATTAGTTTGTAATTGTAGCCTTCTTTTAAGCAAACAATGCCTGTATTAGAAAACTCCGCTCTTCCATAACAAAAGAAAGACAAATATAAATAGACAAGATTAGATTTAACACTATAACAAGCGTAAATTTAAAAGTACAAATGTCTGAAGCCGACTGCAACAGATAAGTACAGCAGCAAAGCCCCTCAAATCCAATGCCGCTGCAACACGACCAGTTTTTGTGTATTTTCTTCATCTTAGCGTATCGATAGCAAAAATTTCAAATGTGTTTAGCCCAAAATTCAGCCACGCGAACTCCGCTCACTGATGCAGTCAATAGATCATCAAGTGCGCAGGTAACAGGGCATGCGGTGCAAGATGGAAGGTATTGTCACACTTGAGGTCTGTGCCGTCCATCCCATCATGGTTTTGAGGCTGCCGAGCTGCTGAGGTACCTCCAGGTACAGTAATCTGTGTCAAAAAATAAAACAGAAATATAGGTAGGACATCATTGTTCTCCTGCCCTTAACTCAATTTATTTGGAGTCGACGAAGCATGTCTTCTTCTTCCATACTTCTCTATTACTCGCTACCTCAGTAGTCACCTCTTTTCTAACTATATCATCCTTCAAACAGTCCATCTAACTTTTCCTTGGTCTTCCTCTACTCTTATAGCCCTCCAAATTCATACTCAAAACTTTTTAACTCAAGATAGACCAGGTAACAAATTAAAAAGGAATTTGAGAAAGAAAATAATGTAATTATTTATCAATCTGTTGAAAGAAAGAAAGAAAGAAAAGAAAGAAAATACATTTATTTGGCACATGCCACAAGTACAAGTGCGTAGTTGCGTATGCGTTTATACTTAATAAATCTTTGTTGCACTCCAACTAAAGGAAAAACCAAATAAAATAAATATTCTGTTGCGCAATAATCTAACTTGAGAAGAACGTAGAAATAATAAAATGAAATAAATTAATTTAAATGTTAATGAGTGGCGGGTTCAGCTGGGCTTGCAGTGATGTAGTACTCCCTCGGGAGTCGCGCGAATGAGAACCGACGATCTCCGAATATGGAACGAGGAAAGCCGAATGAATATTATTAAGACATTATTATTTTAATTTAAATAAACCCCTTTTAAACATTGCGCCTTTTGGAAGCCTTTTACCCAGCAGTGGGACAATACAGGTTGACAAAAAAGCAAATATGAAAAAAAAAAAAAACGAAAATGTAGAAATAAATACCAAACTATTACCAGTTTTAAGCGAATTAAAAAAACCGTTATTGACGAGGTTTAAATGTATAATCGAATAGGATTTCTTAATAGAAGAACGCAATAATTCTGCACTTGGGAATCAAACCCAGGACCTCATATTTATCAAACATTTTTAAATGGGGTCTAGTGTTACACTAGACACCATTAAAAAAAAACGCAGAAAGAAATCCTGCTACGTAGTCATAATAAAGTCCGTCTCTGTTGCTAGGAAAATACGTAATTTGGTCCCAGAAATCTGGAAAAATCACAGACGGCTTCCAAAAACAACACCACTAATTGCAAATCTATATTCCTAGGTTCCGAGAAAAAATAATAAAATTATTCGCCCGAGTCTTGATTACCGTGGAGAACTCTAGAAAATTCCGGAGAAGATTAGAGAATCTCGGAGAACTTCAATTAATATTACAAGGAGCGATCAGTTGACGGGTCTGGAGTGTGTGTAATGAAATTAATCAGCCTACACAGTCCCTTATCAAGGAATACTTTAGAAGTGGTAAAATTCTTCACTTAAGGGGAAGATTACTTTGGGTACCTTTCATAGACAAAAATCGGTTCATCTGGGTCAAGTTTTTACTCTCGTGTTGATTCTTCTTGTTATAGAATAAACCAATTGTGATTCATTCTATAAGAATAAAAGAGTTTGCTTTCTGATTGTATTTCTGGTTATTTACATAAACGGCAATGTATTTTTATGTCATTTGTTTATCCTCCAATTTGAAGTTACACCTGCTGGTAAGCCCACCATGGTTTGTACTGGTATATTTTTGAAAACACAGGAAAAAGTAAAAATTTAATTAACAAACTATAAAAAAGTAACTTTGAAAGTACTAAACAAACTGAACCATTCAACAGAATATCAACAAATTTTCCCATAACAATTCCTAACATCTTTCACATAACCAAAAACAGCACTCTTCCCCTTAAACAGGGGTAGTTTGTCTTTCGGAGAGAATTATGCGCGTCGACCCCTACGTACTGACTTTTATACTCTACCATAGAGCAGGTAGAGGGACGTGCTAGGATTTCGCACCTCTATCTAGTTTATGTGTGTAGAGATATTGCTCTACGATTTGTTGCAGACGATAGATACTGTTGTTCAAATGGTTTATGATGGAGGTAATTTGTGTTTGTGTAGTGGCAATGACCTAACAAAATCTATTTTTTATTTTATTTATTCTACTAATACTGCCTGCGTTGGTCTAGTCTGGTTGCAAGCGCGACTGCTGAGCACGAGGTCCTGGGTTCCATTCCCAGGTCGGGCAAAGTGTTATTAGGTTTTTCCATCAGGAATTTCTCAGTAGCAGCCACGGAGTCTGGATTTGGGCTCGGTTGATGGAAATAGGCTCGCCACCTATTACATGGGACTTAAACATAACTGGCGAAATGTGGGTGTACTCTTAGGTACACCTGTGCCGAATAATGTTATGTTATAGTTAAATTATTATTACTTAAAGTAACTCTAAACTGAAGATACTGGAGGTCACAGGGAATCCTTTGTTCTGCACTTGGATTATTCAGGCTGGCAGTAATATAAAAAGTCGAAACCAGGATTTGATTAAAATTTTACCATACTAGCGTTTTCTCGCGGCTTCGCTCTCGCTTTGTACAGAAATTAACTTTCGGGAACATTTTAAATATTGCCTATGACACTAGGGAATAAAGTAGCTTCTCGGTAGTGAAAGAAATTCCGGAATCGGATCAGTAGTTCGCAAGATTACCCCCAACATACAAACTTACAAGCCTAAAAACTTTCAAACAAATTGTACCTCTTTATAATATTAGTATAGTTAAATTCTTCTTTTGCTCTGCAGAAGAACTTGATGAATTTTGTTAATTTGAGTGAAGATCAGAACAAATTGTGTCTTCACCACAGAAAAGAATTAATTCTTTAAGGATCGAATTCGCATAACAGTTTTCGTATAACTGCATTAGTTTACGAAAATAGAGAGAAGCTATACAAAACCAGTTTATGCGGATCTCTCATTGCACGAAAAATCTATAGAACACGGGGCCATGTTGTACTGGAAATGTATAAATGTGTCGCCGTGTGTACAGTCACGAGCACCAATATGTTAACACTTAACAACTTTTAAAAGTGTTTTCCTCCCACTGTTCTGGTTAAAATTTCATGTTGTTACGAACGTAGTATTCTGAAACTCATATTTTTATGAAAAAAATTATATCTCCAAGTTACAATCGCTATTTCTCGCGAAAATTGCTTTTACATTTAGGAAAGTGTATACATATTGGTGCTCGTGACTGTACATACAAGGACGTAGTATATAAAAAAAACCCGTCGCTACATTTATGCAGGGGCAATTTCTATTCTCTTAGAATAGATATTCCGTAACAAAACCGCCAGTTATTTATTAAATAATTATGTAGTATAGAAAAAATTAAAAAGGAGCAGTGATGACAGGTAGACTAGGGCTGTCACCGAATGTCGTCCAAGAATTGGCAAAAGCAACGTGGGTCGTCCGGTGGCGAGATGGGCAGTCGCCATAGTTGCCATCGGGGGAAAAACCTGGTTGAGGCTATCAGAGGACCGTGGAGATTGGCACAAGAAAAGGGAGGCCTCACCCAGCAGTGGATCGAGAGTTCGGGCTGTGGTTGATGATGATAGCAAAATGACGAAGAAAAACTCTTATGATCAATACATTATACAAGTACCTAGTTAAAGAGTACATGTCGGAACAGACAATAGCAACAAAACAAATCTTCTAGACGCGGTCGCGAAGTACTTTCCATCAGTATTAGCGACAGAGAAATACTGGCGAACACTTTGTTTGCTGGGAAACATTTGAATACACTTTGCTAAGTAAAGTCGATATGAATTCGGAGGGATGTTTATTTATTATTTGTTTGTTTTGTTGCTGGATATAAGTTGGTTAAGTAGGTTCATCAACCTACCTAGACATTATGTCTGTCGGATATGTCAGGATTTATTCCGTCAGGCTCGTACATCATGAGGGCAGACTATGGGTTTCGTGCAATAAAAATACACTGGGTGCGATACACTGTTTCTATTAAACTAACAAATTACTTGAAATTACAATTTAACACAATAACACGGGGCACAATGAATCGGCTACAGTTCCAGGACGTCTCAACTCCGCTGCGATCAGACATTGACTGTCCCCCTCGCCTCAAGCTGAACATCAGGGCTCTGTAGAAGCACGCTGTGGTGTCGGTAGACTTGTAAGTAAGTCGCGTGATGTCACCACCGGTACCGGTGCACTTGCGAATTATTTTATGTCCATGCTAATGACCGGATCCGACATGTCTAAGTGAAAAATATTTATTTCAATAAGCCATAAATAATACCAGCCTATTACTGAGCCACTGTTGGGCAAAGACCTCTTGTCATGCAGAGAAGGCATTGATCAACACGCTTGCTCAAGACGGGTTGGCGATTTCAGACTTATATTAATTATAAGTCCAGGTTTCCACACGATGTTTTCCTTCGCCGATGTCTGTGATGTCCAAGATAAACTAGAAAGTACATATGAATTGAAAAAGTCACATTGGTACTTGCCCATTGGATTTGAACCCACAACCTCATGCATGAGAAGCGAGGCCTTAACTTTTGGGCCATCACGACATGAACGCCAAACTTAAAAAAAGATTAGAATTGATTATAATTGGCTTGTACTGTCCCACTGCTGGGCTAAGAACTGCTCCATAGAAGTCTTCGGTATCTCTCTTTAACATCTTACCTTAGTGGTTAGACAACTGGTAATCGGTTTCAAACCGTTTCGTATTTCTACAGCAACTTTCAAAAGGATGAAGAAATGCTTTTTGGTAATTCATGAAAGTCTCATACTTTTTTACAAGCTTTTACTAACTTACAATCCTAAGACCAAAGACCTAACCAAAACCACCTAAGACCAAACCTAAGACCACCTAAGACCTACCAAACCACCTACCTAAGACCTAACCAAACCACCCTACCGGCCGCCCGTACCTTTGACCTAAGTCAAATCTTGCAACTGAATTTTAAAATACGCCCCCTACCGATTGAGCTGAAATTTTGCACACGCAAAATTTTAGTTTGGATGACAGTGCATGGTTAGTTAATTTAAGTGATGTCATTCTAAATCCAATATGGCGGACTTGTTATTATTTTGCACCACCACGATATGGATATTAATTAATAGGATTTGATGAGAAGAATACGAAAAAAATAACCTCACCTAAATTTAAAAGGTTGTTTTTAAAAATGTGTTTTTACTACAAGCGTGTTGACTTAACCATCGTTATTATCGCTGATATAATGTTAATAAGGCCCTCTTTACTATTATTATTTATATATATAATATTAATATTACTTAAGTTAGCCCATATTGTCCCACTGCTGAGCAAAGGCCTCCTTCAATTCCATGCGACGGTCACGCTTCTGTGCTACTTCTTTCCAATTCTCAAGGAAGACATCAAGTTCGTCCTGCCATCTCCTTCAAGGCCCTTTTATTTATAAATACAGGGTGTAAACAGACCCAACCAAGCCAAAGCCATAGCCGTCAACCAAGCCTTCTGTACATCAAACTAAGTAACTTTACGCAAAAATTATTGCTGGGAATCGACTTTTTTTTTGGGGTGAAAAATCACGTTTTACGGTAGGACTCGATGGAAAGCACTCAAAGCATTTTGCTGATAGATGGATTGAATAGTATGGGAGTCGTGGAGGTGTGTAAAGTAAAAATCTTAATTAAAAACGTATTTAAAAATAAAAAAAAACTCTGACCCCCAATATCTCCGTAACTAGGTTCCCAGATATGGTCTAGAACAAAAAAATGATCGCAAAGACGGGGAAAACAAGTGCCTTTCGGATATGTTAAGGGTCTATTTACACCCTTATTTCATGATGAAAGAAACGGATGCAGCTTCTAAAAACGTTTGCAGAACATGCTGTAGACAGCTTCAAAATATACTGGGATCTCTAGGATAAAACATTGTATTGCTCTTCTAAGTCTAACAACGAACGATAAGGGATGAAAGTTTACATGGCAAAGTCCTAAATTCACGCCGGCAAAGTTGCGAGCAAAACCTGGTTTAGCATAAGCAATAAGAATACATATTTGTAAAGACTAGACTAGCACATATTTTTCACGAAATGTTCATGAAAAAGAGTCTTATTATTAAGAATACTGTGAAGTTTTAACAAGCATGCTAGTAACAGTTCTCCTTTTTTATATCAACTGTAAGTTTATAACTATGAATTCTGAAAGCTGATGCATTCTTATATCACATTCTTTATTTGTACATAATTATGTGAGAAGAGAAGATCTTTCTTCAACAAATGTGCAAATACTGGCATACTATTAGTTTATCTATACTAATATTATAAAACTGAAGAGTTTGTTTGTTTGAACGCGCTAATCTCAGGAACTGCTGGTTCGAATTCAAATATTCTTTTAGGGTTGGATAGTCCATTTATCGAGGAAGGCTATACGCTATATAACACCACACTACGACCAATAGGAGACGAGCAAAAAAAAAACCGCTGGGCACAACTAGTAATCAATAATCTTGATTGCACAAGAAAGTGGTTACAAATTGTGTGAAGTCTGTGACTCCTGTGTTACAAAAGCTAGTGTCCTCTTTCTATTTACGTTCATCATGAACTTTACCTACAAGCTGGATGTATCAGAATGTAAACAGCCAGAGCAAAATAAGCTCATTCAGCTCTGCTAATCGGCAGATGTTAGGCATGGCATTAGATTTGTTTAAACGTTACAATTCGTTGAATTATTACCAAATAAAAGCAGCTTAAACGCTAAACCCTGTATTAGTAGCAAATATTCCATCGGCGAATACAATAATTATTCGTGTACGGTTTTAGGCTTCGTTTCTGTAATTCGATCATTGATGGTATTATTTGTCCTATTATCATTTGTACTGCTAATCTGAACGATGGTAATGATTGTGTTAGCAGCTCTTTATGGCTGCATAATGTTTTTAAGCAAAGCTTTTGATTTTTTTTTTCCGAATCGGGCATTATTATGGGTTACATACATAAATTGTTTATTTTGACGGGCAGAATGATCCCTTCGACATTACAGGTGACCAACCAACAATCTGCATATGATTTAGACATCAAGAAACTAAAACATGAAGAAATAAATAAATCAGAAAATTACCTAACATAACCAAGCGCCCATACTACATAAAAGGGCAGGCAGAAGTGCGTTACACTGACAGATTGCTAATTTATGTTCTTCGTTATAGTCAGACGGTAAGCTTCCCTCATCAAGCGAGCACAAATCTACACTCTAGGCTGCTGATAGAAAAAGTCTAACGAAAGAACACTTATCTCCCGACCAGAAGACCAAATCTAGGATCCCATTATACATACTGAGCTTGCCACCACTAGACTAGCAACAAAAAATCGTACATAGATTTTTGTTATCCAAGAAAGTCTTGCACAAAAATAACCTTTCCATATAATCTGCCATAATCAAACTGAAAACACGTAAACTCAAAATATACTTCTCCAAGTTTGGACGTGTCGAGGCATGTTCTCAAGCTGCGGCCTGATTTATTGGCGTTCGCAGACTTTGAGGGGGGAGGTGGACCCTGAGGGGAAGCAGTGTAGCTGGAATTCATTATAAGAAAGTATTTTGAACCACGGATGTGTTTGAAAGTTGGTAGACTGTCGATTGTTTTAAGATAAAGGACCCAATTATCCAAGTCTTAGTTGACACTTGGTTTGCTTAAGAGAGAAAATCACACCAGTAAAGATATCATAACCAGAAGGTACCAACACGGGAAAATAGTGATCTTAGGAATGAAAATGCATTTTTATAAACTCGTTATCATCTAGTGTCTTCTCAACTATGTTGAGGTCTCATTCCAGTCCAACTGTATGCAGCTGAATACTTAGTATTTTACATGGAGAGACCAACTCAGGTTCAGCCTCTGACTACCTGTAATAACAGTCAAAGATCTAAGATGATTTATCTCTTTTTTAAAAAAACGTTGCCCCACACTAGGAATTTCTCCTGTAACGTAGGTGCGTTTACAAACATTTAAACTCACATACACTAACAGCCAGACTCGGAAAAACTACCTGAAGATCATAAAAATATTTGTTCCGTGCGGATCGAACCCGAGACACGCAGCACAGCAGCCAATTGCGCAGCCACTGTGCCAACCTTGTCGTCATATTATTATTGATTAAATGAATATTGTGACCCACTTGCATATTATTATTATTATTATAAGCCTAGTTGTCCCACTGCAGGGCAAAGGCCTCCCTTCCCACCTTCCACATTTCGCGGTCTAGTGCGATTGTAGGCCAATCCTTTGCGAAAGAGTCCAGCTCATCTCGCCATCTCCTTCTGGGCCTGCCACGTTGTCGTTTCCTGCTATTTGGTATCCACTGAGTGGTAATTTTAGACCATTGCTCCTCCGACGTGCGGTAGACGTGACCAGCCCAGTTCCACTTCAACCTAGCAGCTGTAAGGCCAGCATCAGCTATTTGAGTTTTGGAGCGAAGTATGGAGTTTCTGATGCGGTCCGTAAGTTTGACACCCAGTATACTTCGCTCCATAGCTCGTTGGCTTGCATACCAAATCACTATACGCACTTCAAACAATTCTGTCATTTTCAAACAATTGACGGAAAAATTACGTTGTTTTAAAACGCAAGTTTAGCACTAAAAGCATGTAGTTGTGGTGCAATTGGGCCTAGGTAAATGAATACGTTTTATCTAATTTCAAGCATTAGAAAAGATAGTATTTGTGAAAAAAAATATCCTATTTTCGCTAATCAGTGCTTAGGTACAACGAAAAAGATTTAAGCTCAAAACAAAAACTTAAACTTATACACATTTCACAAAAAAAAAATAAGCCACAGCTCAAAATACCTACATGAATTTTCTGAAGATTGAAGACAAGATTTAGTAACAAAAACATAACTAAGCAACAGGCCAAAATACCTGTAATAATTTTACAATAAGAACATACAAAAGCACACACCCAAAATGTACTCACTATTTTATACCTGAATCAGAGTTGAAAACCTCATCACTAGCAATATACTCGTACCGTAGCGGTACCCTACCGCCCGAGGCACCGGGAGGTATCCCTACACTCCGAACACAACTATACAGAACCCTGAACAAATTTAAAACAGACGCAGGATCGGGACACGAGAATAGATTACATTGAAAACCCACGTACCCCTAGTATTCAATTATCGCATTGTCGAGCCCGTGTTAACATGCAAATTGGTCCGTTTCAAAATTTTGCGGGCCAGTCCCTTCGTCTATTAGGAAATAGACATTTTCCGCTATCATTCACGTTAGAACCTTTGTTTTCTATCTTATGTAGATTTTCGCGAAATTATTCGGTTACTGGACCTTTTAAATCGACAAGTTGGAGGTCCGTGTGGCCTGTTAAAGTGGACCTCTTTTGTTTTGGTTGCTCTTTGTAAATGTGTTGGGGAATGGAAGGATTGAATTTGAAATTGGAACCCCTTTATGGTTTTTTGAGTGCATGGTGCTTGTTTAGCAGTGTAAGCAAATGAGGGGTTGATGAAGAATATAATTAGGTACCTGTGTTGTACGTTTTCAGAATGCTTGATTGGTATTATTGGAGACGGAGGAATAATTTGCCTTGAAAACCAAACAGACGAAATTGCATGTCAACGAATGTCGCAGTTTTACGTCATACCAAACAGTACAAAACTTGTGATCGTTTCTGATTTTGTTTTAAGAATAATTCGATCGGTATGCTCTTGACCTCTTTTTATTACTACATACTACATACAACTTTTTCTAGTTCAGTGAATACTCGGCCCCATTTTTAATTAATTCTACCTACTCAAACTACGCAAAATTAATTTAAAATATTAATCAAGTAATGATAATATGTGGGCGAACAAGTGTACGCTTGAAAAATTAAATGATTAATTAACCCTGCAACCACAGCCTCCTCATATGAAAACATCGCCTTTCAACTAATTAATCAAAAAACCCAATCAAAATTTTCGTTAATTTTTTAAAACAAACGGGGAACGTTACCATTGCAACCCCTCTGGAGTCAATTTGAAACTAAAGTGACTGATTACTTACCCCTTTAAACACGAAAACGCACACTACATGACACCTTATTTATATATGATACCTTATTCCTTTACGAATTAAGTCGATATTCGAATGAGTGTTTTTTAACCCTGCGAATACTAGACCGGTAATTGAAGCGTGCTTTCATAACGGTTTAATAGAGTTATTTTTAGATTATTTTTTTCATAAAGTAGACGAGTTGATTAACGTGGCTGTGTAAACTGGTGTTTGGATTTACTTTGCGGATTAAGTAGTAATGATTTAAGGGTGAATGTCTTGTTGGTGTAGTGGTCGCAAGCGCAACTGCTAAGCATGAGGTCCTGGGTTTGATTCCCAGGGCGGGCAAACTGTTATTACATTAGAAATTTCTCAGTAGCAGCCACGGAGACTGGATTTGTGCCCAGTTAATGGCAATAGGCTCGCCCCCTATTACATGGGACTTAAACATAACTGGCGAAAAAATGTGGATGTACTATTAGGTAAACAACATAATGTTATGTTATGTGGTATGTTCTGTATGGTGTCCGGACGTAAAGAATAGCACCATCCCATATCTTCCCGTGGGTGTCGTAAGAGGCGACTAAGGGACTTACCGGAGAATGGGCAGCAGCGTTCTCTGCGATTTTTTACAACCATACTGCGATCGCCAACCCGCTTGCCAAGCGTGGCGATTATGGCAAAACCCCCCGAATGTCGAGCACTTTACCTGGTGAAGGTTGCAGGGATCCGCTGGATGCGAGTCGCACGGGACCGGTCAATGTGGCGACACTTGGGGGAGGCCTATGTCCAGCAGTGGACGTCTTTCGGCTGAAATGATGATGATGATGATGATGTGATTAAAGGCTCGTGTTCACGATGAAAAAAAATCGCTCAACAATGTTGAAAAACAATATAATGCAAAGTTTGTTTACTACGGACACGTGATTGTAGTTCAGAGTTCAGATGATGCGGCGTCAGATTCAATGAAAAGTAAGATGTGTCCTTGAACGGTTTGAGTGTTATGTATTCATTCATGGTAATTTGATGGTAAAATTACCAAGATACTTTATTTTCCCACCCAACAGGCCTGAGTCTATTGTATACATGAGGGACACAGGTATGTATGTACCATAAGTTTTAAAGAGGCGTTTAGCGAAGGGCCTTTTTACATGCGAATAAAAAATATTTAAGTTTGGCAAACAGGTATCTTATTAAAGAAAATAAACTCAATGACCTTTATACCACCAGGGCTGCAGGACTGTTCGAAAGAGATACCGCGGCCCTAGAACACAAAGGGCAAAGAAGGAACATGGACGGGTTATAGTCAGTACAAGTCTGACACTGCCTTCCGCTCCGCCCAGACCGAGGGGGTCATTTGATGATTTCCCTTCCGAAAAAAAGGACCTTTATATCACTCCAGTCTGTTACCATATCCAGTTTTTTAGGAAATCGATACATACTAACAGATACACACAGACGAACCTCAATACGGGATAAAGCAATTACAAACATTGGATTAAGTTTAACTAACACGGGAACAGAGTTATAGTTAGGGCAATGTAATAAAATTAACCCTTGCATTACTGTGGTAGTTACTCTCTAGTATACTCGTAGTATCGGGGTAGGGGCAGTCTGGGGGTGTCGGGGGGTGTCGGGGGAGCTCTGTCATTTCTTGCGCTGTTTCACGTGTTTTTGCCACAGTTTAATTTAGTTTTTAGGGTTGTGTACCCAGAGGGTGAAAACAGATCCCTAATGTTAGTAATAGAGTTCTGTTCCCAACGCCATTGCTCCGTCTGTCTGTCTGTTGAAGGACAAAGCTCTTAGTTATGAGCTTTTACATACACAAATAACTTACGCCTTTTCCCATGGGAGTAAGCAGATTACCTACATAACGCCACCTGCTACGGTCCTTACACCCATTTCGGTTCGACGTCAACTTTCATACATCTGGTCATACACGCACGCTGGTTGCGATTACTACGCACCTGACTATTTACTGATCATGCTTGCGAGCTTTCGTGGTAGAAAATTCTTGACCGGAGTCTGAATTTGTAGCCGGTTGATGGCAATAAGCTCGCCCGCTGACATGAGACTTAAACATAACTGGCGAAATGTGGGTGTACTACTAGGTACGCCAATGCCTAACCCTTCGGGGATTACAGGCGTGATGTTATATATGTTATGTAAAATTTTTGACATGAAGCAGCCCCAACATAATTGGGAAAAGACTAGACAAACAACCAGTCACCAGTAACATAAAAAGCTTCAGCAATAACCCTTTTAAATGAACCAAGCTAATTTATACTCGTAATTACGCAATAAAAATTGTTCCCCTAATTTAATAATGAGGAACAATAATTTTTCATACGGCCATTTTGACGATGGTCCGCGTAGGTAAAGTATGGTTATAAATAGGTTCAGTAAATTTTTTATCACCGTGATTAAAGTCGTCGGCTTAACGTTTTATTATGGTTTGGGGTTATTTATACCCCGTGCAGCAGAAAAGGGTTAAAGGAAAATGGAAGTCACTGTTATAATTCGCTATGTTAAAAACTTTGGAGAAATAATTGATATCTGAGAAGCCTGAGATAGTATCTTGGTTTCCAAAAAACAATTATACTGGCCAACATGGTATTTGTTAATTAACTATTTATTTTTGGTAACACACAATGACATAAACTTAAAATGTCAACGTCAAACCGATATCCCGTCAATTTTACACTAAAAAAAAAGAATAATTCCACCAATAACACGAACAGTGAACACTGCCCGAAAATAAAACGAAAAAGTATTCAGTTTAAAAAACAATTTCGAAAATGGAACAACTAGGGTATCGGCCACAAAAAAGTGACAGTTCATTGACGAATGACGTCACCTTTTCCATCACGCCCTCTGCCTATATTTTATTCGGCCCGTACATCACGTTTGACGTGTGACACCGCGTGCCAATTCGGCGGGACATGACAACAACTGGTGCATGTAACCTGTGACGTGGTACTGAATGCTCCGGTTTGTTTCCTTCGAATTGGGCAACCTTTATAGGTTACCGATACAAGGCAATTACTTTATTCATTTTTAAATGATCACCTATATTTTTTGAATGATTTAGTGTACACTCTCTACACTTTTTATGGTGAAAGGGCCAGGGTAATCGGCGAAATTCAAATTTTCTTACGTTTTTTTGCAGCTTGCAGGTCAGTGTCAGGTTGTATGTTAATGAAAATATGATTCGCGTCCGAAACACGTATGTAGTTAATACAGAATTATAATCATTAAAATTATCAATACAACCCTCTAAGCTCATTTGACCCCATTTTATGACTTTTTAATGAAATAGTTATTGAATGAACTTTGGGAACTGACCTGCAATTGGAAAAAAAAGTAAGAAAATTTGAATTTCGAAGGTTAACCTGGCGCTTCCACATTAAGATGTAATTGTTGTCCTTTAAGGAAGCTTGTAGAATACACGCGTAAACAAAATAGTCAAATAAATACTAATGGCTAAACGCATTTGGTTTTTCTTGTGACTTAATTTATAATTTTAAATTAAAAAGTGCGCTTAGATGGTTTGGTCATGTAGAGGGGATGAGTGAAAGGCGGCTAACAAAAGGTATTTTCAAGGCTGATGTGAGTGGCAACGCCGGGAGGGGATGCCCTAGGAGGACATACACTGACCTTGTTGGTGAGGTTCAGAAAGGTCGTGTGCGTAGTACTCGCAACCGGCGTGCGTGTATGACCAGATGTATGAACGTGGACTAGGCAAAAGGAGTATGTAAGATCGTAGCAAGTGGCGTTCTGTGGTTCCTGCCTACCCCCATGGGAAATAGGCGTGAGTTGTGTGTGTAATTTATAATTGTTATAAATGTATTTATAATTTCGACCCTATTCTTGCCACGCTAGATGGAAATTCCCAAATAAGCCAGTGGTCATGGAAAAAGCCAGCCTAGGTAGTTATAGTAACCCCTACTATAACGTCTTAAAGTAAGAGTAATTCCAGTGTGGAAAAGAGACAGAGTTATACAGGTCGTCTAGCGCTATCTCTTTCTGACACTGGAATTACTCCTGCTTTAAGACGTCATACTAACCCCCCTAGGCTGGCTTTTTTGGTAGGCCACTAGGTCTTACGAAGTATCAAAGGACGACTTTGAAAATTCCTTTAAAGCGTTTCCAATTGAGATTTTAACCTCCAACGGCCCCAAAATAGAATGGCTGATAAAGTTATTATAATTACATAATAATATACAAGGTGTAAACGGACCCTTCACGAAGCCGTCAACCAATCATTCTGTACATCAAACTTATAAGTAACCCTACGCAAAAATTATTGCTGGGAAACGACTTTTTTTATAGGGTGTAAAATCACGTTTTACGGTAAAACTCAATGTAACACACTCAAAACATTGTGCTGATGAATGCATTGAATAGTACGGGGTTATAATTATAACCTTAAAATCTAGTATTTAAAAAAACTAGTGAAAAAGTTGCAACTTTGACCATCAATATCCTCGTAACTAGAAGGTTCCCCGGTATGGTCCTGAAGAAAAAAATGATCGCAATGAGGGGGAAAGCAAGTGCCTTTCGGCTTCGTTAAGGGTCTATTTACACCCTGTATACAAGGAACTTCCAGTTAGACCAATAAGAGAATAATTCATCAATAATGATGTTGAAACTCAATACGCACCTCATAAAGATTTGATTTTTCGTAACGATGGCTTTGACCGCCATTTTAGAAATAAATATTGTGTAGTCAAGAAATAATTTCGTTTACGTACATATTTTATTTTTAGCCTAATTGGAGAAAAGTCACAAACAGCACTGAATAAAAACCTTCTTTCATTATATTTTATATAGATTACATTCGATTAGAAATAATTAGGATCCGTATGGCGGTTTTGATTGTCAAAATTAAGTAAGTACAAGGTAGACGTGAAGAATTTATTGGTTTGTGTAACAATTTCAGAAATAAATCTTTAAGGTAAAGGAGTACTAAAATAGCCCGCAAAAATTCAAATTTTCTTACTTTTTTTGCAATTTGCCGGTCAGTGTCAGGTTGTGTGTTGAACAAAGGAGATGTTTCAAAATGTATGGAGCCCCGGCCAGGTCTTTGTACGCTATTCTCAAAAATGGGGAAACACTCACAAAACAGTTTTGAACAATCCAATTACTTTAAGTTGGCTTTGTTTGGGAGTAAAGCACTAGAATATACACTTGATATTTCAACACACAACAAAAACTCGTCATGGCGGTAAACTGTCATGTTGATTGATAATTGACGTTTGACATGTGTATTTCTGTCATATTACAATTTCAAAGAGAATCACAAAGTTAGTCATTTAAGTATACTGTAAAAGAATCTAAACACTAAAGCGAGGTTGGTGAAAATAACTCAAAATTCAAACAAACCGAACATTAAAACACAATTGACAACGAAAGCGACTGAAATGACAATAGACAGTTCACGATCTATGATCTATGGTTTACTAAAAATGTTTTTAAACCATAGAGTACCTAAATTGGTGAGACGCCATGTTGAAAGCCGTTAAAAATAAAAGTATGAAATGATTACAAGAAAAGTATGTATTTAAGCTATTTATCTGTATTTTTCCCGAATTCCACGGACTTTTCTCAATTTTTCGAGGTACTGTACACGTATTGGGCCCGATTGGAAACATCTCCTGTGATCCGCGACCACAACACATATTTATTTACAAAAATATAATCATTTATATTGTTCTGTATGGTGTCCGGACGTAAAGAATAGCACCATCCCATATCTTCCCGTGGGTGTCGTAAGAGGCGACTAAGGGACTTACCAGAGAATGGGCAGCAGCGTTCTCTGATTCTACAACAACCATACTGCGATCGCCAACCCGTCTGCCAAGCGTGGCGATTATGGCAAAACCCCCCTTCTTGGGGGAGGCCTATGTCCAGCAGTGGACTTTTCGGCTGAAATGATGATGATGAATCATTTATATCATCAATACTCCCCTTTAAGTTCATGTACATGAATGATTTCTGGGATTAAAGAAGTAAGAAAATTTGAATTTCGCGGGCTAGCTTAGCGCATCCTTCTTAAGAAAAACACTTACCAATATCCAGTCTGCTCTCTCTGTGTTTGCTTCACGACACTCTGAGAAAAGAAAAGTTAGATTAATTAAAACAAGTGGTCGCCCGGTGGTCGAAATTCGACCATAATTCGTTTAAATTTTAAGTTTGAACGTTAATATTAATGTCTTCTCTAAGTAGGTCCTGCCCAGAACTTGTGTGTACAGACGGAACTGTTAGAATAAATATCACCTTGAATTCATGCACGCCTAGTACTCGTATATGTGTGTGTATGTGTGTGTCAAAGGCATGGTAGTGTGTTTTATTTTTAATTTAAAGTATTTCTCAGTAATGATATGAATAATCATATGTTCTGTATGGTGTCCGGACGTAAAGAATAGCACCATCCCATATCTACCCGTGGGTGTCGTAAGAGGCGACTAAGGGACTTACCAGAGAATGGGCAGCAGCGTTCTCTGATTCTACAACAACCATACTGCGATCGCCAACCCGCCTGCCAAGCGTGGCGATTATGGCAAAACCCCCCTTCTTGGGGGAGGCCTATGTCCAGCAGTGGACTTTTCGGCTGAAATGATGATATGAATAAATTTTCTCAGTAATACATTACTGTATAAAAGTGTTAGCTTTGGCATTCCTTCTCCACATAAACTTTAACTGTGCCAAATTTTATACTCCTCCATCCGCGTAATTTTCATTAAAAAGGGTACAAAATTTTTGCTTCGCGTATTAATAATATATAGAAGAAAAGCAAGCAACAGTAGGTTTGTTAGTTCTCGCCACTAAGTAGCAGCGGGTTGTCAAAACTGACAGCGTCGAAAAACCAACCAACCAAAAAAAAATCTCGTTTTAATGGCCTAAAATTCCAGAGAAAATAAAAAAAAAATAATGAAAAAAATGGAAATTAAATTATATATTATATTTCATTATTATTACTAACTAATATAAAATAAAACCTTGATGCCAAAGGTCCTAAAATAAAACAAGTTCCCAAATATTCCTCATCTCTGTCCTCAGGACTAGATTTAGGTCAAGAGTAGGCCCATTTTATATTAAAAAATCCTTAAAAAATACGTAAAAACTTTAGCTATACAAAGTAACATAATAATCAATTGTTTCAATCGATTTTTTTTCTCGCAAAAGTCATTTTCATATGTAGGTTAAAATCTCCATGAAAATCTCATAACGTTTTCTCGGACAGAAATTCGGATGGGCAGTGGAAGTGCGAACGAGACTCTTGGGGCCAATCATTGGACATTGCGCTGGTAATTGAGTTACTGGACAGACAGACATGTAGGTTATCTGATAAACCCTGCTGTTAACTTGTGCTGCCAATTTTGAACTAACTTGGTTTGTCGGGAGGATGTGTGTCATTGAGTTATTGGTAGGTTGTGACGGTGTTATTTTTAAAGTAAAGTTTAATAACCTAACGTGATATTATTTACCGTTTCCTGAATTAATTAATTGGTGTTTAGAACTTACTTATGTTTGAATTTCGGGTGCCATTAAAGAAATCACCTTAATAAGAGTTTAAGTAGGTGGTAGCTTGAGGTCGGCTTCAAGTCTTACCAGATGCAGCTGAATACCAGTATTTTACATAGACCGACTGCCTATCTGACCTCCAGAACCCAGTTAGTACTGGATAATACGATACCCCTTGGTAAGACTGGTTGTCAGACTTTCGGGCCACTGACTACCTGTAAGGACTGTCAAAGATCTACAAATGGCAGCCGGGACCAACGGCTTGACGTGCTTTCTAAGGCACGGAGGAAACTCGGTTTATTCTTTCCACATCTGTCATTAAAGGTCAATCCCTACATAATATAACTCCCTACCCAAGGCTAGTAGTAACTATCAGCTATTTTCTTAATTAGCGGTATTTTAAAGGCTTCATCTAATTAGGTTACCCTAACTCAGCGCGGGATAATCTCACATCCTACTTCATCTACTAACGTATCACGTACAGTGTTATATAGGTCAGAACATGTTCAAACTTGTTGTAATATGTATCAGGCTAGCTATTCTTGAAGGATGAGCAGAGAAGCAGGTGCTGTTGAATTAATCTGTAAAGCGTTTTACTGGTTCTTTTTCAATAATTCTTTTGAGTCGTTTGGGAGTCGAATCGATTATTTTGTTGAGTAGCAGGTAATATCACCATAAACAGCACGCCTGTAAATCCAGCACAGTTAGGCAGAGGTGTACCAAATAGTACACCCACAATTCGCAGTTATCTTCAAGTCCCATGTAATAGGGGGCGAGTCTATTACTATCAACCGGGCACTAATCCAGAGTCCGTGACTGCAACTGAGAAATTCCTGATGAATAAACACCTAAAAAAACACTTGGCCCGACCTGGGAATCGAACCCAGGATCCCATGCTCAGCAGTCGCGCTTGCGACCACTAGACCAACGAGGCAGTCACTACAATTAATCTAACTAGACAGGGTACAAGGTAATATCCGGTTAAATTGTCAATTTTCCACCATATCTTACATAAGCTGTTGTAACATGAAACGCAGACAAAGGTGCGCAGATAGGAGATTTACCAATATTTATCCCTTGTAATAAGGGACTAGCCCATTTCCATCCGGACATCCTTTAACACTTTGCCTGAGCTGGGAATGGAATCTAGGAGTTTCTTCTAGGTAAGCGTGCTCCACCCTAGGCCGCATCATCGCTTCACATCAGGCGAGTTGCGGCCAAACGCAAGCCAATATCATCTTCATTATCTTCCTGTCCTCGTTCGTCTTGTCTATTTGGGATTGGCGAACACATTTTCTTCTTCAAACGCAAGGTTGTTATAAAATTGTAAAAACAAATTAAAATAAGCCAAGTCAGAGGCCCATGGGTGGCATAACAACTCTGACACCAGGTTAGGCAATAACCACACGATAAAGAAAGATTGTAAAAAATGGGACTAGACCAACGAGACACTGACTGTTGTAAGGGTATTACATTGAAAGCACTTTATTTAGCCATTGAAAGTTTTTTGTCTACCTAAGTTAGCGGTAATTTAAGAAGAGTTCCAGACGAAATATTATGTCCAGTCACAACACAACCACGTATAATTCAACACTGATTCATCATCATCATCTGCCTAGCCTTTTCCCAACAAAGCGGTCTATGTTGGGGTCGGCTTTCAGTCTAACCGAATGCACCTGAATCCCAGTATTTACATCGACTGCCTACTAGGCCTCCACAACCCAGTTAGTACTGGGAAATACGATACGCCTTGGTAAGACTGGTTGTCAGGCTTTCGGCAATTCAGCACTGATTCAAATATAAAACACAACAATATCTCCAAATTCAATTACCACAGAAGAATTTAATAAAATTTTAATTAATTAAATACCATCGTTGATTGCCACTGCCCTCTAGTGGCAGATTGTGTAAATATTCTCAATTAGTAATAGCTAATTTAATCAACAATAATGAAATTTTGATTAGTACACTTTCAAGTTCGTTCGACATCAAACGGTTCTCGTTTTAATTTTGATACGAGTGCCTATTTTGTTGTGTTATTAAAATTTTATTGTTGGTGCCTTTGTTTTTGGGAGCTACAAAAGTTAGACAATTAAATTCCGTAATTTTAAACTGATTGTAAAAATAACTGACCGGATAAGGAACACCACACTGCGCTCCAGAACGCAAATTGCCGACGTAGCTTATAAAGCTGCGAGACTAAAATGGGACTAGGTAGGCCATGTCTGCCAGGATGCCAGCACAGCTGTGGACCCGAATATCGCAAGACTGGAGCCCTGAGACAGGTAGACGGGGTCGCGGCAGACCGAGCAGAAGATGGCGAGACATCTTGGATGGCTTCCTCGCGAATTGGCGAGAAAAAGCACACCATTGTGAGAAGTGGAAGGAATGGGGGAGGCCTTTTGGAACAATACGGGCAAACTATAAAAAAAAATAAACGCTGCCTGAAAGGACTTAAATGTGTAATTATTTTCCGGGTTGGCATTAGGCTCATATATCACAATAACTGGCGGAATGTGGGTACCTTAATTTCTACCCAACCATTCGAGGATTAAAAGCGTGATATTATGTGTTTTTGTAAATAGTTTTTCCCAATTTTTCATTTTTTGTACACAAAATTATTCAAAACTTTTAACCGCACATTGATCGGCGAATTCTTTGAATTATTCAAAAAACTTTATAAGCAGCGTCTTATGAATAATTTGTTATAATGGCTCCGTAGTGTGGAAACATAAAGCTTTGAGGTAAACTTACAAGATTCAAATACCTAAAGAATAACTTACGCAGTCATCTGTAGTTAGAATAAATTGCGTTCAAGTATACTCTGCGGCCATACTTGAATTTTTTTAAATGTTCAAAGAAAAGAGAAATGTAAGAAAAATCTGAAAAAAAACTGACACAAGAAATTTGATAGGTCATTTTTCTTCATATATTTAGAAAGATATCATTACGAATCAAAATGAATTAAAACCTAAATAGTGTTATCTAGGAAAGTATTAAATTGATCGTCATAATATAATAGTTTTATGTGAAAAAAAAAAAAAAAAGAAAACGTTAGAAGGTTTCGTCAACCGAGTCCCACGAATTTTCAAAAAGATATTGGCATATGACGAGATAAATAGTTATTCATATACAAGGTGTAAACAGACCCACCCTACACGAAGCCGTCAACCAAGCATTCGGTACATCAACTAAGTAACCCAACGCAAAAATTATTGCTGAGAAACGACTTTTATTTTGGCGGAGAATAATCACATTTTACGATAAAACTCAATGTAATGCACTCAGAACATTGTGTTCAATGTTACATTGAATAGTACGGGGATCGAGGTATATAAATAAACTTATAACATTAAAAACTTGTATTTTTTTTTAAACTTGAAACTTTGACTCAAAATATCTCCGTAACTAGAAGGTTCCCAGGCATACCATAATCCAGAACAAAAAGTGATCGCAAAGGCGGGGGAGAACGAGTGCCTTTCGGCTTCGTTAAGGGTCTATTTACACCTTTTATATAGTAGAAAACACTGAAACAGTCAAGTGTAAATAAAGGTAAGTGTAAACTAAATAATTATCTATTTGCAAGTCTACGTGCGTCTCCTTTTAAATAGCCCGGACCAAGTAAAAAACTCAAAACTGTTGGTTTTATTTTAAGCTCACAATAAAATTAAAGTTCTAGTAGAAAACTCAATTATGTTGCATTGCCATTTTCACAAGGTCATTGACATCTTGCGTGGGAAGGAATCCGAGTAGAATATTAAGTTCTTCACAGTAGAGAAGTTGTCTTGAACTTCTCTACTCAAAACTATTTTCTACTCAAAAGTGCTTGTTATGGTCTAATTGAAATAAATACTTTTGAGTTTGAGTTATAAAACGAGGTACTAAGACTCCATAAGGTATGTGGAGATTTTCATTTCACCTTTATGACGAATTAAGGTCAAATATGTGCGTTTCTCCTTCACTAAAAAGACAATTACCAAAATAATAATGTAACCGCTTTATAATCAAGCAATTTAGTGCGCATTAATATTTTTAGAATTTTAATGTCTATACAAAGTGACATTCTTAAAGTGATAACTATGATTCAAAAGTCAAAATTTATGGAGCTGGCGTAAAACTATCCATACTAATATTATTAAGTGGTAAAATTAGTTTTTAAGTTTGTTATTAGCGGGTAATCTCCGGTACTATTAATTAATTTCTAAAAATTCTTTCATTATTCTATAGCTATATATTATATAGCTATATATTATATTTATATCATGCATATTAGCCGAGCTATCACGTTTTTTGCGGACGAAGTCGCGGGCGAAGTGCTAGTAATAAATAAACTCATCGTAGAAGCCAAATTATTGTCACCTGGACGTATGATAAGCTTTGAAAGCGATTACCCCTTTTTTATCGATCATATTAATAACACAACTTAGCTAACACTTAAGCTATTTATCCTAGATGTAACATCTCATCATTTCAAATATATTTAGTTTATTTCAGACGTTTGACTCAACTTGCCCTCTACTAATCCGTTAAAGACCGAAAAGTGACCGATATATTATTATTTAAATCATTCGCGCATTTCCTAAAACCTATAAAAAACAAAATTCAACCAAATATCTACTTTAAAACAAAGTAGCTACAAGGTATATAGTTACATACATTCAAAATCTCCTCATAATCAGTCCTTATACACAGCACAACACTGAAATTCAAACTGTAGACGAAACGTAAACCTTTACGTTACACGTTACGTTAACTACGTTGCCGCCCAACGTGCGCACTGTAGGGCGGGCGGGCATAGACTGACGGTACGGTCTTGCAGTTGCAAATTGCAGAAATGAAAAGTGCTAAAGTGATTGTTTTTTTTCGTCTAGCATGCAGGTAAAGTTGTTACCGGTTTGAACCGGTCGTATTCGGTAAAGTTGGGCTTGAACGTGGTTTATTTGAACCGAATGTTTGTGTAAACAAACTATAGTTATCATGCATTTTAATACGTGTTGCTTGTTAGTAATTGACGTGAAATTTTGGGGGCTGTGTTTTTTTAATTAGGAATCAATTTATTGATCGAATAATTATTGAATACTTAGAATTAGTTTTTTTTTTAATGTAAAGCTTTATTCACAGCTTAAGCTACTCATAATGATTTTAAGGGATTAATTTAAAAAAAAAGTAGGATTTAAGTGGTTTTTTCAAGTTTATTGACATAATGGGTGTAAAATACCCTTGATGAAGCTGGAAGGCACTTGTTCTCCGCGTCATTGCGATCATTTTATACCTCTATAGACCATACCTGGGAACCTACTAGTTACGTAGATATTAGGGGTCAAAGTTGGCTGCGGGACTGTTAGAAAGAGATACCGCGGCCCTGGAACACCAAGGGCAAAGAAGGAACATACATGGGTTTTAGTCAGTACAAGTCTGATACTCCCTTCCGCTCTGCCCGGCGGGGGGGGGGGGGGGTCATTTGATGATTTCCCATCCAAAAAAAAAAAAAACGGAGTCAAAGTTCCACCATTTCACAAGTTTTTGATAATGTTATAACTTTACTTTAAATACCTCCACGACCTCTGTACTATTGAATGTTTTGAGTGCGTTTCATTTAGTCCTACCGTTAACGTTTTTTTCACCAAAGAAACGAATTGTCATTTCCCAGCAATAATTTTTCTGTAAAGTAGTTAATAGTAGTAGTTTGATGTACAGAATGCTTGGTTGACGGCTTCGTGAAGGGACCGTTTACACCTTGTATGTATGTCTCCATAAAAGAAAGGGGGGCATAATATTCAACAGTGGGTTAATTGATGCTTAAATGATGATGATGATTACGTCACCATATTATGCAAGTACTTATAATATACTCGGACTGCCCCGTTGAACTAGTGGTCGCAAGCAAGAGGTCCTGGGTTCGATGCCATGGTCCGGCAAAGAGATATTGGGTTTTTCTATCAAGAATTTCTCAGTTGCAGCCACAGAGTCTGGTTAGTGCCCGGTTGATGGCAATAGGCTTGCTTGCATGGAACTTAAAACATAACAGGCGAAATGGGGGTGTACTATTAAGTACATACACTTGTACCTGACCCTTCAGGGATTACAGGCGTGATGTTATGGTATGTAAGAGCACAACAAACACGTACACCTCACAATTCTACTATCCACAAATAAAACCCACCTAATATTGTATCGTACCAAACAAAAACTACTTTCGAAGCAGTACACAAAAAGGCTAAACAAAAGAACTCCCACTATTTCATTTCTGAACGTAAGTACGGGACGGATCCGCAGTATCGTTCCATTAGTGGGCTGTCACCAGCCGTTCAAAAGAAAGAATGAAAGAAAGAAAAAGAACCGCGAAAGAATGGCGCCGAAAAAAGTTTAGCTAACAGATGTATATCAGGTTTGGTTCGCGCTTCGACTAGTTAATGGAGGGTAGTTCGATTGTATTTTAATGGGATATTATTGGTAATTATTTTCAGCGTTTAAGAGAAAATTTGGTGAAAACAGCCAGTATTTTTGGTAGGATATTAATTGTTTGTAGTACTCAGTTCATCAGAGAACTCAATAACATAACATAACATTACGCCTGTGAACCCAGAAGGATTTGGCAGAGGCGGACCTAATAGTATTCCCACATTTCGCCAGTTATGTTTAATCCACGTTATAGAAGGCTAGCCATCTACCTAGTACAAATCCAGACTCCTCCTCAGAGATTTTCCTCATGGAAAAACCCAATAGCACTTTGCCCGACCTGGGAATTGAACCCAGGACCTCTTGCTCAGCAGTCACGCGTGCGATCACTACACCAAAGAAGCAGTTCTACAATACTAAGCGTTTAATCAGATTTACATATCAAAATTAAATCGACAGCTTGTAATATCACTGATTTCCATAATCATTCCTACTTCCTGAAAATTAGAGATTTACCAATTCAGGATTTCTATAATTATTAAACTCCAAAATTGAACGGAAGACGTTGTGTTGGAAGGTCTCCCACTAGGTGGACCGATGACCTGGTGAAGGCTGCAGGGATCCGCTGGATGCGAGTCGCACGGGACCGGTCAATGTCTCGACACTTGGGGGAGACCTATGTCCAGCAGTGGGCGTCTTTCGGCTGAAATTATGATGATGATTTGTGTAGTGCTAATAATAATCAATTACAAGAGTTAGGAGGTTACTCTCTCAAGAGCCCTGACCACCGGTAGCTCGGACCCTGTTCCCGATGCCGATGGGTTACTATGTTTTATATTTTTAAATGTTTTTTTTTTATGTTACTTTGTATAAAAGTATTTAAAAATGTAAATTATATGTGTAAATACGAATAAAGGAAATAATAATCAATTACGAATTCTTCACAACACAAAATTAAAATTAAATTACCTAGGTACATTTATACGGCTCACTTTTTTCAAAGTTGTACATCAAGCCGTGCTCCTCCGCGGTAGACGGAAACGCGGTTACAGTTACATAGTTACCTACTCCTCACATATATCCTACCGGTACCTTCGCTTTTCAGCGTATTTTATCTTACAACCCACAAAACAGGCGATTCCAATCAGTCCTCCTTGTCGATGCCTAACAAATGTGCGTGGTATCTTATCCTAATGCACCCTGCCTCCAATCAGGGTCGACCAGATTTACGACTAACGTCCTGAATAAAATACAACCAGTCATTTATAACGTACAGAGGGATTTGCATGTCTGAAGTGGTTTGGTTCTTGGAAATAATTGGTGAGAAAAAAAGTAATAAGGTAAATGGTGGGTTTTGGGAGATGATGAGCTTTGTGGTTCAGCGATTTGGTTGGGGGGATGTTTTTTTTTCTTTTAATATCAGACGTACATATACTTATTCTCTGCGGCTGCAGAGAACCTCAACCTTATTGGTAACTATATTTTCGAGCCGTTTGGAGTTGAAACTCTAGGTCCATGGGGTTCGAGTGCACACAGCTTTTTCAAGGACATTTCTAAACGTTTAGTTCACTCTTCCCGTGATCCAAGGGCTGGCTTTTACCTTGGCCAAAGGCTTAGCGTTGCCATAAAACGTGGCAACGTCTTTTAGGTACATTACCAGTTGACAGCGTTCAGGAGGAGTTTTTTGACGCCATTTTTTAAGTTTATTTTTAAGTTAGTTAATATAGGTTATATTAATTTATTAATGTATATAATATTTACTTATAGGTCATTCAAATTTCGTTAAATAAGTTAATGTCGTAACAGGCGCGAGCCTGTTACCATGTTGAAATCTACTAAAAGGCGAGGAAATAAGGTTCTAAGTAAAGATGTAAAGATCAGATACAAATTCAGCTTCCGGTTTGGTATAAAAACATTCCTGATGAAACACTTGGGAATCGAACCCAATATCTATATCAGTAGTGCTTGCGGTACCACTATACCAGCGAGGTAGTTTTCAAAGGTAAGTACGTAATTTTTTGTGAATTTATAAATTAGAGATAGATGTAGGATTTTCTAAACCATTTTATGAAGTATCTATGCGAAAACTTGGATTTGTTGATACTGTGTTTATTTCATTATATACCTTACTTCATAATACTACAAACCTTAAACAAATACTGCCTCGTAGGTCTAGTGGTCGCAAGCGCGACTGCTGAGCAAGAGGTTCTGGGTTCGATTCCCGGGTCGGTCAATGTGCTACTGTGGCAACAGGCTCACCCCCTATTACATGGGACTTTAACATAACGGCGAAATCTGTGTTTACTATTAGGTACACCTCTGCTTAACCCTCCGAGAATTATAGGCGTGTTGTTATGTTATGCTTAAAGGAAAACGAACTAGTCAACTGAAACTTTTTCTCTAAAAACAAGTTACATTTAAAACACTCCAAAAATGTTCGCACGGCTCCAAACTTCACAGAATCGATACGCGGTATGTACGGCCAACGTTAGATATTAAATTCTTCAGAGACATGTCTCATATGTCTTGAGATCCGAGCCTCATATCCTTTGATGGCTGCTACAAAATTTGGTGCGGCTTGCAGAGCCACGGACGAGGAAATCCTAGCACTGGCTTGAAAGTTCATTTTTAATATGTTTTTAGTTCTAAGGTTGTGTATGGGTAGTGCGATGGATCTATAATTAATATGACCCTGTCTTCTAAAAAGGAGGAGTCAGTGATGTGCAGTTGGGAAAATTAATGATTTATCAAATTGACACACTACGTCAATTTTTTTTTTTTTTTCGAACTGTTATGCCAGCTATTTATTTATTTACGAGTGCTCACAGCCTTTTCAAGGACATTTCAAAACGCTTAGTTGACACTTCCCGTGACCCAAGGGTTGGCTTTTACCTTGGCCAAATGCTTAGCGTTGCCATACAACGTGGCAACGCCGCTACTCTTGGGTACATTACCAGTTGACAGAGTTGAGGAGGAGTTTTTAGACGCCACTTTTTAAGTTTATTGTTAAGTTAGTTACATTAGGCTGTTTTAATTTATAAATGTATATAGTACCTAGCTGATAAGTAATTTATTTTATCAGTTATGTACACACAAGAGAGAACAACATAATATAACTTAGAGTACAAAGGCACAGCAATTTATTTCTAAATAAATTGTACGTGTGTTATGTTACTCTTCAGTCTCATGATTCGCTGTAGTAATTATAAATAGCCTTCGGGAATGAGTAAGCAGATTCATATTGCTAATAATTTTAAGAAACTATAATTTCTTTTTCAGTGTTTAGTCTAGTTAAACTTGAGGAATGCTGCATGTCCTAGAACCAAAAAAACTAATAAAACGAAAACATTGTGATATCCACCATCCACTCACAACGATAAGGCCTGTGTTTTGTATTCAACGGTGGGAAACTCATAAGCCAATTATTTCGATAATCTAGTTATCAAACTCAAACCTTTTTTAGTAATGACCCATTCAAAATTCAGGTACTTCATACACTTATCAAAAAACCCAATTTATCCACATTTTCTCAAACAAATACACTCAAAACAGTCTACACGTAGGAAAACACATAAATCTGTAAGAGACATGTCAGGGAGAAATAGCCTGTATGACACACGAATGTGAATAAGATATTGTATGGAGCAGAAGCGATATTTCTTACATTTCTGTCTATTGCGTCTGTGACGAAAAATGATACGAAATAAATAAGGAGACGTTGTATTGGTACACGTATTATTTAAGGATGAAATTGATGGTGAGAGAGGAAATCGTGGTCGGTTCAATGCACCAAGAAGAGCTGTATGCTCTGGTGTACCTAATATAATAAATAACAAGCTTGGTTTGTTTATTGTTGTTAGGTTTTCGTAGCCGAGTGGCAAAAAATGGAACCCTTATAGATTCGTCATAATATCTGTCGGTCTGTCCGTGTAAGTCACAGCCACTTTATTGCAAAACTATTAGGATTACACAGTTGAAACTTGATAGGTAGATGTATTCTGTGAACTGATTTACGATTTTATACAAAATAAAATAAAAGATAAAGGGGGCTCCCCCTTAATCTTTTAATTTAAGAGAATACATAGAATCGAAATTAAAAAAAAAAAACTATCAAACCTATACGTGCGGGTGTCTATGGATAGAGCTAATTTTATGTTTACAATGGCGGTCTTATCGCTGATAGCGATATCTTACAGACAAACTTTGGATGGACTGTACGTACATAAAAATAAACGGGGAGTCAGTGGTGTACTGCTAATACTACACTAACATTAAAAATAATTAAATAAAAGGTACTTTTCACTAATCGATTGTCGTGTCAGTCTAAAAACAGTTATTTTACCTTTTACATTTTTTATAACAACCAAGCTTGATAGGTCTTCAGCGTTGCCCATCCAATAAATTATGGGTCTTCAGAAATAAACCATTGTACTGTTATTTTAATATCTCACACGTTCATAATAATAACATTTATTTAGCTCAGTATATAAGCCCTGCAAACATTTATGTAAACAAACAGACATTCATCCTTCATATCACAACGCGCGATATCTTCAACCCAGCAGAACATCTGACAGTCGACAGTGAGGTAGCCTGCGGGAATGTCTTCCCAATCTGTCATCTGTCAGGTTGAGTAAAATGCCAAGTGGAATGGTTTGAGATACAAGCTTGTTGCGGGGACTTGCCTGGAAGGTATATCTAGATAATGGTGTTGTTCTCAGACGTAGTTGGACGCAAACATCAAGCTTGTTTCACACAAAGCGATAAGAAAATATATACAAGGTGTAAACGGACCCTTCACGAAGCAGCAACAAAGTATTCTGTACATCAAACTAAATTATTGCGGGGAAACGACATTTTTTTTGGGCTTTTACGGTTGAACTCAACGTAACGCAATCAAAACACTGCGGATGCATTGAGTAGTACGGGGGTCGTGGAGGTATTTAAATTAAAGTTATAATATTAAAAACTAGTGTTTAAAAAACTTGTGGTAAAATTGGAACTTTGACCCCCCGATATCTCTGTAACTAGAAGGTTCCCTGGTATGGTCTAGAACAAAAAAATGATAGCAATGGCGGGGAAAACAAGTACTTTTCAGCTTCGTTAAAAGTATTTTTACACCCGTTATGGTACCACTAACATTTCGCCAGCTATGTTTAAGTCTCATGTTGCTTCAATGGCACAGTACAGTATAACCTACAAAGTCAATAGTGCAAAAATCCAAAGTTGATCATGATTACTGAAAATTCTAACAACAATTTGGCTGATTAACACGCGTAGCATGACCACCGCGGAAACGGGTTTTGGTCGACGGAAGAATAGATAAAATGACAGAGCAACAAAAGAAATCTGTCATTTAATCGATTCTTCCGTCGACAAAACCCGTTTCTACGGTGGTCATGCTACGCGTGCTGGGAAGGAAGCCCAGTCTCCCATTAACATTTTCCTTTCGAATGTATCACTATTGACTTAAGAAACAAAATGATTTCAGGATATCCCAGGCAGCTAGTTCTTTCACCAACTTTCTTTCAGCTCGACCGAAACGAAAGAAAAAGTATGATAATCTAACTTCAGCCGTAGCACAAGCAAAATGAGATAACTACCTAATAAAAACACAAGTGCTATAAAACACGAAGCATCGTAAAATATCATAATTTAATAGTAGCTCAAAATGCCCGGGGCTTAGATAAGGTAACTCGGGGATAGAGATACAAGGCTAAAATGGCGCCTTTAATTTATGACAGATTATTTTTCTTAGTAGCCATCTTGAGAGTCGTAACTAATATTAAGTATAAAATAACGCAACCGTCAGTTTTTTGTTACGCCTTCACGCACATACAGATCATAACCTCGATTAGTATCATCTGCCTAGCCTTTTCCCAACTATGTTGGGTTTAATACCAGTATTTTACACGGAGCGACTCCCTACCTGAGCTCCAAAACCCAGTTAGTACTGGGTAATACGGTACCCCTTGGTAACACTGGTTGAGCTAAGAGAGAGAGCGCTGAGTATAGGATATTTTTTATTCCGATAGTACATTCCCTTGTAAAAAATCTCTACGCGAGCGAAGCGGCAGGCAAAATATATGTATTTTAATATGACTGATTGCTGTTATAATTAAGACGAAATTGCAGGAATAATGCTGCTTTTTGAAACATTATCTTCACCTGCAGTCTTTACATCTTGCTGGTGGAAAATAAAGCTCTTGTCAACTACAGATGCTGGGACTTAGCAATCTGTATACTGTACTGAGAATAATGGCAGATAACAGAAGACATTAAGTTCAACACTTCCACCCTAGAAATATAGGATTGGTTGTTTATAAAATACCAGTGAATCATACAAGATATTAAACAACAGTCAACACTTCTCATGAAATATTAGTTATGACAGCATACCTGCATTTTTTTACCAATGTCATCACACTAAGATTTTTCTCTGTATCGTGGGTGCGTTTACAAACATTTAAACTAACATACACAAACAGACAGACCTTGAACAACTACCTGTAGGCTATACGAATATTTGTTCCATACGGGAATCGAAGCCACAACACGCAGAGCAGCAGCCATTCGCTCCGTTGCCGTACCGTTTGATTTTGCTAGCTAAGTTCAAGTTGCATGTAATATGGAGCTAGGCACAAATCCAGACTAAGGACTGCTACCGTAGAAAATTCAGATGGCGAACTCAATGACACTTCGAGCTCACTTCACATCACTTCCCGATCTGAGGAAATGAACATAGGACCATGAAGCTCTGTAGTCAAGTTTTCAATTTCAAAACCAAGGAAGCAATCACCAAACTAAACACATTGAAGCTAAAGCTATACAATTCTCGAACCTTCCTAACACTTTTTTTTTCATTTTTGGTACAGTATCCTGGCAAACCAGCTCAATCTGCCACGTTTGACTGTTCGAAGTCTAGCGCTACTTGAAGTGGAGTCACTCAGACGTCTGCTCACGTCCCTACAGCAAAATGAGGGTGAAGCGGGAAACTTTAAAGCGCGAAGGGAGGAGATAAGTTTATTTACTCAATTGTAATCCTAGCAATGTCTCATCAATTTGTCCCCGATACGGAACCGAACCCGCGTACGTGACTTGCGAAGGTCGAAATTTTGTTGTCGGCTTTGTTAATTATGTCCATTTTATGGAGAAATGCAGGCCTAAAACCTAATAACAGCTTGTTAATGATCGGTTGGATTGTTAGAATTTATTCCGTTAGGCTCGTACATCATGTGGGCAGAAGATGGGTTTCGTGCAATGATGCTTTCATTGCACTGGGTGCGATACACAGTTTCTATTAAACTAAAAAATTACTTACTTGAAATTTAATCGGGTTCAGTTCCAGGACGACAACTCCGCTGTTATCAGACACTGAATGTCGTCCTCGCTTCGAGCTGTAAACATCACAGCTCTGTAGAAGCACGCTATGGTGTAGGTAGACTTGTAAGTAGGTCGCGTGATGTCACCACATGCGTACTTGCGATTCATTTTATGTCCGTACCAATGACCGGATCCGACATATATATTTGACCCAATAATGAGCTCCTGGGTTCGATTCCCGAGTCGGGCAAAGTGTTATTGGATTTTTCCATCAGAAATCTGAATTCGTACTCAGTAACAGCCACGGTGTCTGGATGTGTCGCCGTTGATGGCAAGAAGGTCACCTCCTATTTATTACATGGGACTTAAACATAACTGGCGAAATGTGGGTGCACTATAAGGTACACGTCTGCCTAATCTTTCGGGTATTACAGGCGTGATGTTATGATAATCAGTAAATGCTATCGGTTTCGTGTTACACAGTAAAAGTCAGATAGGCAGTCGCTACATATTAAATAGGTACTGATATTCAGCTTCATCCAGTTAGGCTGGATGGCACCACAACATAGTTGGGAAAGGCTAGGCAAATGACCATGAAGTTAAAAATATTTAAATATAATAATTAAACTGACCATGAGTGAATGCATAATGGTGACTCAGAAAAAAAAAAATTAAAATCAAACTTTCTATAACGCTTTGATTGTATGAAGAGTGTATACAGAAGCAGTGGCCGCCGAGGTGTCTCAATACTCTGTTGCCGTTATCAATACTGTGACACTCGTTATTATTCCTATGTATTATAACAATATCAACCGATATTATTATTTCGGCGAAAATATGTATATATAGTAAAATTTGTAACTAGGTACCTAAATTCATCATCATCATCATCATTTTAACCGAAAAACGTCCACTGCTGGACATAGGCCTCCCCTAAGTGTCGCCACATTGACCGGTCCCGTGCGTCTCACATCCAGCGGATCCCTGCAACCTAACTACCTACCTGGTACCTAAATTACGAGTTTACGTTTTGAATTTAATTTTATGTTTGCAGGCTGAATGAAGTCAGCGAAATAAGTGAAACCTTTTTACTTGTAAGACACGTATGTACCATATTTCATGCAAATAACGAATCTTGAATTGATTTCGTACAATTATGAATAACACATTCTTTGATTAGTCAGTATACATAAGTCTATCGTGCAGCATAGGCAGTAGTATAGCATTGAAAAAGTTGTCAATACTATTTTGGCAACGGCACTGTACAATTAATCGGCAAATTCCCCCTTTGACAACCAGACAAGAATGAATATTCCTCGTACATCGACTCCCGTATCTCAAAGAGCACGTTAAATCAATGTTCTTGGACACGAATATCTATAACAGTCGTTAAAGGCTCTCAGAAGCCTGAAAGTCTAACGACCCATCTAACCGTAAGATAGTGGTACTCGCACTAAATTGAATTGTGTCGGCTTCGTCTAAAATATTGATATTCTACTGCATCTAAGATTGAGAGCCTTTACATGTAGTTCGGTATAGCAACGACATAGACATGGGTATGGACTTGGCTGCATGTGACCAATTTAATACGGAATCGAATTGATTGCTCAATACCTGAAAAAAACAGAACATCATCTGCCTAGCCTTATCCTAACTATGTTGGGGTCGGCTGCAAATCGGATGCATCTCCAGTGAGCAGTATTTTATATGGAGCGACTGCCTATCTGACCTCCACAACCCAGTTAGTACTGGGTAATACAATACTCCCTGGTAAGATTGATTTTCAGACTTTCGGGCAACGGGCCACCTGTAATGACAGTCAAAGATCTACAAATGACAGCCGGGACCAACGGCTTAACGTGCTTTCCAAGGCACGGAGGAAACTCTGCAGTTTGTGGGGACTCTAAATAATAAGGCGACCCCGTCATGGATACGAAACATATCTCAAAGACAGCCTTAACAAAAACAAAGCACCCATCAAGATCCCCGAAAAAAACCATGAAAAAATAAACACTTTATTCCACACGTAAACATTTCACAACCTCATAACCTTATTCTTCCCGAATACCGAAATATAACAGAAAATAAAGTAATATTTTATCGTTACCTACTCCGTTTACATATAACATAGGACGTGATCTAATTTAAGCCGCTCCTGTCTGCCCTAGGCCTAATCTACGCCGTGTCAGTACCGATAAACACTGAGACACCGCTATCATCTGTCCCTTTCCATCATAGTGTTTTGATGTCGATTTATCCTTGTCTAGTTGGGTTGTGGTACTCAAATTGGTGTTTTTGAGAGAGGTGTGATGTGTTTTGTGGTCTTAAAACTAAAATAATAGGCCGCATCATCGCTTGGCATCAAACGAGTTGCGGCAAGACGTAAGCCTATTTATTATAAAAAGGAAAAAAAAACATTACGTCTATACGTGCTCTCCTTCTTTGACTTTACCTCTTTACGTGACGCTAGGTCGGCGCCGTTCACATTACATCAATAGGTGTTCAGATTCTTGAATTGTGTTATGTCATTTACGGAATACTGCAATCCTACCGGCCCTGATAGAGATCAGGGCCGGTAGGATTGCAGTTAAACTTACGGGTTAAAAATAATTCTTAATTTTAATACAATTAAGACTGAAAATCTTGATAAACGCTTATTAGCTGTGTTTAGCTGAAAGACACCCAAAAACTACTTTATCATGTGCAACAAATCCATCAAATTTTATGTTTATTTTCCCGAATAATTCAGTCATCGAATGCCAAACAATACATGACTGAATTAAAATCCTTATCAAGACACAAAACACAGACCCCACTCAACTCCAAACAATACACAACACTAGAAGGGGCCAAACCACTAAACTTTGAGCACCACAGCCATAGTTTATACATCTATCTTTTGTCCCAGGACACTTGGCCCACTCTCGACGCCTTCGGCTCTTCAAAGACGAACATAAATTAACCCCTCCCACTAATTACACCCATGCATCATTCAATTTTAATTTTTCACGACTTCTTCAAACATTTTTATGGCCCGGAACGATTTTATTATAGACTTTAAGAATCGTTATTTATGATCCAATATCGGTTTTAATTGTTTGGGTGCGACTTCCGAAAATTAGTTGTGACGTCATTTGGAAGCTATGGGTTTTAAAGTTTCTTTGAATTAAAAAAAAAAATAGATCTACAGGAGCAACAAACTGACCTGGCGAAGTGTTGAGAGCTTTTTACATCAGTAATGTCTTTGTAGAAGACCTGAGTGTGATTAGTGCTAAATTAAAGGCAATATCCAACTATTTCTTGGGAGTTAATCATAACTGCGAATCAACCAGATATTGTTACATACTTACTGTCCACATCATTGGGATGTGGCAGACGACGATCTTGTTCTTTTCGAAAACATGGTAAAAACAGCAGCAGACGAGATGTTCCATAAATCCATAGTTATGTAAAAATATTAATAAGGATCAGGAGGAAGTCATTCAAATTCAACCGTGAATCTGCACTTTTTGAACGGTTACATAGCTAGCTTGTCCTTCACCCAGTAACAAGGACACCAGCAAACATTTCATAACAAATTCTACGTCATTATCACCATAATTGGAATCCCTCTCAAAAGGGAAACCGACTCGCTAGTGTGAAAATGAACATTAGCATCAAATATGCACAAACCAAAGTCACAAGCCGGCACTAACAGCACTCGAAGTCTCCATTACGCACAAACTTCCATGTGAACGAAATTTTAATGAAAGCCTAATAATACCCTTCATAAATACAAAGCAACTATCAAAGTTCCCCTTTAGAAATTCAAAGGTTTATGAAATATTCAGCTGCAGAGCCTACTCGTGATGCGACGCGTTGTAATTGTAGGGACTATGTTTATTACATTAAGAACTACTTTCAGCTGCCTATCATCTGTCTCGCCTTTTTAACCGTTCCAAAAAAGGACGAGGTTCTGTATTTTATTTTGTTGTAACTATGTTAGGGTTAGCTTCTAGTCTAACTGGACGTATCCAGTAGACTAGACATTAGACATCAGTATTTTACAAAGCGTGGCTGCATGCCTGACCTCCACAACAACCACAACACTCACTTTTTGTTCCGGGTTGGAAAACCCTCTGCCCTGGAACTGATGGCGGGGTCTGTCAGACTCTTACTGAATAAAAACCAACCCGGTGTTACCTGTCCACACTTGCACCGGAGATCATGGGAACTAGTGTGCCTTCTACGATCCTACGCGCTACCGCCTCGGGTCCAGTTATATGGGGGGGCGGCGGACGTCCTTAAGTTCGCCGTCCCTCTGGATCCGTTTAGGGAGAGGGGGTTGTCCGCCCTCCGCCGACGCCCAGTACGTCTACTGCGGGTCGGGAGAGTGGTCTCGACCTCGGGTCGGAAGAGTGTCCACCTCCCTCAACCTTTCCGCAGCCTCCTTCTGTGTGGTGACGGTTTCACAGAAGGAGATCACCGCATCCCACGACTCTGCGCTCCCGACCATCGAACGAGCGACGGCCGGCAGCGACAGGTCGGTTCCGACTGCTGTTATGAGGGCACGGTGCGGCTCCTCCCATGCGGCACACTGCCAGCGTATGCCGCGCCGTGTCCTCCAGACAGTGGACGTAGTGACGACACCGAACGTCCGGCCTTGTTTATGTGACACAAGTACTTCCCGAAGCAACCATGTCCCTAGACCAACCTACAATTTTCTGCAACCATTCTCCAAGGCAACGTTTCCGCTTCTGTTTTGGATGACGAGCGAAAAAATGATACCAATGTTACATAATTTGCATCATACATACCGTTAGTTCTTCTAGTGTGTGTATGACTTGATGCATGACTGACGACGAAGCAAAGGGATGTGAGGGCCGTAACAGGTGGCGCTCCGTAGTTTCTGCCTGGGAAAAAGGCGTGAGTTTGTTTGTATGTATGTTTGTATGATCTGATTAATTAGCACCTTCAAGGCTTATCCAGCCACTGCCTGATTTCCCATTAATACCTTGATTTCCTAACCCACCAATACATACTTACATAATACATTGTTCTGTCAGATTATCTAATTGTACAAGCCTGTACATGGTGGCTGGAGGCGCCATTATGCGGTTGATCTTAGACCGCAGACACGCCGGTCGCACCGTGAATGGGCTGCCTTAACAATGCCGTAAACAGACTTAGACGATGTACGTTATTTGGTACAATAAACCTGTGTAGGTCTTGCTCATGGTCTCCTGAATACAGGACATAGGTCTAAGTGGTAATAACCTGTATTAATTACTATCTGGGTAGCTAGCTTGTAGTTCTGATATATATTTCTTGTCTAGATTAAGTCAACCTAATTTCTGTTGAATTTTAGTATAAATCAGCTAATAATGTTCCGAATGGGGCCGAAGGGTTCTGGAGTGGCGACGGCGAACTGGAAGACGTTGCGTTGGAAGGCCTTCCGTGAAGGTTGCGGAGATGCGAGCCGCACGGGACCTGTCAACGTGGCAACACTTGGGGGAGGCCTATGTCCAGCAGTGGACTTCTTTCTGCTGAAATGGTGATGATAAATGTTCCGACTTCTGAGACTCCAGCATGGTTTCAACAGTAGTATTGTTTGTTGGGTTTAAGGCAAGCTATCACAAGGCTTCAGCTCTTCGACAATACATTATCAATTGGAATCTTACCCCAATAAAATCACTATAACGATCACTATCACATGGAGGGAAAGTCCATGCTCCTCTTATGGGTACCAGTGCGTTAAGCCCAACCGCAAGGTTGGTAGGTTGTTAGATACAAGCCTTCATTCTATGGAACAGGCAGTGATAGCCTGGTGGTGTGACCTTCAGACTCCACAGTTATAGATCTCAACTTCGAACCCAAGACAGGCACTGATTTCCGGATTCATGTGCGCATTTTATAAATATCACTTTTTTCGGTGGAGGAAAACATCGTGAGAAAACCAGTAGGCCTGAGAGATATTTCTCGACGGTATGTAAAGTCAAGTCAGAGGCCCATGGGTGGCATAAAACTCTGACACCAGGTTAGGCAATGACCACACGATAAAGACTGTGGAAAGGAGAGACCAGTGCGGGTTGGTGGATAGTACGATCTGATAGGCGAAGGGCAGTATAAGCTAAAGAAGTAAGGTCATCAGATCGAAAACTTAGGCATCACTACACCATTTTCGTGTCTGCAAATGTGTAGATATTTATTCCGATCCTCTTCACAAGATTTATGTACCATCGGTACAAAATAAGGTACTTTATTTGCACTCTTTCCAGATAATACATATATATTTTATGTACTCAGATAGTATTTACTTAGGTTCATGTAAATTGTGGGCAAGACTACACACAAACAGACTAAAAGAATGGATGTAGAAACCCGAATACTATTAGCAAATAGAATGAGGAATAAAACACGTCAATGTACGGAAAAGCCTTTTCTTAGCATTGTCTGAGAGATCTGTAATGAATTTAGTCGTGTATATAGGAACCTATTGAATGTGAAGACATTGAAGGTGATCTAATTTATCTACCTATTACGATATCTAATTTGGAACCTAAACTAAAACGATTTAAACAAACCAAATTACTCATTTTTCAAAGTAGTTGTAATTTTCGTTATTGAACTGATATTTCAATAGCCAGATATAATCGAGGTATAAATATTGCGGTGTGCCAGTTTTTACGCAAGATATCTTTTTGTATAGAAAATTTATATCAAGCTGTTCTATTGATTCTTCAGATGTAAGTTGAAAAATCGGTCGTAAATTTAAAGTTTTCATTGTGTAATCGACTATTTTAATCATCATCATCATCATCATATCAGCCCGGAATCACCCACTGCTGGGTATAAACCTCCCTTTTTTCTACCACACTTGCCGGTTCAGCCGTCCCTTATCCAGGTGTTTCCCGCGACTTTGACGATATCTTCGACAAAAAGCTTTAATACGGCCCTGGTTTCTTTGGCCTAACCTTACCCACCACTACTCGGTCAAAGCCTTGTTCCATCGGCCATCTCCGCGTCTAGCCAGATGTCCTGCCCAGGTCCACTTGAGGCGCCACGCGCGGTCCCCGACCGCGACGTTGGCGTCGTAGACTTTATACAGACAGTATTTAACTAAAACTAACTGAGTAATTAAGCTAGTAGGTGATCAATAGTATCATGGTTATATTTATGTGAAATGATCACCCCCGAACTTACAAATTAATACACACTTCACACAAACGACTTCAAGCGCGATTATTTAGTCGTAAACCAAAATAGCATTAGGTTAGCTACAAACATCTCGATATCTATAAATGTGTAGTCGACTCGTAATTCACAGCGCGTTAAGTAAGTTAAATAAGTGTTTAAGTGCCCTTAAGTTTGTATTTGACGTGGAGTCACGAATAAAATTGAAGCGTGGATGCGTCATGAACGGACTGGAATTTGTAAAACTCGAAATCTTATTCAAGGGATTCCTGAAATATTTAGTATGGGTTTAAAATTTTTTTGAAGAGATTTTTTTCTACATATTGTACTCTTATTTATACCAACTCTGAGGGCCAAGAAAAGTTGCAATAGGGTTCAAAGCGTTTGTATTTCCAAAACCTGGTTACTTATTAAAGTTTATTCATAAATTCATTTATTTATTCAGGTAATTTACACCCATTGCCAATTCACACAATACAGTCAGACCATAATCACATTACAAACAAAAAAAAAAAAAAAACATCATGATGATTGATTTGATTGATGTTCCAACCTGTGGTTCCAACATCGTTATTTCCGATATAATTACACCTTTTTAGGCGTCTGGGTTTCTAAAACGGCCGCTTTAGAAGAATCATGATAGGATTTCCTAGAACACTAATATTAGCAACATGCAACACTTGCATATTGTACTTGCTTGTGCTTAACAATTTTGCATGCTTTATTTTTAAGCTAAACATGTATGATCTCATTTTTATGTAAGACCTTTTTATACCGTGTTTTAAGCAAATAAATATATTATTATCTCCTTTATTCGTCTTTATACTTATTTTAAATATTTTTAAACATTTCTTAAAAAAAAAAACCATATAAAAAAACATTTAAAAATATAAAAAATAGTGGTCCGCCGGTAGCGGGAGCAGGGTCCAAGCTACCGGTGGTTAGGGCTCCAGAGACAGGAACCTCCTCACAATACGAGCCGTATCGAGGAGTACTGCCTTCTGAATCAGGCCCTTGATCCAACCGCCTAAGGAGAGCTTCGAAAGATGGTCGTCGAGGCTCTTGGCTATAAGGCCATTGGCCGTCACGACGATCGGCACAATGATAGCCGAGTTCACATTCCACATGTCGACAACCTCGTGGGCCAAGTCGAGATATTTTATTTGTTTCTCTTTCTCAGCTTTCACGAGGTTCTCGTCATGCGGGATGGTAACATCGACTATCATTACGCGGCGCGCTGATCGGTCTATCACTACTATGTCAGGCTTATTGGCGACAATAGTCCTGTCAGTAATGATAGACTGATCCCAGTACAGCGTGACATGGTCTTTCTCGAGAACTGGGTCGGGCACATACTTGTAGTACGGTACCTCAGATTCCACAAGTTTATATTTCAAGGCAAGTTGCTGGTGAATAATCCTGGCTACTTGGTTGTGCCTGTGCAAGTACTCGCCGTTAGCCAGACGAGAACAACCAGAAATAATATGTCTGATGGACTCACCCGGACGGTGGCATGCCCGACACACGTCAACCGTCCCGTCCTTCATAATATATTTCCGGTAGTTGTTCGTCAACATAACTTCGTCCATAATCGCACAGACAAAACCTTCAGTTTCTCCAAAGAGATCGCCGAAACGTAACCAGGACTCGGACGCTAGAAAATCTACATCGGGCCCATGAAGAGCTCGGTAGAAGCGCCCGTGAAGCTCCTTGCCTTGCCATACTTCCTTGCGGTCATCGGTAGTAAGTACTTCAGGTTTGCGCCAGTTCTCTTTAGCCATGGACAGCGGGATGAGTCCCTTGTCCACTGCCACCACATCTCGGTGCATACCCACCTCGACTTTTAAAAAATATTCTCTGAGACTGCACATCTCGCGGTTGTGAAGGGACTTCGCGTTTAAAAACCCTCGACCCCCGCACTTCCGCGGTATGTACAGCCTCATCACCGATGATCGTGGGTGATGCATCCGGTTTGCGGTAAGCAGTGTACGAACTCTCCTATCCAGGGCATCGAGTTCGGTCTGAGTCCATTTGAGTACGCCGAAAGAGTACATTAAAACCGGCATGACCCAACCGTTGAAGGCGCGCACCTTGTTTCCGCCTGAAAGAAGGCTATGTAATACCTTGTTCAGGCGTCCAAAGAAGCGCTCCTTCAACGATTGCTTCATGTCAGTTACGTTAATGCCTAACGCTTCCGACATACCCAAATACTTATAGCTTTCGGTTGAGGAAAGGGTTCTCAGGTGTATGGAATCCGAGAGCTGAATTCCCTCGGATTCCATAATCACCCCTTGCTTTACATACATGACTGCACATTTGTCCACACCAAATTCCATCCTGATGGCGCTACTGAAAGTTTCAGTTACTTTCAGTAGCTCCATCAGTTGCAATTTGTTGGGGGCAAAGAGTTTCAGATCATCCATGTAAAGAAGGTGAGATATGACCTGACCACCTCTCCTCAACCGGTAGCCTAGACCTGAATCCTCCAGCAATGTGCTCAGAGGATTCAGGGCTAGACAGAACCATAGTGGGCTCAGACTGTCTCCCTGGAATATTCCCCGTTTAATCCATACAGGTTCATCGTTCCCCTGGATCTGTCCACATCCTGGATATCGAAGGACCGTCCTCCATTGCCCCATACACGACTCAAGGAAGGCGCGTAGAGTTGCATCTATTTTGTACAACTCCAGCACCCTCATGAGCCATGTATGTGGCACCGAGTCGTAGGCCTTCTTATAATCTATCCAGCATGTAGACAGATCCTTGCGGGATCGACGAACCTGTTGGCTAATGGCCATGTCGATGAGGAGTAGCTCCTTAGTGCCGCGGGACCCACTCCTACATCCATTTTGAGAGGCAGACATAATGGAGTTTTTGTCAATGTGTGTATTAATTTTAGCTCTCAAAATGGATGTAAGAAGTTTATAGACCGTAGACAAACACGTGATCGGTCTATAATTTTTGGGTTCCGCGGGACTACCTGACTTATGGAGCAGGTGGGTAACGCCTGTTGTTAAAAACTGCGGTAAGGACCCAGACTCTAAGGATGACTGGAATTGGGATGCCAGGCAAGTGTGTGAACTACTAAGCCATTTGAGCCAGAAGTTGTGCAGTCCGTCCGGTCCCGGTGACTTCCAGTTCGGTAACGGACGAACTGCTCTGGCTATATCTAAACGTGTAATCAAAATTGGCTCCATTTCTGGGATAGGTTCACACACTCGTTCGACATCACGCATCCAGTCAGCCTCAGTATGACAGACGGGCACCGACCAGATGCTGCGCCAGAAAGAACTCGTAGCAGCATCATCCGGGCGGCACACGTCTGTCATATTTAGCTCGGGTCGCTCCCAAGCTCTGTATACCCACCTCTCATCGCTCTGGAACATGCGATTCTGTGAGTACCGATCAACCCGCCGCTTATACCTCCGAATACGGTTCGCCCATGCATAAACTTTCTGCTTCAGGAAGTCGATGCGCTCTGTGACACGGGACATGTATTCTTGAGGACTGATTCCAGTCCCCGAGAATGCCCGCCTCACAAAGCGCATCACACGTGGTCGTGTATTGCCCTCCCTGAAGCAGTGTAGTTTGCCGATGAGTACCCTGGCCCCGTCGATGCGGCGCTCGATCCTGCGCTGCCAGGCTGGTACAGCTGGTTTTGGTCGAGTAGCTACGTCACAATTTGGGAACTTGACGTTAGCTAAACGACATGCCGCAACAGCCCCACAGTACAGGATCGAGTGTGTATCAACGAGGTTCTCGCTACTCTCGAATATATTCTCGAGTTGCGAGTCCAAGGCACACACCAGCGCCCTATTTTTATTATGCATGGGTAACCGTGGTAATCGGGGCCTAAGTTCGGTAGGAGTGGATCGATATTCACGAAGCGCATCTTCCAGAGCGCTCCTCAATCGGTCGTTGCACTGGCTACTTACCACAGCAACCCTATCATCTTCCTCTACAACAGCTGGGTTGAACCGCGGCGGGGTTGCGTCAATAACTGACGCTTGCACCGCGGTTTGTGCCGGAGTTAAAACGATACGGTTGCTCAGTACCTCTGAGCGCAGCCTATCAAGTACGGCGTCGTCCAACATGTGATTGCGTTGGATGACCCGCACCTGATCCGACAGTCGTTGGGCCGAAAAGTTGACGGTTGGTTCAAGTACCTGGAACAGAGACAGCATCCCAACACGGTACGCAGTGAGGTTAGTTCCCCCCTCTGTAGACCCGTAGTATGCGCGCATGACGTTCTCGTTAATGGAATGAGTCCATCTCATGCGCTGCACACAACCACCGGCAGCGGGGACCCGGCTCGGGGCCGGATGGCCCCTAAGTCCCAAACTTCTCGGTGGCCGGCCTCTCCCCTGCCGACGTACAGGTGTTGGCGACGTCGGCGGAGAGAAATACTCGTCGCTCGAGCTCGACGCAACTGCCACTGCCGGTGTCACAGCACTCACGATGGGGCTGGATTCCGGCGGCGGCGAGGCGGAGCTGAGCGACGGGTCCGGAGGTGGTAGGCGTGCGCGTCGGTAGGCTGCTCTCGTAATCATTTTTCGGTTATCATCTTGTATCTTATATATAATTTTCAGTGCTTGACATTTTTGACGACGCCGTTGACAGGCGTCATTTTTTCATCAACTGTATTTAAATTTCTTTTTGGTTTCCAAATTTCTGTTTTAGTCCCTCAGGTGTATTGTAAGTTTGACATAAGTCACTCTATTTATTTCAGACAGTAATTAATTTATCATCTGGCGTTGAGTGCCCACCAAGACTGTTCACGAATATTTTTAATTGGAATAGGAAAGTCCAGAATTATCTACGACTTTTACCTGTCGTCCCTAGTCTACACAGCACCATCATCATGCCTAGCCTTTTCCCAACTATGTTGGAGTTGGCTTCCAGTCTAACCGGATGCAGTGGAATACCAGTATATATATAGAGACCCATATGTACGTAAGTTCTACGTAGAGCCATTCTACCAAAACACTAGACCATCAAAGTTACTGCATCTATAAAAACCACCGCATCCAAAACACCTTAACTCCTCGTAATCCTAATACTGACTGTGATTAATAGTGTAGCATAAGACGAGGGTCGTTCAGTCGACAGCTATATTGCGACAACTCTTTGTCTCCGCTCTCTTCCAGTCTATTTTAATGGTACTCATTAATGTATGGTGGAAGTAGCGGGTAGTGTAAAATGGAGTGAGATTTTGTATTTGATTTTTTTGGTTGAATTAGTTGCTTTGGTTTAGTAGTGATAAAGGCAGAATCAGATGTTTTGTAGAAAATATTACACATTTGAGAAATAAAATGAGTATGAGTGACAAAACCTGTAGTGGCTGAGTGATTGACTGCTGCGCTGCGTGCCGCGGGTTCAGTTCCCAGTATCCGTATGGTAGTTGTTCCGGGTCTGGCTGCTTGTGTTGAGTTTAAATGTTTGTAAACGCACCCATGATACGAAGAAATTCCTAGTGTGGGGCAGCGCAAATAATTATATTGATACTCAATATTAATTTAAACTAGTCATATAGAAACAAATATAGGCACAAAGGCGGACTTTATGCCTAAGACCACCCTTGATCACCTGGCCTACCAGTCAATCAAGGTCTACACTAAACTAGGGATGTTCTAGGGCGAATTGTTACATCTGCCGTGCGGATTACGGTAACCAGAAAACAAATTGGATGATGAAGAATAATTTTCTACCTTTTTAGTAAAACAGCTGCTGAATAAAGATATGCTGAATTTAATAAATTCGCAAGTTACTATTATAATTTCAAAATAAAGCACCGAATTTAATAAATCACTTACAAAATGATATCTTCCACTTACAACCGTCATAGTCGTTCCTTCTTAATTTCACACTGGACGATTCCAAATGAAAATGTTCTAACAAGAATATTAGACAGAAAAATTAAAATTCTCCTGTAGCAAACTGAAGACGCGATTTTTATTAAAGCAAAAAATGCCGAAAAGCTCGCCGTGGAAGGCTATATCGCCCTGCGGGAGGCTTTTATAAGGCGAGCGATAAATCAAGGACGGGGAAATATTTAAAAGCTTGCCGCACCAAGATTCTTTGGTGTGGTCCGTTTAGGGCGCGTAGATTTGAACCAGATGCATTATTTCATGTTCGGGAAAAACAGGTTGGTGTTTTATAATAAGATACCTACAAACATAATATATACAGTACTTTGCGACGTTAACGTTTCGTAGTATCAGTGGGATACTACGAAACGTTGTCGTAAAGTACTCCGCATACCTTATTTATATACAATTTATCATTATTTTTATATTATTTTGCAAAATAATATAGAAATATCAACTTAGATTATGCAATGTTCACGAAATATCAACTTAATCTAAAAACATGCCAACATCACACCTGTAATCCCCGAGATATAGGTACCTATTTATCGTACATCCACATTTCGCTACTTAAAACATGTTTAAATCCCGCGAAATAATGGGGCTTGTTGCCACGTGTAGGACGCGTGACGCGTGATACCATTGTGCATGCGCTTGCGATTCATTTTATGTCCGTACTAATGAACGGGTCCGATTCAGTATCACTATTCTGAACTAATTTTTTCAACCTTACAAGTTTTTTTTTTTTTTAATAACACTTTGCCCCACACTAGGAATTTCTCCTGTCTCGAGGGTGCGTTTACAAACATTTAAAAGTTACAAAGTTTATAGTATGGCTCGTAACATAACATAATAAATATCGGGTTAGGCAGTAATGTTTAATTTCTTTTGTAATAGGGGGGCAGCCTATTACCATCAACTGATCGCAAACCCAGACTCCGGGGTGCGACTGAGTAATTTCTAATGGCAACACCCAATATCATTTCGCCTGACCTGGGTATCGAACCCGAGATCTATAATCCTAAGTAGTGTTAGCGAAGTTCTGAATCAAAAATAATTATATAATTTTTTGTTACGAGCCCAAAGCAGAACAAACCAAATCCTGTGGGCGGCACGGTGTGGCAGGAACATGCCTCGTTTCCTGCTCCATGAAATACATCTTCACGCTATTCATACATCCAACTAACGCTGTATAGCCCAAATATGTTCCGGAAAAAATGGATGGGAGACCACCCCCAGGTTTTAGCGAGCCAGGATTAGGTAGGCCGGAATTTAGAAACACTTTTGTGGGAGGTCACGCCTTTACTGTTGATAATGATAAGGAAAATGGGTAATGGATTTTCCTTTAAGAATTTCTTAGAAGCCAGGAGTCTTGTGTTTGTTTGTATTCATGATTTGGTTTGAAAATCATAAGGGGTAGACCATTCATCCTCTAAAAGACCTTAGCTTCCGTGTTTCTGGAAGCACGCTAAATAGTTGGCTTTCATGAATGTCGAAATACTGTTAGTCAGAAGTCTCGGAAGGGTGACAGCCAGTCTTGCCAAGGGGTTTCGTGTTTCCCAGAAACTGGGATCCAGGTCCAATTGGCAGCAGCTTGAGTTACAGGCGACACATACATACTTCAGAGGGCAAAATAGCCACTTTAGCAGAATCATTATAGGAATACTTTAGCAGAAATATTATCCTATAATAAAATGAATCACTTTAAAATTTTTAATTTTATGAATTGTTAATTTGTGACCATTTTACGAATTGTGAAGTAATTCATATTGTTATCCTATTAAGATTCTACTGAAGCGGCTATCTTAGGCCCCCAGGACGCGGTTCCACCACTGCCGGGGACGTCACAAGTCTTTGAAGTTTTGACTCTAGAACTATGTTTTCTTTGACCGTTTTGAGAGCAGTGTTGATATACCTAACAACAACATACAGGAGCATTTTCATCTAGAAACCAAAGCGTATATAAATAAATAGCCCTCCATCCAATATAATTAATCTGTTAAATGTTAATTGTACAGAGTGGGCACCGACTACCGAAACAAGTTTCAGCGGGATGTTGCTGACAACTTGTATAAACTTGTCCTGGCGATAAGCTAGTTAGTTTCAGAATGCGATCCATGTTCATCGTAAGACCAAGCTGGATAGTACGAATTTTCTACTCCAAGGCACTTTAAATTATCGTTAAAACTTGGCATTTGGTTTCTGGAGTTTACGGTTGTGGTTATCGTCATGTTTTATCTAATTTTACATCAATAATTAATTGGGCTGCCTCGTAGGTCGAGTGGTTGCACGGGCGACTGCTGAGCACGAGGTCCTGGGTTCGATTCCCGAGTCGGGCAAAGTGCTATGTTTTATCATCAGGAATTTCTCAGTAGCAGAACAGGGACGTTAGTTTGCTGTAAGGAACCCTTGGTTTTTGAAAGCCTCTGAATTTAATTTGTTTTAGTTTTATATTTTGTTATCCCGGTTTTCTCGGTGAGGTGATTATTACTAAACACTGTTATTTTGCTCAATAAATCGCCGAGAACATTTCACATAAGGTTCGATTGTGTGTTAGTATTATTGCAGGAAAGCATGCTGTGTCGGCCCAGTGGTCGTAAGCCCGACTGGTGAGCAAGAAGTCGGATTCCCGGGTCGAGCAAATTGTTATTGGGTTTGCTTTAAGCATTTTACCGAAGTTTGGATTTGTCCAGTTGCTGGCAACGGGCTGGTCCACTATTACATAGGATTAATACATTTGTGTTCGCAACAGTGACTGCTGAGCATGAGGTCCTGGGTTCGATTCTGTTTTTTTCCGTCTGGAATTTCTCAGTCGCAGCCACGGAGTTTGGATTTGTGCCCGGTTGATGGCAAAAGGCTCGCCCCCTATTACATGGGACTTAAACATAACTGGCGAAATGTGGGTGTACTATTAGGTACACCTCTGTTCACTCCTACGGGGATTACAGGCGTGTATGTATCAAATTTTGTACTAGTACTTCTGAAGCTTTATCTTTCTGGAAATTTCTACGCATTTTCCTTCACGTTCAAACTACGTCACATTTTCTTTCACACATTTTTTTATCATATTTACACTAGAGTGTATCCACTTTCGGTGTAACACCAATCTCCCCAAAAACAATAAAAGGACAAAACTATAGAGACGCGCATAATATTTTGTCGGATCTCGCGGATTTTTATACAAAAATCCGAAGCCGAAATAAGATTCTGAACGTATCTTCACAGATTTGCTGTTCATGAATACCAATGGGGAACTCAACGCATACCATGATAACGTGGGCTGGGAAATAGGAAAAACTAAGGTTTTTTTTGGACAAGAAGTATTTGATATGGATTGATAGAGGGTCATATCTGTATTGTTTTCTTGATAAGCTAACAAGTAATAAGTGATTGGAAAAGGAAAACTAAATAAAAAAGTACTCTCTAAGTGCCACTTTTGGGTGTTTTTTAGGTTAACTTCACCAAATGGCAAAAACTAAACCCTAATAGATTCGTTCTGTTCGTCTGTCTGTCCGTCCGTAAGTCACAGTCATTTTACTCCGAGACTATTGGAACCACACATTAGAAATTTGGAGAGTAGGTGCCTTCTATACAATACAATGATGTAAAATTATGAAAAAAATAAAAATGGGGGTGGCCGTCCATACATGTAATTGAGATAATTGCTTCTAAAGTCGTAAAAAATGGGAACTGTGAGATTGCTAAAAGAAAAATTCTGAAAAAATATAGGTTTGTAGAACGTAAAAAAAATCCAACGAATATTGGTTTGAATAAGATTTGATATTTAGTTTTAGAGATATGGAACTTTTTCATCAAACTGTAGCAGTAACTTTGTTTTTCATTAACATTCTATGAAAAACAAAATAAATTTACACTCAACTGAGTGTAAATTTACTCATGAATGAGCGTTACAAATATTGTGATTATATTATTATATAGGTAACCCTGTGTATGCGAGTACGACTTGCACTTGGCCGGTTTCTTCTTCCTCGTGTCCCTGGCACGACAGTATTTATATTTTGTTAGCTCCGAACTTCGGCTTCGACGGGGGCAGCGCAGAGGTCACTTCGGCTGCATTGCTGGCTGTATCGGGCTAAGTGGGCAGGATAAAAGGTGGAGCATAGTTTGCGACACAGCACCACACCCACACCCCGCTGTTTCGTTGAGGTTAGTACCACTAGACAAATCGTATTTATGGTGACTGGTAATTAGCGACCGACTTTTCCAAACAAACATTTTTTTATCCTCATTCATTTTTATCAAAATAACACAACAGCCGTATGAAATTCGCGCGCGCGCGTCTATGACCTATCAGCTGTTAGCCACGTGACACCGTTCTGTCTCATTACTATCGTACCGTGGAACAGTGGGTAGGCAGAGCAACCGCGCGGCTCGCAAGCCCGCTCCGTAAGCGGCGCCCGCGCCACAGGCCGGCCGCCACAAAAGTATACGTGTATGTGTATAAAAAAAATGTTGCTTTGGAAAAGTTGTTTGTTATTATGAGTACAATCACGTTTTTAAGTATCGGTCATTAATTACCAGTCACCCTGTATACAAGATAAATTATGTTTAGTTCAAAACAGTAAATGATCTTTGTAGCACTGAATGTTGATAACGAGATTCTGTCCGTACACCAGATGAAATTCAATCAAAATCCTGAAAACAAAGTAACAACAAAACGTAACAGTGAACGGATATGGCAATCAAAAAATACATCGACATCTCTAAAACATCTCTTAACTGAATTATATCGAACGACAATCCTGCGAACACTACTCTTTTACACACGTAACTGCGTTTGCTACATCACAACACATCCAAAGAAACACAAATTGCACTCTATCACTTAATCGTAAAGTTCAAAATTCTTCACAACAACTCCCAAATTCGTTTTACAGTACAACATATCAAAATTAAACTTTAAATGGAACAAGATAAGGTTTAAAATTGGTTGGGTGTAAACAGTATTGCACTACCGCCCGATTCGATGAATTCATTCAGCGATTCCATTCGAATTACTCCTTTGATTCGATTTTGGTACACTCGCGGGCTTAACTGAAACGTTTTTGGTTTTTAATTAATAATAGACACAGAGCCGGTGAGCACTTTTGTTAGTGACAGTATAGAGTACAGATACAGTCGGTGTTGTTTGCAAAAAGTTGTACGGCTTAGGGCTGGCTGTGGATTAAAATAAAATGGACTGCAGAAAATGGCCGGGCGGAATTTTTCTACTGCGACAACGTAATAATTTTAAGGAAATAATAATGTAGGTACCATCCACCACCATCGCCCCTGGCTGGAGGCCTTACACTCAAAGACAGCCTCATAGGTTGGCCTGCAATATGCCATTCACAAAAAAAAACATATGCCATCAAGATTAGGTCAATCAAGCTATACACAACCAGTTTATGCGGATCTCTCATTGTATAGGAAATCTATACAAAGCGAGGCCAAGTTATACTGGAAATGCACAGCTTCATGTGCCGCCGTGTGTACATAATAAGATCATCATTTGAACATTCAAAAACTAAACATTGTTTATTTAAAAGAAAAATTAGTCTACGAATCAGCGTTTATCGAATATTTGTCAATACGCAACTATTCACTACTTTCTAATGTTTTAGTTAGAAAATATATTAAATTTTCATTACCAAGTTAAACGATGAGGTTTCTCTGTAAAATAATATAAATGCGGCAAACAAATGTCCATGCGATAACCCTTACCGAGCCGCTGCTTTTAAATGTCATAAAAGCAGTTAATTTGATTTCGTTCTGCCGGCCACTGTTTCACTTTGATTGATGGAAACCATTGATCATGGTGATACGGCACCGAGGCACTGCTGAAAATAAAAAATATAATTTTATAAAGTATTAAAAAACAACAAATTTTTAACCTTTCTCAAAATGTCAAGTAGTGCAATGTAGGTACCAGTGGTGCAAGTAATCAAACCGCGATCAAGAGCGTGAACGACAAGTGTGTCGCAATTGGGCCTTTTGGCCTCGTACAGGATCTATAAATTAGTTTACTTTTAATTTTTTTTCTTAGTCTAGTTTTGTTTTTTTTGTATTGTTTTTTTTTATTTTTAAAATACCTTTTCTTTCTTTCTTTCTTAATTGCTATGAAATATTGACCCTGACAGCTCTTGAACGTCCGCCGCTTTTCAAAGTAAAATTCAATACAGGAACTGAAAAGTATAATTTTTAACTTGTAATACCTTCTACTGTGTGAACTTGCTAAAATTAAAGGGAAAACGTCATTAATATTACAAAACAACAACAAGAAAACATTCGTTTTTAATAAAAATTCTCAAATATAATTTCCGCAAATTCACTTAGCATTGCAACAACATAACCCTCCGAACATCTACCGATAATCAGATGAAAATATTGATAAGTAGATAAAACAAATAAATGAAACAATCAAGCAATCGTATTACCCACATCGAAACCCTCTCAAAGGTTCCCCGTTCGTTCCCCGTTCCTCAAAGAGACTCCTTAAGCGATGTTCAGCTGCAATCAGCCTGCAGACGTAATCCAATGGCCGCTCACCGAAACAACCATAAGCATATTTCCAATCAAACCGCACACAAACCGACATACACATTCACGATTCTTAATAAAATGCGTTGGTAAATTTCAGTTGATAGAAATTTTGACGTAAGTCTTGTAACGTAAACAAGGAAATGTGGACTATATTTTGAAATGAGTTAAGTTCAATTTGGATTGGTTTTGAGTGCATTTGGGTTGTAAGGATGTGGTAAGGGTAATATCGGATAGCGTCTAGTAGGGAACACAGACGTATAAATAAAGTTGCACAATAAACTTGAGCTAAATCAAGCAGCATTGTTGAAGGGGGTCTTGTTAGCCGCCCGAGACTGCTGATTTTTTATTTGATATCTCAATAAGCCCAGCGTTTGAGGGTTACAAACCGGTTCGAACCAGTTCACGAATATTTTTTCTAAGGATTTCTTTTTTTTTAAACCCAACCCGTTCGATTGTTGGGTGTTTGATTTATAAATTTATTTCGTTTGTTTGGTTAGGAGGTGAGGTATAAAGTTTATGGTGAAATAAAATTTTAAATGCTCCCCACAAACTTTTGTGTGTGTCAGGCAAATTTATCTGTTCGCAGCTTGTGAACCATTTTTTTTAAACACACAAACTTCGTGCGATAAACCCGTACCACCTTGCTTTTATGTGGAAAAGTTTTTTGAATAACGCACTATGAAAATGAAATCTATTGAATATTACTTTTAGAGTGGCAATTAATTCGAGACTATAGTATCCCTCAAAGCTGTTTAATGTACTTTTTATTGTTAATATTGCAGTCCCAATATTCATTGGAAGTGCCAATAAAATGGTGGTATTAAAACTGTTTCATACGACGTGATCGTTTGATAACTCATGAAGTTAATAAGGCTATTTACACACGAATGAAACTGCCTACCAGTTTCATTCATCTTGTAACTAAGACTCAAACTCAAAGCATTTATTTCAATTAGACCATTACAGCACTTTAAACTTTTTATTACAGTAATATTCAAATAAAAAATGCAACAGCCTTTAAAACATAATCCATTGAAGTTAAAGCGTTTATTTAAGTTTTTACAAGCGTGATCTGCTCTATTTTTTTCATGTAACACACATGAACAACAGAAAACTAAAATTACTTTTTCTGGGAATCGTGGGCGGTGGAAGACTTGGAGAGGACAGGATAGGACACTCTAGTCTCCTTTACAAGTTCCATGTATTATTTTGTATAATAATTTATTGTATTAAAAATTGAATTTTATGTTAATTTGTAGGTATGTAATATCAATTTTAATAATAGAGAAGTATGGAAGAAGAAGACTCGCTGCGCCGACCCCAAATGAAGTGGGATAAGGGCAAGAGAATGACGATGTAATATCAATTTTAAAATTTTATTTTAATAAATAGTGTATGCTCAGGGGTAGTATCAAGTTACAGTAACCTAACTATAAGACCTAATGTATCACCAAAAATTTCACTAACAAATACTTTGACTTTGAATACCAAATCCAATAATAATTCCACCAAAATATTTCCAACCAAATGACCTCTAGTGCTGCACCACACCCACTTTCGCCGAACATCGATAATCGAGAAGCGGAATCGAAAAGTATCGGGTAAATAAGTGCAATAGACATGGCGATCACGTCTCACCGCAGTCCTTTGCAGTGCACCCGAGTGCGCGCCGAAACTGTGGAGGTGACAATGTGTTGTTGTTTTATGATGGTAATGATCATCATTACTATGATTAATGGTTAAAATAGTCGCTATCTTCAAAAATATTTGTGTAAATTCATGACGAATTTAGTTGACATGAAGATTTAATCCTGATCATTTCAAATTGCAAAGTTATAGACCGAGCTCAGCTCCTTACAAAAAAATGAAAAAATGGGTTAACAGCATTGTGCAGGAAGAACCAAGTGTTGTGAGAACAGAGGATGGTAAGGAGTGCGGTATAATACTTCAGAGTCTACTTATGAAAGTTACTGTATGATAGTTTGATTCGTTTAACTTTAAACTTAACAAGTGCAAAATAATTTCAATCTTCATTCTTCTCGTCGTAGTATAACCACAAACGTACAAAACCCCCAAAACTGTTCAGAACAATCAAATTTTAATATACCGCATCCACTCCACCCCTTTCCTTGTCCAAAGCGCACGATCGCATCCCCGTTGCGAATAGATTCAGGACATACCGATGTACTACCAACTGTTAGGTAAAAATAGTGTCGCACAGGCTAGGTGTGCTATACCACACATCTTGTGAGACGTGAGGTGGGTGCTTAAGTTCAACCGGCAATGGGAGCAGGTGCTGGGGTTAGGGAAGTTCTTATGGAGTAAGGAAGAGAGGTGATTTCTTTGAAGTGGATTTGTTTGGAGGTGTATGTTTTGATAGTTATGAGCGAGGCTTTGCGTGAGGTTATTGAAAGTAATACCTAGGAGAAACTTTAGATATGTAACGAGAGGGATTAGTAGTACGTTTAGAGATAACAGAGTTGTTAGATGTAGTTGTTTTGTGATGGTGGCTGGATCTCTAATCTGTTTTCGTCAGGCCAAATTGCGGGCGCGACGCCGGACAAGGATACTGAAAATTACTTTATTAAGTATTTATAAGGTGTCCGTGTACTAACAGATACTTCAGTATTTATTTGTATAGAGGAATATCCGGTGCCGAAATTTCAATTTAGTTTATTTATTTGTTTTACATAACATATTATTACGCCTATTCAACATAACATTACGCCTGTAATTCTCCAAGGGTTAGGCAGAGGTGTACCTAATAGTACACCCACATTTCACCAGTTATGTTTTATAGTCCCATGTAATAGAGGGCGAGCCTATTGCAATCAATCGGGCACAAATCCAGACTTCGTTGCTGCTATTGAGAAATTCCTGATGGAAAAGTCCAATAGCAATTTACCCGACCTGGGAATCGAACCCAGGACCTCTTGCAGCAGCCGCGCTTGCGACCACTAGACCGAGGTAGTCTCTTTTTTCTACATACCATTAAAAAAAATACTACAAAAATAATATTACGCAATCTTATTATAACACTTAGCCCTCTGCACTCTGTTTATACATGAAAAACCTTATTTATTAAATATGTACATATACCTAATACGCGACAAAAACCACCCTTCAAGCGCATTTGCGATCAAGATAAACTCACGCACACAACTGTCATGGAAGTTGAACGCACAGATTAAACCCGTGTCATGGAGCCGTATCATAAATCATAACCAACTCTGGCACGAATTATTTAAATGCCATAATGAGTCACGGGTAAAAGTTAAGGGAAGCACCCCGTATTTATCACCCTGGACACGGGATTTGGGGGTCTACCACTACCCCTAGTTGTCTTAGCTAACCTGGAAGTCTTTGAACAGATTCTGGACACGGGTTGGTCTGAGCAAGGAAAACCAGCTCCGTTAGAGGTTTATAGACGGTTCTAGCTTGAGCTGCAAATGCGGTGCTGTTCCACAAATAATGGGATACATGATTATCGTGATCTGAGTGACGCCTGTATACTACAGGAATTGATGGACGCCAGTGATAGCGCCGAATTCAGTTCTGGGCGACTCATTAGAAATTGCCATCGACACGCTAAAAAGAACCACTACCACATAAAAGAGTTTTATTTTATTCTTACTTCAGTGTGAGAAAGAGATAGCTAAACGTACTGTATAGCTCCATCTCTTTCGCACACTATAAGAGGTGATGGTAGGCCCGCTGAAAGGGTTAATAAATGCCGGTTGCTAGCCGCCATTTTGTGTTTATCAGCGTTCGAAATTGGAATTATGAACGGCGATTCGTCTTTGCGGTTTTTCATTGGATGATCGATTGTGGTTACGTGTGGTCTATGGCTGGGCTAGTTTAGGGATAAATAGTTTTTTTATTTGTTTGAGAATTTTATCGTATCTTAATATTTTTACCTAAATATGCGTAGCTGATATAGTATAGTTTTAATATGGAAAGCTACTAAAATACCTAATAGCATTATATAAAATGCAATAGATAGTATAAAGGGTGTAAAATACCCTTAACGATGCCGAAAGGCACTTGTTCTCCCCGTTATGACGATAATTTTTTTGCACTGGACCATACCTGAGAACCTTCTATCTACGGAGTATTAGAGGTCAAAGTTCAAAATCACAGCGAAGGAGTGGAATTCCCTGCCTGCGTCGATATTCATAAGTTCATATGACCCCAATCTATTTAAGTCACGAGTTAATAGGCTTCTTTTGGGTTAGCTCGTTCCATCGTCGACCTCATCTCTGTCCTCAGGACTAGATGGAGGTCAAGAGTAAGCCCTATTAGCAAACCTAAAAAAAAATGGCATAACAATCAATGAATGCTTTTGTTTCAACACAAATATAATTGTATATTTTTCCCTGTCCTAAGGAATTACGATTCCTAGTAAAGATTACATTATACGAAAAACAATAAATGGCAACAATTTTCTAACGTATCATTTTACCAATTACTCTAAGGGTATCTGTATAATTATCATCCCATCCCAATTATCAGAAATTGTCGTGGAGAATGTAGCGAAAAAACAAAAGAGCACGTCAACCGCGGCCGGTCGCTCCCACTGGGCGAAAGGACAATTATTGATGTAATTACCCTAATTCTTGTGCCATAAATAGACGGTTACTGAAGGTTGATTGTAGAACAAAGTGTTGTAGTTTTAAGGGGAAGGCTGAGAAGACATACTTAATACTTTTATGTTAAACTAGCTTAAGCCAGCAGTTTCATCCACGTGGAATTCGGTAATTGACCCACGGAATCATACTACGGAGATAAAAAGTATCCTATGTGTTAATCCAGGTTATAAACTATCTGTGTGGCAAATTTCATCTCGATTCGTTCAGTAGTTTTTTGCGTGAAAGAGTAACAAACATTCATCCATTCATACTTCCTCACAAATTGACGAATTTATAACAGTAGTACGAGGTTGACAAAGTTGAAGACAAAACTATTGAATAAAAAATGATTACCATCTACAACGTCGAAATCACGTTTTAAGGTAGGATTCGATGGAAAGCATTCAAAGCATTGTGCTGATGGACGGATTGAATAGTACGGGGGTTGTGGAGGTGTGTAAAGTAAAAATCTTACATTAAAAACGTGTATTTAAAAAAAAACTTGTGAAAACGTTGGAACTTTGACCCCCAATATCTCCCTAACTAGAAGACTTCCAGGTATGGTCTAGAACAAAAAAAAACTCGCAAAGACGGGGAGAACAAGTGTCTTTCAGCTATTTTAAGGGTCTATTTACACCCTTTATACCCAGCAGTGAGCCTTCTTGGGCTGAAGTTATGATGATGACCATAAACACCACGGTTTCATAGAAGAAACTAAGTTAAAGAATACGCTAAATACTATAAACAATCTTAAATAAATAAACAAATTGAATTTCTAAAAAAGGACTAAATTAACACTAAAACTCCTTAGTTTTAGTGTTAATTTAGTCCTTTTTAGGTCCTTACCTACAATTATTTACAGAGATTGTACAGAGTAATTATTTAAGACAATAGGGTACTTAGGTGTCAAAGTTGAAGTGTGTTAATTTTATTGACACTTGAATTATTTTGAATATAGAAGGCTTTGCGGCTTGTGTACCTTAAAAATAAGGGTAGGTATAATAAAGAAAGCTTTAGGTATGTAATAAAACCGACACTCGAAACCAGTATTACTTTTCTGGAGGAATTCTCACTTCTGAGGGCGAAGCTTTCAAAGATGTATAACTGCGATGAAATTGCATACATTTATTTATATTACTAGCTGTTGCAAGAAAGGAGGTGTCTAATGAGATGACGAGTAATAGAGAAGTATGGAAGAAAAAGACATGCTGCGCCGACCCCAAATGAATTGGGATAAGGGCAAGAGAATGAATGATGATGATGTTGCCCGCGACCTTCCCTCGCGAGAAATTATTAAAAAATGATTCCCATTTAGTCAAGGGTTGGGGGGTTTGTTTGCACGGAACCCGAATTTTTATTCTAAAATAAAAGTAACTTGAGTTACTCCTTATAACATCAGCTATCCACTAGTAAAAGTCCCGTCAAAATCGATGCAGCCGTTTCGAAGATTAGCCGGAACAAACAGACAGGCAGAATTGAGAAAAATGTGTTTTTGTTAAAAGTGCCGTTTATATTTTCACATAATATGCGTTCAGTTAAAAGCTGTTATTTTGATATTACATACAGACATTTCAATTTTATTTATTTGTATAGAATGTAAAGATAAATAGTCTCCCTCTTAAGTCCTGCGGCGATCCTGAAGGGGTAATTCCCACAGGCGTGTCGACTACGCGCCACTACGCAACGCAATGCCAGCCTGTTATTATTAGCCAATGAGTTATGTTAGCATTTTAAAATGGCGTCATTGGATTGCAGTGCTTTAGTATTTATTGCGTGTAGGTATAGATACTTTGTCAGTGAATTGTTAATATTCTAGGGTATATTTAGAATTATAATTAAATAGCTTAATATGGGTAAATTATGGCTTTTTTTTATTTGCTTCGCAATAAATTTTAAAACTCATAAAATCAAGGATTACGCACTGGTATCAATAGCGCACCCACTGCATACTGCTATTTTGAAGTCCTAAGTAATAGGAGCAAGCCTTTTGCAAATCAAATGGGCACCATGGTACGCAGGACGGCCAATCAAGCTTTACAAAACTAGTTTATGTGGATCTCTCATTTTATAGGAAATCTATAAAAATCGAGGTCAAATTATACTGGAAATGAACAGCTTCATGTGCCGCCGTGTGTACTACCGAGAAATGACTAATGGGAAATTCTTAACCAAAACAACACTACTTTGATCGATCTGCGAGTCGCATCTGAGACCCTATACTCGGCTGTAGCGTCAGCGACCACAAGACCAACGAGCCAGATGGAAGGGTTGTAAAAACAATAAAATAAAAGTCAGGAAACTAAATCAACCTACATGTCTCCACCCCTTCAAATAAAACGATAGTTCAAATCAAATCGTAAAACTAAGCAGTAAAAATCGATTAGGACCACATAACACCACAAATCTGGGCAATATAATCATTAAACAATAAATAACTTTTACTGCAACACTAAACGTTTGGACTGGAAACCTTTTCCTTTGTTAAATTTTAGGGCTATGAAAGACTTTGGGCTATTAATAGTTGACAATTGAGGAAATAGGACTATTAAAAGTTTTCTATTTTGATTACTTGATTTTTGATTGTTTTTTTTCGCACTCTTTACTTTTGCGCGAATGAGGACATCCTCAAGAGAACCAAGGTTACCGACTTAGCCTGAAGAATTGCCAAACTTAAGTGGCAGTGGGCAGGGCACATTGCTCGCAGAACGGATGGCCGATGGAGCTGAAAAGTTCTGGAGTGGCGACCGCGAACCGGAAGACGTTGCGTTGGAAGGCCTCCCACTAGTTGGACCAATGACCTGGTGAAGGTTGCAGGGATCCGCTGGATGCGAGTCGCGAGGGACCGGTCAATGTGGCGACACTTGGGGAGGCCTATGTGCAGCAGTGGACGTCTTTCGGCTGAAATGATGATGACTGTTGAGCGTGTGGTGCTAAGCCAAGTCAGAGGACCCTGACCCTAGGTTAGGCACTAACCACACGATGAAGAAAACGATAGAAGAGTGTAGCGGTCTTGGGTTCAATTCCTATGTTGTCGAGCAAAGTGTTATTGGGATCTTCCAAAAGGAATTTCCGGTTGATGATAATAGTTTGCCAGAAAATTCAAAGTAACATCCAAATTCCATTCAAATTCCCCCAACATTACAAGGAACTTAAACATATCTGCCTTACATGTCAGGGATAACAGATTACGTTAAGCGTTATGCTAGTAGCCATACCAACAAAACCCTCCAAGATTGTTCAAGTAGCATTAATAATACAAGTCTGATACCGTCCCACTGCTGGGCAAAGGCCTCTTCTCCAAGATATACTTAGAATGTAACATATGAATTGAAAAAGTCACATTGGTGCTTGCCGGACGGATTTGAACCCACAGCCTCGTGCATTAGAGGCGAGGCCACGACGACACAAGTGAGTACTGCTACTATCGCATTTTAAAATATTGATCTAATTAAAAGTACCAGTTCATAAAGGGTGTAAATGAACCCTTAGCAGTACCGAAAGGCACTTGTTCTCCCCGTCATTGCGATTTTTTTTTCTTCTAGAGCATACCTGGGAACCTTCTAGTTACGGAGATACTGGAGGTCAAAGTTTCAACTTTTTCACAAGTTTTTTTTTTAATACTAGGTATATAACTCTTTTACTATTCAATGAATCCATCAGTAAAATGTTTAGAGCGCGTAACATTGACTTTTACCGTAAAACGTAACTTTTCACCCCAAAAAAAAAGTCGATTCCCAGCAATAATTTTTGCGCAGGATTACTTAGTATGATGTACAGAATGCTTGGTAGACGGCTTCGTGAAGGGTCCGTTTACACCTTGTAGTTTCACTACATTGCTCTAACACTATCTTTACCTACAGCTGGAAAAACACTGACACACTTTTTACCCTCAGTACGCAATAAATAGCTCGGCTTCAAATCCCCAACAACCAGCACTAGTTTATGGTCATCCGAAGTCCTGGGAGACTCGTCCCAACCTTAGGCGTACATTATCGAGCTCAGGAGTACCGTTAGTGTAGTGAATAAAATGTGATTTTGTGGAAACCAGGGTATTCCGTAAGTAGGTGATCGCTGTCAAAGGGTAGTGAGCGATTTGGGCTGTTTAAGTTATTTTTGGAGGTATATTTTGGTGAAGAATAAAGGGTGTAACAAGACCCTTAATGAAGCCGAAAGGCACTTGTTCAACTCGTCATTGCGATCATTTTTTAATTTAAAATCAGGTGTTAACAATTTCGAGAGCTTTTTTTGCACGGAACTTTAATTCTTTTTCGTAAATAATATAACACCAGCTTTCTGCCAGTAAAAGTCCCGTCAAAATCGGTCCAGCCATTTCGGAGATTAGAACAAACAGACAGACAACCAAAAATTGAAAAAAAAAATCTTATAAGTACCGTATATTCTTTCATGTGCATTCAGTCAAAAACTGTTATTTTGAAATAACAAACAGACACTTAAAATTTTATTTAGGTAATTGTATAGACACAGATATAAAGAAGACTATAATCAAGTGATGTTATAATGACTTTGATTTTTGAAGAAACAGTCATTAACTGCCAGAAAACACAAATGTTAAGTTTCAATGAAAATAACAAAAAAAAAATAAATATATTTCTATCAAAAAATATTAGTATCAATGTGATGCGAAATCATTTCGAAGGAACATTCACGGTCGACTATTCTTCCTCAACAAAATATGACATTATTGAAGCCCCATAATTTATTAATCTTAAATACTTTTCTTCTCATTTATAGACATACAAAACACAACATGACATAAACAAAAAAAAGAAACAAAAACTACAAAAGCGATGCTCCTCCCTCTTTTAACCACATTCAACTTTCAGAACAAAACATATTTCAGACAGACCACAGAAGATATAATTTGGACCACAAAAACCGAAAATAACTCATTCAAAGAGAGCCGATTATAAAGGAGACTGGCCGATATTCATGCAAATTATGGCGGTGAAACGAAAAGCGGTTAGCGACGTTTTTTTGTGGAGGACAGATGGTTGGCGCTTAAAGTTAGGGTGATGGTACATCGGATACGTATGCGAGAGTAGTACGAATGTCACGTAGCTGGAGATGTATCATTTTTTTTTGGAGGATGGTCTAAAGATGGATTCATTTTTTGCCAATATCCATTTGGCTGGTTTTCTGTAAAGAGACCTGTAAGATAAGCAAAGTTACAGATCTTTTCAGATATGAAAAGATCTGTAAGTTTACTTTTGTTTTTTTTTTCTTTACTTTACTTTTTTTTTCTTGAATACAGGTCTGTAATCAAGGTTGGGTTACCAAGCAATTTAGTATTTATTTGCATGTTTTTATTTCCAATATTTTTTCATACGGCGCGGGCGCAGCGTATGAAAAATATTGCTTAATAGTGTTTATTCTTGCAAGTAGTTTTCAGCAGGGTATTAAAAGTGGAAAACTGTGTTCAATTAAGCTCACATGACAACCAGCACTAAGAAACTATTTTTATTTTGTGCATAATAATTGTTTTATTTAAAACCCTGTCACAGTTTTGTTAATTCTGTTTGCTGTTAATGATTAACTCTTGACATGATTTAAAAATGTTCCATTTTTTTGTTCGGACGTACGGAACCTTAAAAAATAAAAGAATAAACAAGATATTAAAAAAAACAAACAAACTTCTCAGCTAACCCTTTTAATTGATACCCATATTATGAGGGTGCATAAAAAATAACTAGTCCGCCATCTCTAGGAGTCCGTCATATTGGATTTAGAATGACGTCACGAAGCCAACCATGTATTGTCATCCAAACTAAACGTTATGCAAAATTAATATAACTGTTTTAAAATTCATTTGACCTAAACCAACATACAAACATTGCAAGTTAAATATAAGCTTGTAAAACACGTGAAGGTCATGTTATCACACAATATTTTCGTGAGTTTTTACATTTGTATTAATATTGTCATAGTGTGAATTAGTTTTACTTGTAAAGTGTCAAGCGATTTTGAACCATGTTCTGTACAAATGAAGACATTAACATTTTTAAAGTCTATTTCCTCTAATAAGTACATTCATACAATACTAAATACAGTCATCTGCCATTCGATTTAACCCTTTCCCTGCAACAGGTGCGCAAACGCATCTGTTCAGTTACGAATGATTTAAAACCGCAAATTGTACCCTTTTCAAAAAGCGTGAAATATTATAAAGGGGACAGCAGAAATGGTAAATTATGAGTCTTTGTACCAACATTTGTTGCAAGACTTTTTTATTTGACTAAATTGCTTTTTAAACTTTTGGAGACAATCTGCTGCGGTTTTGTTGATTTAAGAAAAATGTCGTGGTTTTTATTGTTTGGTGTGAATAAATTATTATATTTTCACATTCATAACGTTTAAAGAAAAGTATGCATTATATTTTATTGTATGTGGCACTGCCGTTAATGTCAACTCACAAAAGTAGGGAAAAAAGCAAATTTTGAGCCAGATTTGTGACAATGTCATCCATGTTTAAAATACCTTAAAATACGAAATGTCACACGATATTATCTCCGCAGTCACCGAAATGTAGGTACCTAATATAAAACATAAAATCTAATTACATTCCCAGATAAAAATCTCCCTTTGACAACCAATTACATATCAAAACCCACCCCCTGCGGTCGTGGGTCAAAAAGTCCCCAGCAATTAAATAAAATGACGTCTTAAAACAAGAAAAGGACACACGGTACGTCCGTCAGCCACGTCTACTTTAATTAATTTAATTACTCCTAGTCGTATATTGCTCTTCTCCGTACTTTTTTATTTGTATCGTTTGCGAGGAAAACGTAACTACGTTTTAACATTCGTAGTACAAATTAAAAAGCGAGGCTTGCTCGTTTTTTTTTTAAGTTTAGTTTTAGATAGGTAAGTCATTTATGTGTTTTTTTTTTAACTTTCGGAATTCATTACTTTAACAGTACTAGTGTTTTTTATTTACCGTATCTTTACATATCGTACAGAAGAAGAGAAAAAAATGGCCTACATTAAAAAAAACTTGACACGTATATGACTGAGGAGTTCTAATATTGTATTTCTCTTTGCTTGCACAAGCTTTACTGAATTTCTTGTAAATAAAACATAGAGCGAAAAACTTCGCATTGTTATTAGAACTATAGTTTTTGCTATATTTCTGTTAACAGTAACAAATTACAGTGATCCATCTAGCAACATCTGGAGCCAAGAATTATATTTCACAATCCCTAATTTATGTATATCAGGCACATTAGTTTTAGAAAGGTTTACCAATTTTTAACAAAAACCTCTTCTTTTTTAGTTAAAAAATGGTTTAAAAGAAAAGTTTCAGATACGGGGGACGTGCTGTGAATAGAACTAGTGTCGAGGTGTCGTGACACTTAATATCACTATGATAAAATTGAATTACTTCGAGTCTTCAAGTGTATAAGTAGAGATAGGAGAAGATTCGAGAACTTTTATATTTTTTGCCGTTTTTTTTTAACGTCTGCAGTTAGGGTTACTTAATGAGTTCGATGAGATAGCAAAAGACACGTTTAAAATACATTTGAAAGTCTTTGGGATTTAAAGTTTGATAAAATGAGTTTGATTTATTTATACATTTCATTCATTGATAAACTAAGATTTTGAAACTAATTGGTTAAACAAACAAGAAGGAAATATTAAAAATTGATATTTAATTTTGAAAATCAATACAAAAGTCTGGACAAAGCTGAAGGAGTCGTCCATAATCTCAAAAATACAGAATCTTTTAAAATACACCTTTTGTTCTTTGAAGTCGGTGAAGAAGCAAAGTTTTTACGTCAACGCTACATTAAACGGGTAAGCTTTCGATTCAGTGCGGGTCCTATAGCAGTATTTTAAATTAACTTGAAATATTGATTTATGAGACGGTCCAGGTTACTCCTTGGAAGCTCGCTCCACTTATTCTTCAGTGTGTATTCTGCATTCAACGTGAATTCTACCTTTTTGCTAAGAGATTTTAAATTGAAGAGAACTTTGTTTTAAAACTTGGTATTTGTTTTGTTAAAAGTAAGGGTATCTTTGTAATGTTTAATACCCCATATTCAATATTTTAGTACGAACGCCATCTTGGTTATGAAGAACTTGGGTATACCACCAATATAAGTCAGTCAACTCCCGACCATTTAAAGCATTCAATATTTCTGTGTCAATTGAAACTATTTGTAATCATGTCAAGGGCATAACACAATAATTTCTTCATAGCCTTGAGAGTCTTACTTAGACACTTACACCACTAGACTTTTCCCAAATTGATTGGGGTCGACTTCAAGTCTTACCGGATGCAGCTGAATACCAGTATTTTACATGGAGCAACTGCCTATCTGACCTTCACAACCCAGTTAGTATTGAATAATACGGTGCCCCCTGATAAGACGGGCTGTCAGACTTTCAGGTCACTGACTACCTGTAACGTCTGTCAAAGATCTACAAATGACAGACGAGACCAACGGCTTATCATGCTTTCCGAGGCGCGGAGGAAACTCGATATGTAATGATGTTCACCCATCCTCAGGCTTAACCTTGAAGATCGACCCGCGCAGCGGTTATTATTTAGCCTCGAGCTCTTTTGTTATTGCTTTTATTACTTAGACACTTACACCACACCTACACTTACTAAAAAAGGAGTTAACACTCCAACTAACAAGTCCAACACGCACACTTGAAAAGAACCAACCAACACCAACATAAACAATGTTCCACACTTTCTTCAGCACTGGAAACTTTTTTAATCATTCTACTGAAGATGGGCGACAATTGTCACAGCGGGAGAGACAAAAAGTTTAATTGCAATGGCGAGGCGGCACAATTACATGGTTTTTGCTCATCGGACTCTTTGTTTCAGCTGCTATTTAGAAGAGTCCTCTTTCTGGACCTTTTCAAGTGGAATTGTCATGTGAGAAGACTGTAATAGTGGGGCTTTTTGAGTTTAGATAGTAATTGAACAGCATCATTTGGGGCTTTGTTAAAGAAATGTGTCAAGTTACTCATATGACTTTGCGAAAAAAGAAATTAACCCTCATAAGTATGTGAGGCACGGTAATGAGATAATGAAAGAACTCATCTCTTTTTTCACGTAAAGATGTCATCCAGGACATTAGAAGCGTTACATCAAACTTCTTCTTTCGTATGTATGTTACGTTTAATGAAAATAATTGCGTTCAGTAGCTTAATGGTCTGTCATCTTCAATGGCGTTTTTAGGTCCTCTAAAATGCAGGAGCACTTTGGGACACTACAGCAAGTAGGCCATGTATTTTGAATTATAGGGATGCGTTACCCTGCATTTGATCTACTAAATCATGACATACCTATTATCTTAATATGGGTGATGTATATTGAGACAGTGGTTGAATCAAACATAGCCTGGTGGTGCCTTAGGGGTCGGACTCCACCCAAGCGGAGACAAGAGGAGAGGAGAGATGTGTTGTAAACCACCAATTTCATTGTTTACACTTTTCGTCTCCGCTTAGCTTTAGTGAAAACGGGTGAGCAGAGAGAAGAGGAGATGTCATGTAATTGTTTAGGCCAGCGGAGTCGAGAAGAGACGGGAGCAGTGTGCGGTGAGCAGAGTGCTGGGAGCGGCGTGCGGTGAGCGGCGTGCTGTGTGTGGCTTGCGATAAGCTGTGTGCGGTGAGCTGCGTGCTGTGAGCGGCGTGCAGCGAGCGGCGTGCAGTGAGTGGCTTGCGATAAGCCTTGTGCGGTGAGCGGCGTGCTGGGAGCGGCGTGCAGTGAGCGGCGTGCAGTGAGTGGCTTGCGATTAGCTGTGTGCGGTGAGCGGCGTGATGTGAGCGGCGTGCTGTGAGCGGCGTGCAGTGAGTGGCTTGCGATAAGCTGCGTGCTGTGAGAGGCGTGCAATGAAGTGTGTGCTGTGAGCGGCGTGCCGTTTTGCACATCTCTCCTCTCCGCTTTGCACAGCTCCGCACAGCTTAGGTGGATACAGCGATACTAGCTTTTATGCATCTCCTCTCTTCTCCGCTTCGCACATCTCCAGTCGCCTCCGCTTTAGTGGGGTCCGGGCCTTACGCCTGTTACTAGTCTGTGTGTTAGTGTTTTTATCCTCAGATAATACAACCCTTTCAAAACTTCTGATATCATGCTAAATCAATGCTCTTTCACGATAACCATTATCATAATTTATTCTAAAAGCTTCCCTTGACAATTAATTCTGACACATCGCCAAGTGCTCCACCTAATCAGGGGTGATATAAAATTTAAATTGACCGGCAGAAATAAAACCAAACCCTTTAGAAATAGGGTGCACATTGTTCCTAAGGGTCGCTAATGTTTGCTTTTTTAAATTAGTATTAAATTTTTATGAGACAGACAAAGAATCGTGGACTATTACAACGTCATGCGAAAGGGGACCGAAAAGGTTTTTTTTTTGGTTATTCCATATTTGCTATTGTGGCGTCTGGCATGTTTACAATAAGTCTTATTGCGTGCAAACCTTTACTCCGTTTGAATTAGAAAAGTACCTATACAACGTTAATCTTTATTTTTAACCGACTTCGAAAAAAGGAGAAGGTTATATATTCCATTAGCATATTTATTTTTTCATTAATGAACACCGATTAGTCCGGGATTACTGGGCCGTCTGACGAGATTTTTTTTTTCATTTAATAGAAGAAGCCCGCGCAGTGGTCCAAAAGGTTTGCAAAAACGACAATGAAACAAACAAATTCACCGACTTCGGAAATATATTTTAGACTTTTAAGTGTTTTTTAGGAAGTCGGTTATTTATTGCAAAAAAGTTTTATTGATATTTTTATAATATATAAAATAAAATTGTGTGTTGGAATCCATGTAGGATAACTCACACATTATTGCAATATGAAGGATTTTTAAAAATTCCTCTACCCGCCAACGTAAAACGCACTAAATTTTATCGATTTTCAAAATAACAGCGTTGGGATTGTGTCTGCAAAACCTTCGCTGGTTTTCCCAAAACGTTTTCCTTCACTGTATCAAACATTTTCTGTCCTGAATATTCTGAGGAACAAACCTGCCCAATCTTTCTTCTAAAAATCTAGCTTCAAGAAAGTTTTACAGCAAGTTCCGTAAAGCCATCCAGGACCACGTACCAGCCACTTCTACAACACAAAGCATAAAACTCCTGAGCACCTTACGACCAACATAAAACGTAGTCGCGAAAGAAGAAGGCGAAAATGTCTATTTAACATTCAGAAGCGGTCCACAAGATAAGTGTTCGCTCATATTCCTTGTCCTGCGCTCGTACTTACGTGCTGCCGTACCGAGTAATTTACAGTAAATTATTGTAGCTGTAAAATTGTAATTATTTTTAGTAAGATTCTGGCGGATATAATTGTATAAGAACGTCATGGAGCCCAGCTATCGCTTGAAATGATAATATTGCTTTCATAATTAGTTACCTTTTGTAGATTTTATGGTGAACGATCATTATTTTATCTGTTGCCTGTGAAATTCGTCTCATCATCATCATCATCATTTCAGCCGAAAAGTCCACTGCTGGACATAGGCCTCCCCCAAGAAGGGGGGTTTTGCCATAATCGCCACGCTTGGCAGGCGGGTTGGCGATCGCAGTATGGTTGTTGTAGAATCAGAGAACGCTGCTGCCCATTCTCTGGTAAGTCCCTTAGTCGCCTCTTACGACACCCACGGGAAGATATTGGATGGTGCTATTCTTTACGTCCGGACACCATACAGAAATTCGTCTGCGTGATATTATTATAAAAACATTAGTTCTCTATTTGAATCGGATATTGTTAACAATTTCAAGGGTTTTATTTGCACGATACCCTAATTCTTTTTTCAAAATTAAAGTAGCCTAAGTTACTCCCTATAACATCAACTGACTGCCAGTCAGCCAAAGTTCCATTAAAATCGGTCAAGCCGTTTCGGAGATTAGTCGAAACAAACAGACATACAGAAAGAAAAAAATAAACCTTCCTCTTGAATCACTTTATCTATTGCTGAAAACTGCATTAAAATCCGCTGCGTTGTTTATTTATTTATTTATTTCCATTTATTTCGGACAGAATCCATGTAAGTGTTAGTAACAAACAAATTCCTTAAATCTATGTTAGTAGGTACAATACGAGAAAGTTACATTTAAAAGATCTCGTACAAACAGCGGGAGCGACTTTGTTTTATACTGTGTAAAGAAGTTTATTTTTTTTAATCTCCCTGGCCTATAACTAAACTACCAAGAATTTAGTTACCACAATATCAATTATAATAATTAAATTTAATTGCTTCTACTCATTAAAAGCGTAATTTACCATCAGAAAACTGAATCCCATCAATTGTCGAAACCGAACCGAAATGGCAACGAATATCAGAATTAATTAATTTCATACATACTATTAATTGGTTGGTAATGAAATGACAATCGGCATACAACGGCCACGCCGGCTCACGTTGGGGATTTATAAAATTAATGCAATTTGTAATAAATTAATTGCAAACAATAAATAAAATAGTTGCCTTTTTTTGTTCGTTAAAATGATGGACGAGAAAAGTCCAATGGTTTTGATGTCGTTTGAAAGAGTTATTTTTAACAAGATTTATATTTTGTAACATGGCATTAAAGAGAACTGGCGAAATGTGGATGAACTGTAGAAACACTACTGCGTAACTCTTTGGGGATTATAGGCGTGATGTTATGTTATGTTAAAATCAACAACTCTCTGTTATACGCGATTTATACCGAAACGGCGTAAGGTGAAGGCGCGGCGCAGGCATGATGCCGCTTCAAAACGTTTTCATACAAAATTTACGTAGTTGACGTGTCTTGAATCAGACGAATCTTGCGGCGTGGCGCAGGCACACCGTTCCTGTAAAATTTGTGCCTTACTTTCGTTATCATCTCAACTTGTTGTAATAGTTTTCGTCGACAACCTATTCTTACAAGAAAGACGTACTGTGAGAAGTCTCCCTAGGGAATATTACATAAGTTATTTAAATCTATTAGCAAAACAACATACGGTTTGATCCAAAACAATATATTGTTTCTAATTATGTAAACCTTAACTATATTCACAGATAATGTAGTTATACTTAGTTAACGCAAGATTACCTACTACGACTACTAAGCATTTTATGCTTAACGTGGCTACTGTCGCAGCAAGTTAATTTGTTTAAAGCAACAACGTTACAACTCAAGAACTAAATTCTAGACATTTAAAGAACAAAAATGTAGTCTATTTTGTATAGTACCTTGTTTGTACTTAAAGTGACTAAATAGTGCTGTTGACCTCATAGTAAAAAAATAGCACTTACGTGTCAAACGTGAGAACATACCTACCCAGCGCTCGAGTCCAATAAATCACCGCTCGCAACAAGGTGAAATCTCATAAATACCTATTTTTTTTTTAATGAATATTTAATACTCATACAAAATCAAAATCAAAGCATTTATGTCAAGTAGGCCAGTTACAGGCAGTTTTGAATTGTCGAAACAATGACAACAATGTAATGTAGCTACAGTCCCAGTCACAAAGCATAAAAACTGTGATAGTATTGTAGTTGCACATTCCCTAACGTAGATCTCTATAGAGAAGAACGGGCAAGAAAGCATTGGATACATGAAGTGGTCTGCCGTTGTAAAAAGTCACGATGTATATCTGTGGGTATATGGCTGTCAAACTATAACTTTTAGTAAATCAAAGTCACGAACGCACGCTCCTTTACACCGTAACCATAAAATTCAACAAACTATTTGTGTTTATGTCAGTACTCTTACTACCAGGACTGAGGGCAGTCGACCACTCGCAGACATACTGGCACTCCTGGGAGCAATCCATCGCGACCTTTGAAAACCAGGTTGTGATGTTATGGCAAAAGTGGATTTTGGCTACAGAGGGACGGGATTTTACGCCCGTTCAAAACTTCCTTGAAAAGAAGTTGGAGTATAGCTTAATTATCTGATGATTCCTTGTGCCTCAGCCACGAGTAGAGTAATCTGGTCTTAGAAGCTGATGTTTATAAAAGTTTACGAATTAATTTCTATACCAATAAACCAAAGACATTCAAATATTAACGAGAGATAGACAAGACAAGCGAATAAAATCGTAATCGCAATACTTGTTACTACTTAGTAATAAATCATTTAGTTTAGTATCATTCACCGGCTTGTCAGGTAGCATTCGTGTGTCAAAATCGAAAATGTTCAGGATAAAAATTTTTGTTTGAAAACATTCCCAATGTCTGCTTTATAATTATTTTAAATGTCTTTGCAATAAACAGACAATTTTTGCTGTGGTACCGCAAAGGTAGGTTTACGACGTCGTCAACGCTCCTGGCTAGTTGATGAATAAGTTCATGATTCTCGTAACTAATAACTAAAATTCATTACTTTTATTTGAACAGTGATGAACTTTAGTTATACTTAAAACATCCTGTAGAACTGTACTTAAAATATCCTTCAAAATACATGACCTTAATCATCATTTAGCAACACCTTGTATAAACAAAGCAACCAAACCCATTAATTAAAAAATTACAACAACAACCCGTTGCGTGCATCCCATAACATAACATAACACACAAACTATATTTAGGTTTACATCACAACCGTCTCCAACAAGGGCAGCGTACATTGCGCAAATAGATCCTCACCCAAGGGAGCCATCCGTCTCGCACGAATGGCGGCGGTTAGGGCTAACGCACACGGGACAACTGTGTCTAATTGAGTCGTTGGCCACGAGTTTAGTTATATTATGTTTTGAATTTCTAATGTGTTTGGGTGTGGGATGTAGGGTTTCAATTTGGAGTGTTTGGTGGGGATCGTTATATGGGATCGAGGAGTCTGACTGAAAAAAAGTAATTACAACGAGTGGGAGAACATAAAATAAGATGCCAATAGTCACACTCAATATGATGGAAGTAAGAGGTTGACTATTACCCCAAGATTATAATCTATCACCTATCATAAAACATAACATCACGCCTGTAATCCCCACAGGGTTAGGTTTAGGTGTACCCAATTATAGTACACCCACATTTCGCTAGTTAGTAATAGAGGGCGAGCCTATTGCCATCAACCGGGCACAGCTTCGTGGCTGCTACTGAGAAATTCTTTATGGAAAAACCCAATAACACTTTGCCCGACCCGGGAATCGAACCCAAGACCTCATGCTTAGCAATCGCGCTTGCGACCACACGACCAACAAGGCAGGCACCTGTCTACACTATAACAGGAATAAATAAAGATACGACGACGGCGTGTTGGCAAGCAGAAGTTGAAATTATTGGCATTCATTCAAAATAATGGCTAGTACCAAAAAACTCGATAAAAAAATATCAAACTCAAAACTAATGAAGCGATTTCAATAATCAAATCAGTAGTCAAACAAGCATTGACAGATCTGGATCTCGTCCAAAAATAATTTCCGCTACAATCAACAAAACAGAGAACACATACAATTAAAAGGAACAAAATCGATTTAACAATAATGCCATTATTCTGTGCACGTAAAATTTTTACTAAAAATCACATTTGCTGAACAAAATCGAATGTTTTCAACAGAACGAAATACTCCCTTGTTCCGTAGCGAAATGGCTTTTCAACCAATTGCTTTATATTTGTCCACGCATTCGATAGTAGTGAAAAAAACCTTTGGATACTGGTAGTTGAGTAAAAAATTTAATTGCTATCAAGTGTACTGTGCAACGGTAACGAAGTGATACGATACGATATATGTGCTCGGTATAGTTTGAGGGTAGTTGGAAATTTTTTTTTGACTGATTTCATAGATGAGAGGATAGTGTACAGTGATAGACAGACATCTGACTTCAGTAGGTATATACGTCATTCACAACTAAATGACGAAGTCCATCTTAAACACATAGTATAACATCACGCCTGTAAACCTCGAAGGATTTGGCAGAGGTGTACCCATTAATACAGCCACATTTCGCCAGTTACGTTTAAGTCTCATGCAAAGGGGGCGAGCCTATTGCCGTCAAGCGGGCACAAATTCAGAATACGTGACTGCTACTGAGTACTAGTGAGTGTTAGTGAGTCTGTTCCAACTTACTTATATTATAAATGCGAAAGTTTGTGAGGGTGTATGGATGTTGTTATGCGTTTCACGCAAAAACTACTGAATGGATTTAAATGAAATTTAGCACACAGATAGTTTATAAATTGAATTAACTCATAGGATACTTTTTATCTAGGTAGTACGACAATTACCGAACTCCACGCGGGCGAAGCCGCGTGCATGAGCTAGTTAACCGATAAAACCTTGACCATGCATAAGAATCATTGAGGGTTGGGATATCTCCGTCAACCAAAGACAGATATATTGCTGGGGAGTTCCTTCCACCTCTTCGTCGCTCCTGCTGAAACACTAGGAAGTGGTGAGGTGGGACGGGCGTTTCTAGGGATCGTCTTATGTATTTTTTGGCGAATTTGGCGTAACAAAGAATGCTGATAAGTGCGCGTAGCAAATCAAAATGTCTTTTGACAAAGAAAGAGAGTAGACAGATTTGTCTGCACCTAACAATTTATTTTCCATCCACCCGCATTCTCCAGTCATCCCGCGGTCTTGGCGCTTGCAACAGCGTCGAAATATCGGGAGTTCAAAATAATTAATAATCACGGTAGAAATACCGTAAGTGACAGTATAAGTTTAATTATAAAACAATCTCTGAAAGCTCTGAAAACGACCAATATCGGAGCACGTTATTCATAGGCCTAGCATATACCACATCAGCAGAATAGCTGGCATTGTCAACATGAACAGACAACCATAAAAAAAACGCTCAAACATCTTAAAATCCTATTACACGTTAATCCCCAATAAAAGCGTCGTCAGCAATCTTTTCATAACATATTTAAAGAGCGTAAAGTCATTAACATGGTCACAATGTAACTTTATGTGTAACAAGTTACAAAGTCGCAGTGTTACCGTCAATGTTGTGTTGGGAGCGCATGGAGTAGATAACTAGACAGAGGCGAAGCTTCTAAAGTGATAGCAAAATACCATGAGCTTATTGTCTGGTCAAACCGAGCAGAGGCGATAGGTCAACTACAATACTGTTTAGTTACCAAGCCTTATTGTGAAACATTTATCTTCAGAAAATACAGGTGCATTGTCTCAAGAGACAACAGAGACTTAATGCTTTACAAAGCTGCATTTTCCCGTAAACTCGATGTACATACTAAATCTATGGATTTTGGTATTGTATAGTCGACCTCGTTACCGTAAGTTGAAACTTCACTTAGGTTGAAACTAGCTAACTGACACTTATATACTAATATTATAAAGAGGTAAAATTTGCTTGTATGTAGGGGGTAATCTCCGGAACTAATGACCCAATTCTAAAAATTCTTTCACTGGCAGAAAGCTTTCTGAAATTATTCGTGGGTACTATAGGCTATAAATTATATTAATAAGAGCATACAGCAATTACGAGTATAGTATAAGATCGTGCTGTGTAGGTAATAACGCGGGACTTTATAATCGTTTCTCTCTGTTGTACTATCTATTCCGTGTCTTGAAAGCGTAAACCGTCCTTAGAGCTTTATGGTGGCAATAAAAAACTGTAACGACTGAGTATGTTGAATATATTCTGTTGTCTGTTGTGTGGTGGTAATGTTGAAGTCAGTATTGTGCTAGATTGTATGCAGAATTGTAATGGCTGTAGAAGTTATGTTAGGAAGTTATTAAATGGAAATATTGTTTTTCCACTATCTCGGAAGGAGATAACTTTGTTCCTACACATAATATCACGCCTGTAATCCCCGTTGGGTCGGCAGAGGTGTACACCAACATTTCACCAGTTATGTTTAAGCTTCAAGTAATAGTGGTATCAGGAACTTTTCAGTAGCAGCCACGGAGTCTAGATTTGTGTCCCGTTGATGGCAATAGCCCCCCCCTCGCCTATTTCGTAGGATATGAACATAAAAAGTGTGGGTTTACTATTAGGTATACCTCGCGTGATGTTATGTTTATATTCAATTCAATTCAATTAAAAAAAAATGATTAATGTTATGTTTTCAGCGATTTTCACCCTAAGAAATCAAGCATTCCTAATCGATCGTATGACATAAATAAATCATTCCATCGTTAGATTCTTAACAAATAAACAATTAATCCTCTCTTTTTTCCATTACCGTGCTCCTTGATTCCCATATCAATTTGGATTTCGACAAAAAATTAATCCAACTCGATTCTCGACTCGATTCTCGGCTCGATTCCTGTATCGATAACTATCATTATGTTTTTTTAGTGGTACTAATATGGGTTACAAATGATGGCGGCTGTTAATACATGGTGTATTATCATACCTCTTCGGTTAACATGATATTGATAGTCTATGACTAACTATGGTGGATGATACTGGGTAGTTGTATAGAGATGTTGTTACCGTATAATTTTAAAGTTTTTTTTTAGGGAAGAGTGCGTTGCGCACACTCTTGTGCACTGTTATATCTGCTGCATACTTGGCTAGTCTTTATCTAGCTAGGGGAGTTAATTATATACTACAACGATTGGTTTAGGTCATGGTATTCCTTTTCTAAAGCACTATCTGAAACCTAAAATTAACTTATTTTGGTATTTCTTGGAACTCCAATATCTACTTTCCTGCACCGAAACTCATTATTTGAGCAATGATTTTGGACAATTAACGTAAAAGCGATCGGTCGATCATTTTCTCCATACAATAAACTTCAATAAACTCGTAGTTTATCTATATCTTCATCTCAAGAAGGGGTATCCAATCCCTCTACACATTCCACTGACAATCAGTTCCACATTAAAAAGTCATCCCGCCGATGTGTCCGCGGCTTAATTTATTCACAGATATACATCTGGTAGTAGACTGATGTGCCGTAACTAAGGCGGGGTGCACAACGGGGCGCCAGGAGCGTACCGTGTCCCCTTCTAAAAATTAGGAATGTTGAATTTTTGTGTTTTTGTCTACTGATTAGTGATAAACGGCGGAAGAGATAAAATGAATAGATTAATTATAAAAAGAAGTAACTAATCCTCTTGGTGTTCAAATTTTGGCAATAGAATAAATGACAAAATCGCCGTCGAGGTTAACGTTGCGTGAGAATCTGATCTTGTATGTGGAAAGACCGCACAAGATAGAAAGATTTCGAATGAGAAAGGGGAGGCCTTTGTCCAGTAGTGGGACTTTAGATAGGCTAAAGAAATAACATTTCAATGGTTGAATGAACAGTTGTTCATCTAAGCAAAACTTGTAGGTGCTTAAGTGTAAAGCCGACTTTACTCTATAAATAAGACACACTTTATATAAATTCTAGGATAGATTTCACGCTGGTGACATGTTATTATCATACTCCGGATAATTAATCATAATATGGATTTTATCATGTTGAACTTCCAGAGTAGTCTTAAACAAATAGGTAAGTATGTGACGAATTTACTGTTTGTTTAGGTATTTTATTTTCCATGCTTGTGTTTAATTTTGTAACATACAATTAGATCATTGGACTGATTTTGTGTTTTTCCTGTCTGTGGAATTCTAAGTTAATCAAGTTGGCTTTTACTCACATGATGTTTTTAACAGTTAACGAAGCCAAAAGGCACTTGGTCTCCCCGTCATCATGGTATTTTTTTGTTCTCGACCATATCTGGGAACCTTCTAGTTATGGAGATATTGGGGGCCAAAGCTCCAACTTTAAAAAAAAAAATACAACTTTTAATGTTATAACTTTACTTTGATATACCATATTATTCAATGCATCCTTCAGCACAATGTTTTGAGTATGCTACTTTAAGTCCTACCGTGGAACGTTGAATTCCCATCTCCACAAGTTCAAGGTTCCTAGGAATGGCCCAGAACAAAAAAAAAACGCAATGTCGGAAAGAACAAGTGCCTTTCGGCTTCGTTTAGGGTATTTTTACACCCATTAGACTATTCATTACACTGTCAACATTTCAGGGCGTTGCTAAGTTAATCTCTCAACGAGTGGCTTCCTTCTTAGAATGCAGGTCACTTCCTCACTTCCTATGGGCGGAGAAGCCAGCAGCATTAGCATTATATTTGGAAGGCAGGTGATTATAGATTTATTTCATTCTGAAAGTCAAGCCCAAAATGATTAGTAAAGGGTTGGGCTGACGATGAAGCGTACTAGCTAGAAGATAAACTAGCTGTTGCCCGCGACTTCGCGTGGAAATTTTGATATGTATGAGGGAGAAAAAAAAATAAGATAACGTTTGTCCTTTCGCAGGATATAATCTATCTCCTTGCCAAATTTCATTACAATTGTCTATTCGTGAAAAGATAACAAACTAACAGAGTTACTTTTGCATTTAATGCATTCTTATTCTTTATTGCGCACAAATTGCAATAATATAGCTTATGTACAGACGCCAGCACATCAAGCTACCCAATACTGTCAAATTTTCCCAATCAAGCTTGAACCTAATGATGTAGAGATAAAGTTGAAAATCTGTTAAAGAAATTTGACAGATTGTAGTAGCTTGATGTGCTGGCGTCTATACAATGGCGAGCTTAACCCAGAATTGGATTTGGTAATAATATTAGTAAAAATAAGTATGGATACGCAAGTAACACAGTCTGTATTTCTGTCACACCGTAACCGCCGTACGACTTTCGACGGACATACGGATAGGCCATGACCTGAGGATACCCCCCCACCCCAGTAATACCTGCATTCCTGTAGGATAATTTCCATCCACACCTAGTCAAAACTTAGTTCTTGATAACCCAACCCAATTCTACTATCAATGGTCTTATCTGCTACAATTACATCAACACTACATACACCCAACACTACTGTACCATCAACATCATCAATCATGTACACTCAGGCGGACAGCAGTCCGGTCAACGTATTAAGACGTCGCGCACTAAACCCTTTGCCAGCTAATTAAAATGGTTGAGACAGATAACTTCGGTGACAGGCGGTTCCTGCTTGAGACAGCTTTGATTTATTTCAAGTGGGTGTTTTGAGACAAAATCGGGGAAGGATAGAAAAAACATAACATATAATATAAGTTTTTAAACTATCATATAATATCTCGTGTGTGTGTTCCATGTGTGTCATTTGTCTGCTTATAAACACCCCCCAATAACTTCAGTTCATCCGTGATCATAGTGCTTGCAACAGCGCCGAAATATCGGGAACTCAAAACAATCAGTAAACATGGTAAATATCCCGTTTCTAGTGTTAATGATAACATATAATGTCTTCACGTCTATATCCCTCGAAAGAATTAACAGTAGTTAAACACCCAAATAATTATTAGTGTAGCTAGATAAGATTGAGTTCCATGTAATACGGGGACGATTCCAGTATTCTCCTGCCTTGATCTTAATTTGTTTTGGTGTCGGCGCAGTATGTTTTCTTTCAGCGCCATCTCACCAGTCACCTCCTTTCTAGCCATATACGAGAATGGCGCTAATGACATAATTACCAGAGCGAACTACTACGGAGAAATTCCTTATGCGTTATCTCAATAACATAGGGCCTTTCAAATAAACTTGGAACCTATAAAGATATAAACAGCGACTAATTTTATTTACTGTATCTCAATTACAAATGAGCCATTTACCAAAACTAAATCTCCCTCCAAGTCTAAATATTTGAGCTATCTCCTTAATAAAATAAAAGACAAAGACACGAACGCCTTTGTCAAAAACTATACAGTGTACATTAAATATTATTCGTGTTAATCAACACTGCAGCACTAATTAGTAAGACGGGGTATCTCCACTATTTGTCGGTATCTAATTTGAGATGTTGACAAGAATGGCTGACTACTGGGAGTGTGGAGTTCAGACATTTTGGAAGTTTACTGGGAGGTGCAAAGAAAACCTGCAAATTATCATAATATCATAAGTTATGCTTATTAAAATTTGATCTATAATAAACATTTAAAAGCATGTGTCGTTATGTACGTATAATACATCAATGTACGTATCGTTTCACATAGATTTACAAGTACGTTAAACGAAAATTAAGAAAAACTTATTTGTTTTTCATGTTGTTTAAATTAGTAGCTTTTCAGCGCATACCTACTAATATTCTGCTGTAATTGTTCCTATTTATTTAGGCTACAGGTTATTATGGACGTTCCTACTATCTTACTTTCTTACATCGCAAATCTAAAATACACATTTTTCCTTCGATCATGATTGACAGATTTGATTTCGTCATGAACTTCGTTTGTCCTATTTCTAGGTTACATAATCAACCTCAGATATGAATAAAATATCTTATTTTCAAAATATACAATTTGATTCATAAATAGCCCTTTCTTCATGCTTAAATTATATTATATGTTTAAGCTTTTACCAAAATGTCGTCCACTTAATTTATTTCGAACAATTTTATTCGTTTACCAATATTTTCTTTCACTAAAACATTTCATTTAAGTACATTTTTATTGTAAGTACGATAAATCTCTTGGACATCTTTTGTCCTGAAATTACAACAACGAATTTGATACCAATATTAAAATCTTTTCGTTACAATATTCGACTTTGTTTTATATTAAGTCCAAACTATATTTGACAAATGTTTGTGAATTAATGTTAACAATGAAAAATTAATAAACGTATACAATGGAAACGAAATCGATGCCACACATTATTAGCACGAAATAATATTCCTAGTATCGGTACACACACGCATACTACCGGTGTTTTTATGTCCAACGCCTAATTAACACCACATGGGAGCATACACGGATATTTCTCTATCTATTTGCGTGGTTAGTTCTCCGAAACAATCCATTGTTGCATTTATTTAATGAAAATAAGAACCCTGTTATTATTTTAAGTATTTTATTTTAATTTAATTTGTATTTTTATTTCTATTTTTAATCTCAATTCCTACCATTATTTATTCATTACTATGTAATTTTTTATTTGATTTGACTGCATTCTGATATTAATAATAGCATGATTGTTTAATTGTATGTATTCCTAATTTTAATTTCCGTTAAATTATGTATTTAGAGCTTGTGCACTCGATAATGGGTAAGCTGTACTTACCTGTAATTGAGTGTGCGTTACAAGACCAGGTATTTTGAAAAAGTTTTCATTTTAAATAAAACAAATTGTCTTGTTCGTAATCCAAAATAAATAAGCTTAATTAGTTAGTTAAAGTGTCATAAAAGAAAGTTATTTCTCAATTAATTTTCAAATTACAATGTTTTGCAGCTATCTAGACTCATTTTCATTTTAACTTTGCTACGACCTAGCTTCCAAAGGTTAAAAAGGATCGCAAAGCAATTTCTCATTCCTAAAATCACAAAGAATCTCGACTTAAAATCGCAAAACATTAATTACCAGTCATTTCTCAAAATGACGAAAAACGTATTCCAACCCATTCAAGAACACACTTAAATAAAACGTACAAATTACATACAATAAAAAGGAATGGAGTGCACGCTTAAAATTTTAGACCAATTTATAAAACCGACGAGGCCGTGTCCGGTCTAAAAGGCATTTTATTATGTGTCATTACTCCATATTTTCACATTAAAAAACAGGGGTCCGAGAAGAGAGCCCTGCGGGACACCGGACCGTACGGTGGGACTTTTTACATATACGCACGTAAATAGCCTCGTTATAGCCCAGCTGTGAATGGAATTGGTATCGTGTTGCGCCCGTAATGAATTTGTTACTGAGGTTTTTGTGTACGTCCTTTTTTGTTTATGCTTAACGTTATCGAAAGGTTAAGCGATAATCAGACATTTAGTTAACCATGTTTGGGCGTGTGTAATTGGTGTTGTATATTGGTGTTATGATATATTTTTGGGTTGTAATAGAGGTATGGAATTTAGGATTTCTTACCTCAATGATCATTGAATGTTTCTGTTTGATTAGATTGAATATTTTAATAGTAATGTGTAGATGAGTGCTGTTTACGTTTACCTTGTAATTTTTATATTCATGAATTTGGTGATTATCGAGTCTAGCAGTCAATGTACAGACACCAGCATATCAAGCTACCCGAAACTGTCAATTTTTCCCAATCAACCTTGAACCTAATGCTTTAGCGATAAAGTTAAAAAAATATTAAAGAAATTTGATAGATTGTAGTAGCTTGATGAGCTGGCGTTTGTACCCTGTAATAAAATTTAAACATGGGATTAATATCAAGAAAATTACACGTGAGTGTAAAACTGACTACCAGTACCACGATAGAATCAAAATCTTCCACCTACGTCTGCATAGCAAAACACCTGCACATAACGGCATAACCAGCTACTACACTCAAGTCTACACTATCAAGATTTCCCATTTTAATCTCGTCGGCACCCAAAAACGCTCACGTTTGACAATCTCCCAGAGCAACACGTCCAACGTAATATAATATGAGGTACAAGTATATGATATCGTCCCTCACTTCAGTTTAATCTTGAATCAAATGAATTTTATAAACGAGGTGTACGTGAAATAATTTGAAATTGTCGTCATATTTTTTGGAGTTACAAAAGCATAGAAATCTATGCTGTGAATTTTTAGTTAGATTGCGAAGAGTATCTTTTGGCATTAATTACTTTACTATTTTCTAGTACCTATATGTCTGTATTAGTTAGAATTGGATTTATTTACCATTTTTTTTCATGAAATAAAAAATAAAACCCAGATACATTCACAAAGTAGACGGTAATATATTTTTGTTAAACAAGAACCATATTCGTAACAAAAAACAAAAGTTTCAACCTCAACTTCATATTTCGTATTTTGTCTCTCACATTTCACCGTCACAGTAAGCACTGCCAATTTAACCTACTATTTTATTTCTATTCTTCATCTTGTTCACGCGAAAAGCGCCTTTATCAATCGTGTGTAATTCATCACAGGGGAAAACGTTAACTCCAAGTCCTTAGGGGCCAGTTTTGTGTGTGGATCTGTTATAGTTTGGTCGCTTTAGGAGGTCGGATAGGAAGTCTTGTTCAAATAATTTCGTAAGAACTTCGCAGAAGGGCGCAAACTTATCGAGAGCCGCGATGAAAACAGATTCCAAGGGAAAGATGTGGCGTTGGGTAAAAACTTCGTTCGAGTTTCGATTTTAATTTTATTTCTAATCTTTTGAATAACTTTTCTTGATTTTAAGGTTTTTGAGATCTGTTTGAATTTGATTCGAACTGTCTTCTTCCGATATTTCGTGAACTTTCATTCTACGAAGAGAGTTATTAAAATTTACAATAATTATATATCAAACATAATAAATCTCTTTGTAAAAACTAATCTGAAGTTTTCCACAGATAGCCAAAAATTATAAATCATAAAACATTTTTCCCAAATGAATAAGCCCACAGCCCCACATGATATCGCTGTCCCATCTACGACTGTGCTCAATAAATCTTTTCTTTGTCGCATCCAGGCTATTGGACAAGGTGACACGGCCGTGCCCGCGGGATGAATACCAAATGTCGGCCCGGACCCTGTTCACTTGCTGATGACAGTTGCGGAGTTTGATTTTTTAACAGTAAGAATGGATAGTATATGGAGGACTTTGTTGAAAGGGAAAGCCTAAGATTTTTTGAGACTTTTTAGAACGTAGGTACTACTGTGTCTGAAATGAAAATGCTTCGTTAGTTTCTTCGAACTTTTTCTTTTTATTTAACAGCTAGATTATTAAGGTTAGTACACGCAACCGTGCCTTTATGACTAGATGTCTGAACTCTAACGAAGCAAAGGAGTAGGTACATACAAACTCGTATGTAAGGATATAATGGCGGGTAGTGGTCCACAGTTTCTGCCTAACTCCAAGGGAGCGTGAGTTTATGTATGTATGATTATCAGGGAATGAGTATCCACGTCAAGGCACACTGTATAACAGCACATTAATATTACGATAAGATTGATAGAAAATTGAAACAGGTTTTATATGACATAAGTGAACATAACATTACTATTTTTATACTTTTTACATTAATTGTAATGGTGGAATCTTAATTTGTTTTTGTATTTTTTTATTTTGCTATTTAACTAGGATAATTGCAAATGTTTTACTTTTAAATTAATTAATTTGGTCACTGTTAATAATGCTTTCTATTATAATTCTTTTAGTTTTATAATTTAGTGTAAAATTTCGACACAATTTCAAAATTGTTACTGAAATAAATGAAATGAAAATAAAACATGCTGAAAATGACTCACAGTATGACACCGTAACACGTTAAGCATTCCATGAGCAATCTATAGTGTAGTACAGAATGCTTAGTCCTTTCACCAGCTGAGACGCGAATTCATTACCTCCTCGCTCCAGATCCAGCAATCCTTTTAGAGCAAACCAGAAACCGTTGCTTAATTTGAATAACTCTTAAAACAGTGTGCTGCGGAGATCAGCCGATATTATTGTTGTTCAGGTAAATGCAAATGAATGCATTGCCGTAGTGTCGTGAGAATAAGATCGGTTAAGCCGTTCCCACGTAGCGTTTCGGTTAACCCCGTGTTAACCCAGCGATGGTGCGAAATCGATGGCCTGTTTGACCTCAGTGGACAATTTGGTAGCATCGATGGTAAAATCGATGCTCGGCGGGTTAGAATTTTTGAAGGATGTTTTTTTTATGGTGATGTGGAAAAAGAGGTCGTGACTTCAAGTGTTGTACAGTTTGTGGAAATTAGAAGCAGAAATACAGGGTGTAAACGGACCCATCACGAAGCCGTCAAACAAGCATTCTGTACATCAAACTAAGTACGTAAGAACTCTACACAAAAATTATTGCTGGGAAATGACTTTTTTTTTGGGGTGAAAAATCACATTTAACGGTAGGGCTCAATGTAACGCACTCAAAACATTTTGCTGATGGATGCATTGAATAGTACGGGGGTCGTGGAGGTATTTAAAGTAAAGTTACAACATTAGAAACTTGTATCTAAAAAAAACTTGTGATCAATAAGGTCTACGTAACTAGAAGGTTCCTAGGATGTTCTAGAACTAGCCTTTCAGCTTCGTTAAGGATACTTTTACACCCATTCTACAAAGTAGTTTTCTGTTTTAAAGTTGGAATACGTTTGATGTTTTCATTACATTCAAAGTAGACTATAAAAAATGTTAACACACAATCAGGCAACTCGTTGATGTAATTCTTCCACGTTTTTAATTTTCCAAATACAACTCTTTTACCAAAATAACAAAAACTGCATTCTCATTGCACGTTTCAAAGGATAAACGAAGCCTATGATTCAGAACTAAAAGGCGCTCTACCAGATTGTGTACTTTTGTTCTGCGTAAAAAAATACAAGTTTTTCCTCTGTTTTTAATCTGCATGCCTTCACAACGCAGCTCCTTTCAGCTCGGGGCCATTTTAATCTATTTTCCGGTACACACAAACGGACAAACAAAAAATCTCACTGTTGCTCCAAAGTCGTTTAGCGGGAAATTATCGAGTTCTCCTTTTTCCTCAGCTGTAACTCCAATTTCAAGTTTTGAACACTTTTCTCCGGATTTTGTTTTTGATGAATGGTCTCGTAACTGTGAAGTTGAAAAATAATTGTTTTTACTAAACTGTGGAGTGAAATGCAAATTAACTGTCAGTTGTGTTTTAAACTGTGAACAAAGCGATTGATTATCAATTTTGAGTATTCTATTATGGAAAAATGGGTGCTTACCCACAAATTGATTAATTTGATCAGGATCTGCTTGTGGAAACTTCCCTTTTGTTATATTATCAACGAAATCAACTCCTAAATACATACCGATCGTGTGGCAATACAGATGGACATCGCGATTCAGTTCACCATTCTAATAATGACAATTGTTGAAATTTCAGTTTGGGAAACAAAGGAAATGCTACCTAACCTACTACACATCAATGCCACACTTGCAGGTTTGGTCACACGGTCCATATCATAAACCAAGCTCAGACGATCTACCGACCACAAATCAATGCAAAATACATCTAGCCCAAAGCTAATAAATCAAATATTCTAAATCCAAACAATCCTAACAACGTGATGTTAACGTTAGAACATTTTATCGATCGTTATCGACAACACAAATTCCTTTAAGCTGCATTGTGTTATGCGCCGGCGACACAGCGTTGTCCGCAAAAGCGATGCCTCGGGCTAACACGCCGGACATGGGCCAGATCCTAAACAGAAACCCTGGAGCCGTATTCTGGGAGATTGATGGGAGAAATGTACTATATCGAAACGATATGGAAAGTAAATTTGAGGGTGAATGGAACGGTTGTTGGATGGTAAATCCTAATGCTGTGAATCTTTTGCGTTTATTCATTCGTTATCGATGGTTAATCCTACTGTTGTGGAACGTTTACCTACTTCCATAACCGTTACTAAAAGTATTTGAATGAAAGTGTTGCTCAGTATAGGTTCTGGATTCGATTACCAAGTCAAACGAAGTGTAAAAATCCGGACAAGTGCGAGTCATACTCGCGCATGAAGACTTCCGTACCATCGTAGTAACGGTGCCCCCTTTATTTTAATTAATTTTTATTATTTATTGTGATAGCGGCAACTACAGCTGTCTACCTAGTACGGAAAATAAGATACAGCTCGCTGTCAGACACGGACGGGACGGACGGACGGACAGCGGAGGCTTAGTAATAGGGTCCCGTTGTAACCAACACGGAATAATCACGGAAGATATCCCGTAAGTGATATCTTCCGTACAAGTTTATCCTATTTTATGTACCTACAATCTATGCAAATAAATTTTACTTTGCTTTTCTTGACTTACTTTACCTATGTGACTTTAAAACCCAGTTACTGACACAATACCACTTGGTAGGACTAATTTGTCTGGGGAATACAGCAAAACCAATTAATAAAAATCAATTTCCATTCTAATAACCCCAACCAGAATAAGGCCGTCCCTCCACAAGCACTATTGTGGGTTCTGACGAGCAATAACTATGTCGAGCGCGGACAATTCGGCACAATGGACGAGCAGGCTCTATCAGTTGATAGTCCTTGCACAATACCAGCTTTTTGAGCTATGGTTTTTGAAATAATTTGTGTAATTAAATTATGGGGATAGTTTTGGATGTAATGGTTTAGTTTTCTTTTTATTATGAAGGAAACATCTGTGTAAGAATGTTGTAATGAAATGTAATTAACATTTAAACAAAACATCACGCCTGTAATCCTCGAAGGGCAAGGCAGAGGTGTACCTAATAATACACTTACATTTTGCCAATTATTTTTAAATCTCATCTAATAGGGGACGAGCCTTCAACAAATCCAGACTCCGTGGCTGCTACTAGAGTAATTCCTGATGGAAAACCCGAGAACACTTTGCCCGACTCTTGAATCGAACCCAGGACCTCATGCTCAGCAGTCGCGCTTGCGACCACTCGACCAACCAGGCTACCTAACGAGCTAACGAGGGAATGGGAAATATATGCTCATAAAAGACGTGTCGAAGGAATTTAGGTCCTAAGTCTAGGTTCCAAGATTCCTTTTTTCTTTTCTGCGGTTTAGAACTGATCATGTGAATTTTTTATAATGCCAAGCATTTGCTGCATTATACAACTTGAAGGATGTTAAAGGAAAAAGGCTGATAATGCACGCACCCTATGTTAGGGGTAAATCTCCGATCAACATAGAAATAATCTCTTGTATTAATATTCATAAACGCCAATCATCACACCCTTTCTGTCACGGGGGTAGCAGCAATGAAAGATTATTCGCAGTTAGTTTGCGTCATTAATCATAAACATTGCTTTAGTTAGTGTATCTTACTAGTAAGATCTCCTCTTTGTATTGCAATACAAAACAAACGAAAATTAGGAATACTTGAAATTGAGAGGCACTTTAAGCAAAGTTTTTCCAGTTTCCTTTAGAACGACACGCTTTGTAATTTAAGTATTTAAAGCATGCTTATGCATAATTAGCAGAAACTGTCTGCTACATAAAGGGTGTAACAAGACCCTTAACGAAGCAGAAAGGCACTTGTTCTGCCCGTCAATGCGATCATTTTTTTTGTTCTAGACCATACCTGGGGACCTTCTAGTTACGGAGATATTGGGGGTCTATCTTCCAGCTTTTTCACAAGTTTTTTTTTTTAAATAAGCACATTGTTAATGTCAGATTTTTACTTTAACCACCTCCACGACTCCCGTCCTATTCAATCCATCAACACAATGGTTTGAGTCCGTTACATTGACTCCTACCGTATAACTTGATATTTCCCCCCAAAAAAGAGTCAGTCCCAGCAATAATTTTTGCGTATAGTTACTTAGTTTGATGTACACGAGACCCAACTAATTGATTTACAGTTTATATGTGTGGGTGAAGTCATAGTTATGCACACAAACACTAAATAAAACGTGCGAGCTCGGTTTTTATTAGTGTGCGTGTGGCACATCATTTACCATATACCAATATATAGTCATCATTCACTTATGGTACTGAAGGAGGTATAATATTTTGCATCATATCAATATAGCAAGCTTGGCACAATGGCTATCGTCTTTGGTCAGTAAACAAGAAGCCGTAAGTTCAAACCTTGTATGCAACAATATGTTCTTTTTCTTTTTGTATTCATTCTTTTGTTAAAACATTACTTAAAGTAGCATTTATAACGATTCGATCCCGTTCAAGGTTGGGTAATGAAGTTTCCAATGTTTGAGATAAACACGGAACTCTCAGGTCATTTTATTTTGACTGTTTAGAAAAAAACTACCGACAATTTAATAATATTGTTTTCAAACACCTTCATTTATAAAAATGAGCGTTCTTAGTTGTCAATCTACGAGTATTTGCATTACTGAGTTTATTGATTACTACTCATGCACATGTGCGCGGATTTATTTCTGTGGATCCAACAATGCAACATTTTATCAATGTTCAAAAGGGTAGAAATCGTTGTTTTGGATGAGCAAAACATATCTATATGTGAAATTGTGAGTGTAAATGTGGTGCTGCCCCACAAACGATGGGACACTTTATATCGTGTCCTGCCTGTCCTGTTGTTTGCTCCTGCGATGTGCATTACAGGACGCTACTGAAAGTGCCAAAGTCGTCGACAAATTTTGAACTGACTGAATTTGAATTGTCATCGACACGCTAAGAAGATGCGAAATTGGAAGGCGCTTAATGATATCGGTGAGTAACAGTTACATATAACACTATGTTGATATTATACCTACTTCACTTTAACTAACTCCTCTCACCTTTCAATGTTAACTACGAATAAATAATTAATGTAACTTAAGTGCAATACCTACCATAGTTATAATAATATATTATCATGAAAGAATTTTTTTTTAAATTTATCTTTAGATGATAAAAATTAACTTGGTCTAAAATTAGCTTGATTTAGCCCTTAGACAGTTTAAGAAAAGCTAATGTCAGTGTATATCTTATATTTAATTTTTATATTTGTATTATTATAAAAGTATATGTAAGTTTATTATTTAAACATTGTGTATATTATGTACATAGTATTTAAATGTAGTATATATTTTTTATAATAATAGCTATTATTAATAGTATTATAAATACTCTTTTTATCCACAGAGGAGAACCGGATTTTGGAGACGTAGAACATCCTAGGCCAAGACCAAAGGCAAATTCATCGGCTCGACACCACGACATCGTGGCAAGGCACAAGGCTGTTCCCTTCTTGTCCACCCGCGTAAAAGCAACAGCACACAATATGTGCTTACAAACTGTCCACTGCGCACCGACAAAACCGACTACACTTTGCTTGGTCATAGATTAATTTTGATTGGGAGAACAATGTGCTGATTTATAGCGACGAAAAAACGTTTAAGAATATGGTTAACAGCATGAGGTGAAGGTTACAAGAAGTAATAGAAAACGAGGGTTTACAGACTCATTATAGTCGAATTTATTTTAATTAGTAGGCGAATATGAATCTTATTTTTATGCAAATAATGTTCATATTTGTTAAGCGAATGTAAACAAATATAAACCTTAGCAACAATTAGGTATAGATGTTAATAATCTCCTCCTCTAATCCTCTTTTTAAAACCACAACTCGTAAAGTATTGAAAGTATGATGAAGTGATGTTATTGTTATGCGGTTAGAAGTTGTCATAATTTCTTACTATCTAACATGTTGATTCACTTCACCTCTAATTTTACTTTGATTCAATTTATATACCTGCTACTTTGACAAATTATTTACGTCCATCCTTACCAACAAAAAACTTTGCCTTTGTCAATAAAACTGGTAAACAACAGAGTTTTACTCATTCTAATGTCTAGTATGGATAGCTATAGCCTATATATGTTTAAAACCAGTTCGTATTAAATCATTGTATCAGCCACACAAGTTTTTTTTGCTAACATACAACTCCCACCAAATTGAACCTTAAAACAACCAATGTAAGGAAGGCAAAGGTCCTTTCAAACCCAATGTTTATCTAATAAAAAAACAAATTATTTTATTGGTTTTATTTAATTACCTTTTTACTTTTTGCTTGAGTGATTTTATTGATCACAAAATTAATTTAATAAAGAACAAAAAGTAAAAAACAGCAAATATAACTCTTCACCTGGGATCGAACTCACATCGTTAAGCTTAGGTCACTAACTGACGCAAGCGCTTACACCAATCAGCTATGGTGACCATGTTACACTTGTATAAAATGTTGGCCTTATTGTAAACCCGTTTTTTTTATTTTTTCCTTGTACCCTGCAAGGCTAAAGATAAAAAAAATTAACCCCGTGAAGGGTAGACTACGTATACGCACACAATGATAAGGAGCGGCTGTACGAACATTACCGGCTCGTACAATGACTGTTACCGCTGTGTGCGATGTAAACTATTTAGCTTTGCTGACTGTACATAATGCTTAATGCATAATGCTTGGTTGACGGCTTCGTTAAAGGCCTTGTTACACCCTGTATAACTGAGAAGCGCTTCGTAATATTTGATTAGTGAATTGCAAATTACTTCTAATTTTTGGTTGAAGGACATGCCTGACATACGATGTTTTTTCACCGTTTTGAAAGCACTGGTGGTGAAATAAATTACAGGAAGTAAAGTTTTTGCCTAAGTTCGATCTCATGACCTAAATAAAATTCGTAAATCGTGGCCACCCCAGCTCCAATAAACAGTTCCAAGTGTAGAACACCCATCCCTCTTTGAAACAAGTGGGTAACAACTTACTACACTTATTACACAAAACAAACACGTTTGCTGAGCACGTCGCACGCTAAACACGCCAACTAGCACGCATTCATATGGGAAATAATTTATAATGATTTATTACAAGAGTCGGTAACTTCCTTACTGGAATAGTTACTTAAGCAACGAAGTAATTTCAGGGCGAATTTACCAGCGAAACTGATCACGATCAGCACAATGTCTTAACCGCGTTCACGAGCTGTCAGTCTTCTTTTTGTCGTGTCGATTTTACTTCCATGTTACACAGTTTGGGCCCAGTAGGTGGCCACGTTTATTGCAGCGGCAGAGGCGCTATTCAGGTCGTCTAGAGTGCAGGTAAACGGACACCTGGGACACTACACCTGGGACACCTGGCACTCCAGCAGGTGGGGCATAGTTTGATTCAGAGCGCCGCACGCGCACTCGATGTTGGAGGAACTAATAATACCCCATTTTGCCAGATTAAGTTTGCAGTGGCCTACTTGGGTACGCAGTCGATTCAGAGTTTTCCTAATAGGCTAGTGAAGTTTTCTACCGGGAGCCAGGTGTTCTTTAGGCTTCAAGAAGTCGTGAGGTGGTAGACAGCTGTCAGTGTCAATAATCTACAACAAAAATATACTGACAGCTCTTAAACGCTGTTAAAATGTGGTGGTAATCAGTTTCATTGGTGATATTCGCCTTTAGACAATTTGTCCTCCAGGAATTTCTCCAGCAGCAGTCCAGAGTCTGAATATCCCAGAAATGGGATTTAAACATAACCGCGAAATATGTGAGTTTTACAAATATCAGGGATATATTAAAATAAAGTTTATTTGGGACAACTTAATTAAACAGGTTACACAGGAACAACAAAGATAGCTACAACAGTAAAATACTGTGGCGCAGCTATCAACGCCCAATTTTTGACATACACAGACTAGACATAGACAATGTTCCAGATTAACCTAAAAGAAGTTAAATTATAAGCACGGAATAGGGAATTTTTTGTCATAGAAAAATAATCTGTTGAATAAATCGAAGCATAATATTCAAATCAGGCATAGAGTCCCTTGTAACAATTTGTAACCTTTGAAATAATATTGAAAATTGTTCTTGACCCATGCAAAAACGACTGACACGATAAGAAAATGGATACATCCCATTTCGTTCCCAAAACATATCATTTCATATCTAGTCCAATGAATTGAATCAAACAAAATCTGTTCAGAAAATTCTAGAATAAATCCATCTCAAACAAACCTAAATAAAACCTCAAAAATCAACTTTATTGGTTCAAAGGTCCAAATATCAACGTCAAATCGCAATCCAGCATAAATCGCTTCAGCATTTACAGCGCAATCCGTATCAAATAAAATAAAGAGGGAAGTAGGGAGCCTGCTTTCATTGGGGATTATGCAGCATCAAGCGCTAAGTCACATTGTGGCTTGGGTACCAACAATGGGGATGTCGTTTATTTACCACTTCGCTGTGTTTGTTTTATTTGAAGATGGCTTGGGGTGGTTCAGATACGGTTGATACCTTTGATATACGGAATTATATGGCGCATTATTTTTGACAGGCTTTATCATAAATTATTGAAACACGAAAGATGAAAAGATGAGTAATTTATTGTTTTTTTTTTTGTAAATTCAAATAAATAATTGGTTAGTGTGATCTAGTTACTGGATTGTGAGGTCAGATAAGCAGTCGCTCTATTTGAAATACTATTAGATGCATCCGGCTATACTGGAAGCTGACGAGTTAATAAATAATCAATATTAGTTAAGTGGATTAGGTCCACTGATTGTTATTTGTTAAATAAAACTAATTTTCTACATTATTTCAATGAGAAAACTTGCTCCAAAGTAGTTACATTTGTAGTTTTCAGCGATTAAACTAGTTTTGACAAAAGGGGTATGTAACCAGGCAATTCAATGCATTATGATTAATTCCACCTACAAATCTTTTAATAAAAATAAATAAAACCATAACCATTATTAAGTACAATGGGCACATTTCCCCCCGACCCAAATAATTTTAATCAAAAAACAAATGTTATAGCTTCCAATCAAGGAGTCATCTACCACAGTATGAAGATAACCAGTAAACCAACTTACTACTTATACAAGGTGTAAACGGTCCCTTCACGAAGCCGTCAACCGAGCATTCTGTACATCAAACTAAGTAACCCCAACGTAAACATTTCTGCTGGGAATCGACTTTTTTTTTGGGGTGAAAAATCACGTTTTACGGTAGGACTTAATGTAAGGTACTCAAAACATTGTGGTGATGGATGCATTAAATAGTAAATGGGTCATTTATAAATGGGTTATTTATTTATTTACAGTAAAAACTAGTACATTTTTTTAAAACTTGTAAAAACGTTGGAACTTTCACCTCCAATGTCTAACTTCCCAGGTATGTTCCAGAACAAAAAAAATATCGCAATGAAGGGGAGAACAAGTGCCTTTTGGCTAGGGTATTTTTACACCCTTTATGTTGCACAACACACATCAAACATAACCACTAGTTTCAACTTTCGATAAGCAAGTCCAGAGTAACTGAAGTGTATCCTAAGCTGTTACCTGAAACATGCTTGAATTCGTGTAGCCGACTTCGAACATTTGTTCGTAGTTGAGACACTGTATTGTTAATACTCATGTCTACTATGCCTGATAAGAGTAGTTCTGAATACTACGGTACTTTGAGCTGATTTCGTCCATTTGCTCCAAGTTGAAACACTGTATGTTAAAACTAATATATCTACTCTGCTACTACAAAGTTAAAAGAATTTGATTACTCACGGAGTCAATTAAGTGGCTTCAGTAGGGATAGAACCTTATCAGTAACTGTATCTCGTTGGTTATCGTATAGGGGATCTTATACAACTCATTTTGGAGGGTTTAAAAGTCATGTAGGATGTGACGTGGAAATATTTTTTGAGTTTAAAGGGGCGGTGTTTTACTTTGCGTGGTTTTATGAATTGGAATGTCATTTGCATGTTTTTTTTACGTGGATTATTTTTTACTGTTAATAGATTCAAGTTATCAGATTTAATTACCATAATGAAAGGGTTATTATTTCCTTTATTTATCTCTGTACAAAGTATTTACATTTTTATATATTCCTTAAAAAAATAAATTAAAAATTAAAAAAACTAGCCACACCGGTATCGAGAACAGGGCTCCAGAGAGAGGAATATCTTATCAATACGCGCCGTGCCCAAGAGTACCGCTTTCTGAATCAAACCCTTAATCCAGCTGCCTAAAGAGAGCCTAAAGAGTTATCATTATTACAATATCTCTTTAACATTTTAATCATAGTAGAAACGTTTAAAATCTTCATGTTTTTTTATTGTTAAGCTGTTTGCTTATTATAAACTCTAGCTAAGAATTAAACTACCAGAAATGTGACGTCATCGTCATGATTACCTTACATTCTCTACCTCCTACCTTATTAGCACAATCTTGAAGATCGTCAGCCATCAACCAAAGAGGTCAGACCTCTAATGAAAACATAATGATGAAGCAGAATCGTCAAATCGAAGCATCCTTTACCTACATAAAACTACTAGCTGGTTGAACTTTGAGAGTTTTTTAGGTAACAGTCTATCGACTAGGAAATACAATATACAGGGTGTAAACAGACCCTTCACGAAGCCGTCAACCAAGCATTCTGTACATCAAGTTAAGTAACTTTACGCAAAAATTATTGCTGGGACTTTTTTTTTGGGGTGAAAAATCACTTTTTACGGTAGGACTCGATGGAAAGCACCCAAAGCATTGTGCTGATGGATCGATTGAATAGTACGGGGGTCGTGTAGGTGTGTAAAGTAAAAATCTTACATTAAAAACATGTATTTAAGTAAAAAAATGTGAAAAAGTTGGGACTTTGACCTCCAATATCTCCGTAACTAAAAGGTTCCCAGGTCGGTCAGGTTATGGTCTAGAAAAAAAAATTATCGCAAAGACGGGGAGAACAAGTGCCTTTCGGCTTCGTTAAGGGTCTATTTACACCCTTTAGATTATATTTATTTTGATTGAGAACAGAAGAAAATAAGAAATAGAGGAAACAGATGACAATTTTTTTTTATGACTATTTTAACATTCCTAGAATTTTCTGACATAAAAATTGAATTTGAAAAAAGAAAATTATTTCGTGTTTTGTTTTTCATACGTAGGTATTTCATCACTGTTTATTTTACTTTACTCTTCTTGTACAAACCAACATTCATTTATCCACGCGTCCACGAATAAATTAATCATACGGAACCCTATTAAAATAAAATGTCAACCCTCCCCGTCTCGGAGCATCAAGATGTCACACGACAATGACTTTCATCATTTTAATATCATTTATCTTTACCCTGTTTACTTACGGGGGTGGGCCGATTACGTCACTGAAGCAGTAGGTAGTCGCATTTATTTACATTTATTATAATTTAATGGTTTTGGATGATTAATAAATATGAACCTGAAATGATAAAGACATACACCTAAATAAACAAAGACGTCGTTGTTGTTAGTTTGCAAATCTTTTCGTATTGACAAAACTATTTCAAAATCTATGTATTCCTTCCTTCATTCGTATTCCAAATTCCAAAACTTTTTTTCTCATCCCTTAAAAGCAACCTAGTAAAATGTTGGAAAATAGGTTTTTGTGTTTTCCCAAAAAATAAATTTTAACATTTATTATACTGCAATAATCTTCGGCGTTTGATTAAGACCATAATTATTTAGATTACTTTCAATTTCTTTAGTGAATACAGGTTACGTTACTTTAAATTAAAAATATTTATTAAAAAACCGAAAAACCTGCCTGAACCACAAACCAAATGACTTCATTTATCGATCAAAACAATTTCACATGTCCAACGAGAGTCGTGCGTCAACAAGAAAACGCAACATCATTCAACTATCGTTCATTGTTTACAAAGATATACATATAGTTAGTCGTATCTCATCTAGATGAACTATCGTGAACTTTGGTACAGACATTGGAACTTCAGCTGCACCTGTTCTATCCTATTCAATAGCAATTGGTATTACAATTACAGCTCGAAGACACTTGCAGGTTCCCAGCAGATGGTTGAAAATTGCTGTGAGTTTTATGAATTAACTAGCTTTAGCCTGCAGTTTATAATTATCCCACGGGATCGTACTACCCGGATAAAAAGTATCCTTTATGTTAATCCAGGTTATAAAGTATCTGTGTGCCATATTTCATCCAAATCCGTTCAACCACTTTTGCGTGAAATAGGAAGACGTGGAGAGAGGCCTTTGCTCAGCAGTGGGATGACGCATGCTAACAGTATCAGTATCAGGAACGAACATCCATACATACTCACAAACTTATACTATTCAGGCTTGCGTTTGGTCGCAACTCACCTGATGTGAAGCAATAACGCGGCCAAAGGTAGAGCACGCTGGCCTAGAAGAAACCGATTCACTTGAACTTTGAAGAGATTCAGATTATAATGCGAACAGAGAAGCCGGCAGTGAATTCCACAGACTGTCAGTTCGCACAATTTTTTTTTTTTTTTTTTTAATTTTTTTAATAATCTCCTTTCTTCCATCGGGAGTCCAGACGTACTGCAGGTTATCACCCATACCTTGTCGATGTTCCACACATTCGCACGAAGCGCTTTGCTACATCATTTATTATGCGCACAGCCAAGGAGTGGAATTCCCTGCCTGCGTCGGTGTTTCCAAGTTCATATGACCCCAATCTATTTAAATCGCGAGTTAATAGGCTTCTTTTAGGTTAGCTCGTTCCATTGTCGACCTCATCTCTGTCCTCAGGACTAGATTGAGGTCAAGAGTAAGCCCATACAGAATAAAAAAAAAAAAAAAAAAAATGTGAAAGCATAGTGATTTGTTCGGAACCGTCGAACATCATCCATATAACGGTGACGTTTGTACTTTATTACTCATTTCTAGTTACCTATTAGTTCCGAGCCTATTGCTATCCACCGGACACAAATTCAGACACCACTCTGCTACTGAGAAATTCCTGGTGGAAAAAATTTGGTCCCACCCCGGAATTGAACCGAACACCACACGCTTAGCAGTCGCGCTTGCCACCACTAGACCAACGATGAAAAAATCGCAACGAGGACAATATTGCATGGTCTCATATATCTGTTATTTCATCTGCACTTAACACAAAAAACAGCTAAGTAACTTGGCTGCAGAAATGAAATATAGTAGGAATTCCCAGGACGAACATGTACTACTACTTCCAAAAATCTAATTATGATGATGATAATCTTACTAAGTTCTTAAAGTATTCGCGAAAGTCACCGCTCCAGCAGAAACACCAACTTTTAAAGACAATATTGAATGAAAATCAAAGTACGCTCAAGAGAAACGATTACTATTATATCTGATTCGTTCGGATAACATCGGAAAGCGAAAAGTTTTCCAATAAGGATCGTCCGAACTATCCGTACCGGATCGTACGGAATCGTACTGAGAGGACCCAAGTTCACTGGCATACTTCAAAATGTTACTTTTGAATTTTCATCGAAGGAAAATCTTTTTAGATTTGTTTTAGTAGTCTGAATATTTGAGATTTAAGATTTTTTTATTTTTATTTATTTAGAATTGCTATTTGTTAAATCATTAAATATTATACTTTGATTGCCTCTTTGGTCTAGTGGTCGCAAGCACGACTGCTGAGCATGAAGTCCTGGGTTCGATTCCCAGGTCGGGCAGAGTGTTATTGGGTTTTTCCATCAGGACTATCTCAGTAGCAGCCATGGAGTCTGGATTTGCACCCGGTTGATGGCTATAAGCTCCCCCCTACTACAAACTTAAACATAACTGGCGAAATGTGGGTGTACTATTAAGTACAGCTCTGCCTAACTCTTTTGGGATTACAGGCGTGATGTTATTTTAAATTTTACTTAGTTTCTGACTTCTTTACGTAAGTACCTACTTATAGAATTCATTTTCAGTCGTGTAAGTATCGAATTCTGGATCAAAAGGGCGGTTAACTCACACCACTGTAACATGATTTAACATAATTTCGTTAAAAAATATATTTAAAAAGTTTGCGACATACAAATGAGTTTTAAAATGTTTGTAATTTCAAGTCATAAATAATCGTAGACTAGATAGAGACTCAAAGTACCAAAGTTTAACTCAAACATAAAACTAAAATGAATAATATTTGCATAAAAATTGCACGAAAACCACTTTTACATACAATTCCAAAAAAGATAGCTACAAACTAAATTTACAGTTTCATCTAAATTTCTTTTACAGAAAAAAAAAAATGTTTAACCCTATAAATTCCAACCGACTGCAATTTTTAATTTTACGACACCAAAAAATCATTAATTTTAATATCACGACGAAAACTTTGCAAAATTATCCCTTACTGAAAATAACTTAATTTTGCGAACAATATTTTCTATTACGCCTCTAAAGATTTAGGGGGTCGGCAGTACAATAGGGGGTTACAAAGGTTTTATCGCAGTGAGCAAGGTGCCTTATTAACGTTTTCTTAAGGTGTAAATAACAGCTTACAAAGGAAAATTCTGAAAGGTTACCGGATTTTAATTAAGCGTAATCATTTTGTTTTAATCAGTTATGATCATTAACTGAATTGTTTTGTTTTGTATTATGTTGAACTTGTTTTAATATACGAATATTTTGTAGAAAAGAAATTAGCAGAATCTTCATAAAGAATTATAAAAATAATTTTATTTATATTATTTTATGATTTTTACTGTCTTCAAATATGCTACACTTTCCTGTATTATGCGAAAATACGTTCTTGTCAGGTCAACTTTCATTGTTCATAGAGACCTATAGGTAGATATATAATATCGGTACTCACTCATCTATAAAATAAAGAAAATCCATAAAAATATTTACCACAATCTTTTAAAATTAAGCTAAAAATCACAAACAATCCCGCCAACTTTACCAAAAGCCCAAAAAAAATATTCAAAGAAAAAAAAAAGTTAAAAAGAAATTCTTTTTTCAATCACGTCCAATAACGAAAAGTGATCTGACATCCAAGGAGGCCGATAATCATTTGGCGATGACTGGCCGTTTTTCGACTTTGGGCCCCGTCACCTGTCATAACGCGATTGGCCTCAACAAGGCCGTAATATATTTCCCCTTTTTTATTATTGTTCATATTTATTTTATCGGGCGTCTGAGGAAAGTGGGAAAGAATGGCCTTAATCGAGTGAAGGATGGTCTTGTTGTTATAGTGGCCATCTTTAGGGTGTCAATGTTATGTGGAGGGATTTTATTGTAGGTTTGTGTGATATATACGGTTTGTTTTTTTTTTAAATAATATATTACATAACATCACGCCTGTGTGTAATCCCCGAAACGGTTAGGCAGAGGTGTATCTACCTAATTGTACACCCACATTTTGCCAGTTATGTTTAAGTCCCATGTAATAGGAGGCGAGCCTATTGCCATCAACCGGGTACAAATTCAGGATCCGTGGCTACTACTGAGAAATTCCTGATGGAAAACTCAATTACACTGCCTGACCCGGGAATCGAACCCAGGACCTAATGCTTAGCAGTCGCGCTTGCGACCACTACACTAACAAGACGTATGTTAGTGAGTAAGGCTTCGATAATATTTTTATTGAAGGGTTTGAGGGTCAAAGCCAAAATATCGTTATTAAGAGTGATATCGACACAATAATCTTTATTTATTGTGATTGCATAAACACCCAAATTCGAATTTATTTATCACACATTTTTTAAAAAGAACAAATAAGAGACGAGACCTAAATCGAAATGTCTTGTAAATATTCTAACCTTATTCAGAGTAAAATATAAGTAACATTTTTATTTGCGCAACAAAATAAAAAGAAATAAATGATCCCTAAAAGCAACAGATGAAATTCAAAAAGTATTTTTTAAACTTGGTAACACTGAAATTATTTGACATAAAGATATGAATATGTGTCTAAGTATTTAGAATATAATAAATGGTTGGTTAAAAAAATATCAAGCGCTGTTTCAAATTGAACAAGTTTACTTAAACACAGTGTAAAAAGAAAAACTTACTCAGATGATTAATCAAAATTGTTTGAGGGTTAAACGAGAGCCTTATTTATTTTTGTAGAACCAATTTAATAACTGACGTAAACTGTGTGTAATACGCATTATTTATATTTCGAAAGCGTATTCGATGTTATGACTCTTAAATTCAATGATAATAAGAAATAGTCTGAGTCCTTTATTCTTAATTTAATATATTTTAACCGTTTTAATTAATTTTATTAATGAATTGTACGAATTTATGAATTGTATTGTATCATCAATTTTTTTTTACATAATTTTAATTCTAATTTGTGGTAATAAGGAACAATTTCAAATTTTTAATTGTATTCAATTTTTTTTGTTTTTCTTTTTTTAATAATTAATTAATTGTATTTTTTTTAATTTTATTATGCTAATCTAGTGGAACTCACTTTTTACCTTATCCTAATTTTGTTAACATGCTGATAATGTAGTGGGCTGCAATGTTGTTAATACTACATAATCATATGTATATTATTGTTATTTGTAGACATTATATATTGTAGCTGTTTATTGTCCTTAATAAATAAATAAAAAATATATGAAATATAACATTCTTCGTCATACTACGTCTCAACCGGGAAAATGAACCCAAAACCTAACGCTTAGCAGCAGGCCACCACACAAAGTACTCACTGATCCATCGTAGCCAAGTTGTACTAGATCAAGATTAATTCCCAAGCTCCCAAGATAATCTTTTAAATAACAATGGTTAAATCCCGTCGTATCACAAAATCTGAAATGGTAATAGGACCGGAACTTAGAGAACTTCGAAAACTAGAAGTAACTGCAAGTCAAATTGAAATCCAACTCATGCATTACGTAGGTTAGAGCTTCATAAACTTGTATGGGTACGTCAAAAACTGTGAAATCATAGAGGTCTGGAGTGAACGGATTTGAGAGGGATTTCAACTAGTTTATTGGGGATGGGGACTAACGGAAGCTGACTATAACTCAGCCAAGTTGGGAGCAATCCAAGTTTGGAGCCCGTTTGATTGCATACCTTCTTGCTCAATTTGCAATATTTGTTTGAACATATTTTTGCGGTTTACCTAAGAATTGTTTATGATCGATGGCCTAGACTTTATAAAAGAGGTTCTGAACATTTCTGAACGTTTTAATAAGTGACTGGCAGCTTTGAAAGTTTACATAAATTAAAAAAAGAACGCGTGTAATGATCCTGCACTAATCGTAAAAGTGAACGAAGTGGTGATACGATAATTTGATTTCGATTTAGTTTAAGTTAAGATAATACTTTTAAAGATAAAAGCGACTTTAAATTGAGAATTCATTTGGTCGGTGAAGCGAGTAAGAAGTTTTGATTTAGTAGCTTGATACTAAATAAACTAAGAATAGTAATATCATCATCTGCCTAGCCTTTTCCCAACTATGTTGGGGTCAGCTTCCAGTCTAACCGGGTGCAGCTGAATACCAGTATTTTACATGGAGCGTCTGCCTATCTGACCTCCACAACCCAGTTAGTACTGGGTACTACGATACCCCTTGGTAAGACTGGTACCTGGACCTGTAAGGACTGTCAAAGATCTACATATGACAGCCGGGGCCAACGGCTTAACGTGCTTTCCGAGGCACGGAGGAAACTCGTATGTAATGAGGTCACCCATCCACAGACCAACCTAGGCAAGCACGGCTTAACCTAAAGATCGACCCGAGCGGCTGTTATTATTTAGCTCCTCAAAGTAAGAATAGCAATATGTAATTATTTAATTCTGATGCTACTATTACTATAAGAGCTGACGTGAACACTCACAGGGACCAGCTAAACTAAAAGCCATAGACCCGAATAGAGGAAGGAGTTCGTTCTATATTCTAGCTGCTATATTGAACACAATATTCATAGGTGCTTTAGTTTTAAGCATTTTTTCATAGTCATGTCATGCATAGATGCTGATGTAAAATAAATTTGTGTAATGTGTGTGTAATATCTTGTAACTGTTACAGCACCATGCTGAGATAGGAGCCTTTTTACCTCGCACAGGACCAATTTCATTTGTTTTGTCTTTTTCTTATGTTTCCTTTTTTATATATTTTTTGTTTTATTGTTAACTACCGACCCGCCCCGGCTTCGCACAGGTGCAATATTTAGATATAAACCTTCCTCTTGAAGCACTCTATCTATTAAAAAAAAATCGCATCAAAATCCGTTGCGTAGTTTTAAAGATCTAAGCACACATAGGGACAGACAGCGTGATGCGACTTTGTTTTATACTATGTAGTGATTGAACCATCTTTTTTTTGGTATTGACCTGTGTGAGTCTAATAAACAGTATTTCTTTCTTTCTTTCTTTCTTTCATAGTCAATCAACACATAATTTTCTCACTTCTGGGACACAGATCTCTTCTCTTTGAGAGTGATCCATCACGCAGGCCCAGTGGAGGTTGTTAGATGTGACATGTCTTCGAATTTTACGGTTCTAAGACACGCATGGTTTCTTCACAATATTTTCCTCAACTAAATAAGTAAGTCAGTACTTTTGTAAAGACATACTTTATTTGGCGGGATCTTGATCTTAGCCATAATATTAGGATTTCCCATAATAAAAAAATAAAAAATATATATTATAATATGCAGAAGCGAAGGGTCAATTTTTTCAAGAGGTAAGCTGGAGTACAAATCTTTAATGGGGTTATATTATTTGTCTATAGACTACTGACTGTGCCATTTTTCAAAGGAAGCGAGTTCTATGGAACCTTCGCCACTGATAATATGATCCTTCAAAGGAACTTAACTTCACATTAATTCGTCTTCCTTTTCATCTTTAAAACCCTTGAGTCTAGTCAGACAGTTCTTAGAGCTAGAATAAACACAAATATGAATCAACGAGCAACGTGGGTGTCTCAAATAAATCAACGGAGAATGATTTGCGCAAATCACAGGTAAGGAGACGACTTGGAATGGTTGTAGGAGGATAAGAACGTTAGAAAATATAATAAAATTCAAAATACTTGTATTTAAAAAGAAACTTGTGAAAGAGTTAGAACTTTAACCCCCAATATCTCCGTAACTAGAAGATTTCCAGGAATGGTCTAGAAAAAAATATGATCGCAATGATGGGAAGAACAAGTGTCTTACGGCTTCGTTAAGGGTACTTTTAAACCCATCTTAAGGATTTATAAAATGGACTTACGCCTTTTCTTTAGGTAGAAATTATAGAACGACGATTCTTATCAATTATTTTGTTTCGTCAACGTTTAACTACATCTGGGATAGATCTGGGACACGCCGGTTACCTGGTATATTATTTTCTTCAATTCTCAGATCAATGCTCAATTCTTAAATAAATACCGCAGGGATCTTAGTCTGGTGTTTAATGAGTATCGATTAATTACAGATGGGACTCACCAGTGACTCATCATCTTGGAATTGATGAACGGAAAGGATAGTAAAGATTTGTCTGGGAAAAACAATAAAAACCACATACACAGATCCAGTCCATCACAAAAAATCCAAGCAAAATCTTTTACAAGGTGCTTACTCACCGATGATTTAGAGGCTCATTCTTGAAGCAATAAATAAATTGGACAGTCATTGGTCGTTTATGGTCCTAAGAACATACAGAATGGATGGAACATACCTAGTGAAAACAGTGTCTGACTCATAGAGAGACGATTGGGATTTATTGTTTAATTATTAGGTATGCTAAAATAAGGACAGGTTTGATACGAAAGCTGTGATTCGAGGAATTTCGACGCAGCAGCAGGAAAATGATAAATAAAATAATGAATAATACAATTTCTTGTCTAGTGGTTGATTCCCGAGTCGGACTAAGTGTTATTGGGTTTTTCCATTAGAAATTTCTATGCAGCAGCCATGGCTTCTGGATTGGTGCCCGGTTGATGGCAATAGGCCCCTATTAAAATAATGAATAATAAAATTTCTTGTCTAGTGGTTGATTCCCGGGTCGGGCAAAGTGTTCTTGGATTTCTCCATTAGAAATTTTTCTATGCAGCAGTCATAGATTTGTGCCCGGTTGATGGCAATAGGCTCGGCCCCTATTAAATGGGACTTAAAATATAACTGGCGAAATGTGGATGAACTATTAGGTTCGGTTCTACCAAACCTTTAGGGGATTACAGGCGTGATGTTATGTTATGTTAGTAGGTGTGCTAAACTAAAGACAGGTTTCATGCGAAGACGGCGATTCGACGAATTTAGATGCAGCATCAGGACAAGGAAAAAAACTCAACATCACAAGATGAATGTAATTATAGAAAACATGCTAGACGGGTCACCGTGACACAACCCTTACCAAGAATTTTTCCACCGGGTTCCACCTTTGCAGACCATTTAAATGTTTCTTGGACTGCCTCGTTAGTCGACTGGTCGCAAGCGCGACTACTGAGCATGAGGTCTCGGGTTCGATTCCAGGGTCAGGCAAATTGTTATTGGGCCACGGAGTCTGGATTTGTGCCCGGTTGATGGCAATAGGCTCGTGTACTATTAGGTACACCTCTAACCCTTCGGGGATTATAGGCGTCATGTTATATTATGTTAAATGTTTCTTCGGTTATTAAAAAAGTGGCTAGAACAGACTGGATAAAGATGGAGATCGGGGTCTTGCAGAAGACCTTGGGAGACGCCTGTGTCATGCCGTGGATAGGGACAGGCTTAGCTTATTAACAAAGAAACACACACACAATCTATGGCAAAAACAGAATAGATGCGAGGACGATACTGGAGATGATGATAATACCATTGTAAACGTTGCAGTCTTTTTGCAAAATATTCACTCTGGGCTTGAAGTTTCGGACACCAGCCTGATATACCAACCCAGCAGTTTTGAATTACAACTGTTTTATGGAGACAGAACTAGCAAAAGACGGCTCGACAGTGAGTGAGCGATTGGCTGCTGCGCTGCGTGTTGCGAGTTCGATCCCCGCACGGAACTAATATTTGTATCACCTACAGGTAGTTGTTCCGGGTCTGGCTGTTTGTGAGTTTTAAATGTTTCTAAACGCACCCACGATACAGGAGAAATGTGGGGTGGGGCAAAGCTTTTTAAAAGAAATAGAAAACGTGCTGGTGGTATACATGACCTCCTCCTTTTTTAGAAGTTGGTTAAAAATAAACGCCATTCCCACGCCAGGGTGATGAAATAATTATGATGATAATGTCATGATTTATTCCGATAATTAAAACCTAAAACATAATTTAAAATAATTAACACATAATTTTATCGCTGAATAGCAAGCATGTCACATGCATAATAGCTGCACCGGTGTTAAATTTTACTACCCACATTAAAACTTTATAATTAGTAGGTAGTTGCGACACTCCGTCGTACATATTTTAGAAATTAATTATAGAAAACATCTGTTTTCAACTGGTCGAGGAGCTAATGGCTAAAAATTAACATCCGCTCAGGTAGTTCTTCAGGTTAAGCGGCGCTTGCCTAGGTTGGTCCGTGGATGGGTGACAACCTATTACATACCGAGTTTCCTCCGCGCCTCGGAAAGCACGTTAAGCCGTTGGTCCCGGCTGTCAATTGTAGATCTTTGACAGTGGTTACAGGTCAGTCAGTGGCCCGAAAGTCTGACAACCAGTCTTACCAAGGCATACCGTATTTCTCAATACTAACTGGGTTGTGGAGGTCAGATAGGCAGTCGCTCCATGCAGAATACTGGTATTCAGCTGCGGTTAGACTGGAAGCCGACCCCAAAATAGTTGCCAAAAAGTCTAGGCAGATGATGATGTGTTGTCAACTGCTTTGGTTCTTATTAAGTCACTGTTTTGCTGCAGATTTTTATGTAGGAAATTATTGTTATAGCCGATTTCACCAACACTAGGCAAAATCTAAACGAATGTTTAAAAAAAAAATGTTTCGTTGTAGTTTCGACGCTCGGCTCAGAGCCAAGAGCTGACATTTGAGCAGAGAATTAATAGTGTAGTGTAATTGAGTGAATAGTATAGTTAATAAAATTTCTTCAATGTAATTCATTAACAGAACTCATTAACCCTTAATTGGTCGCCTGGGGTGTCTTCTTCGTTTGCGCGCTAGCTAGCAGCTAGTTCCTGTTAGTTTCATAAAAACACGTGACCTTTATGACTATATATCTAGCATAATCGTGATTTTGTGTGTTTTTCGTATTTTATTTATATGGTCGGGGTGTCAAGCACCCCACGCGACCTAGGTGTCAAAATTATTTGACAGAATGAACATTATGGTAAATAATACTAGTTATTCAAATTGGTATTAAAAATTAGAAAATGTTTGAAATACCGTTTACGGATGGATCATTTTAACCTTATCGAACACTTGTTTCAATAAAATCGATTCAATGCTCAAACATTTCGTTTCACATTGTTTTTTTCACCACATAATCACATGTACTGATAACCTTACGACTTCTAGCCTAGACGTCATGATATTAGTCGCCTATACTACAGTAGCTATACATATCACAGGAGTATTTCACTCGCCCCATCATCGCCTCCGTGGCGCAATTGGCTAGCGCGTTCGGCTGTTAACCGAAAGGTTGGTGGTTCGAGCCCACCCGGGGGCGTTTCTTTTTGTAGCGTAAAAATAAACGCTCTTCAGAAAATTTCTTTGTTTTTTTTTGTAAATAATTTGAATAAATCAACATCCCAAATTGTGTGTAATTCTCAGACTATCAAGAAAAATCTGGGGAAAATTAATAAAAAAAATATTTATCAAGATTACCGAATTCACGTGTAGTTGCTTGAGCTATATTCCAAGGGGAAGAAATAGCTCCAAACTTACCACTCTCTTCACAAATAGTATCCATTTCACATAACACACGTATAAAATCTTACATTTAATTGACCTCGTTTGACATCGCATGATAAGCGCTTATCAGGCCACATTGTAAGATTGTTGCAATATACCTACATTGTTTTAATCTCTAACTATAATAGAAATATCAACAAAAATCCAGAACACAACGTAATGTGGAAAGCAAACACTAAAATAGAGTCCGTATTTGCAGTTGGTTACAGAACTCTAAAATGATTTCGGAATACCAAGAGTTCAGCAATAGACGATTTCCTTGTTCTGGCTAGTCCTTCACAGTAATTAGAACATTATTTCCAATATTTCCATTGATAAATTTTGTGGCATGGAACATAATATTGAAATCAAATATTTAAATCCTGCCATTTGTTTGACAATGACATTTGAATAGTTCTTTCTCGCTTACACATACTAAAAATCGTATCTATCATTCCACGCGGGATGTGCGAGGTTTTTCTTTAGCGCGGCCATAGTACGGTGAGGGCAGATCTCAAAGAAAGAAAATAGTTTTATTTGGCGCATGCCACAATGGCACACAACATAAAAAAAAATGTCAATTAAACTTAAACTCAAACACAAAAAGAAAAATATAATTATTGTGTGTCTCACGGCTACGCCAAATAGGCCCAGCAAAATAGCGGGCATCTAGTGCCCGACGCTGATGTTCAACTGGACCTAAACTAGTGATGTTTCCAAGGATTGAAATAATTGAATTAGATACTACATACTTATACAGTGCATTAAAACTATCCTAACAACCCTAAGTTTATACCCAACATTATAATCATAACAAAATAGTTATTTCTTCTCATAATATAAATGAAGGGAAGACTAGGTGGGGTGGGGAACCTTTTGAATGGGTTCATTAACGCTTTCACGAGAACTAGGTCTCGCCCGACTTATGCTGTGTATTTTGTAAAAATTTTACTTACCACTGGCTGGAAGCACAAGTAATGTCGGAGCTTGAAAATCATTTTCAGAAATTATATTTGGACTCTTTTAATCAAACCTTCATTGTAAGTGTAGTTAGGGGCATGGTATAATAATATACTTCGCCTGGTATTCTCTTCCCGTGACAGCTGGGTCACGTGATTGGCCCATGAATACGTCATCAGTTAAGATGCTGTCGATGTGTTGCCACGGTGTGTGATTGAATTAACCGAGTAAAATGCATTTTTTAACTTAACAAAGCCATTATGAACTAATAATTCAATATTTAAATAAATTTAAAACTAAATAGATGTATTACACGAGTTACTAAATAGTTAAGCTAGTTAGTAATTTATTTTATTTTCATTCGCTAAATGAGAGTTCCTAAATTTACGGACAAGGACAATCAGTGGTAATACTTATCGTGACGTAGTCTTGGGCCATCGTGGGAAGAGAATACCAGGCGAATTATATTATTATACCATGATTAGGGGTTTCTCGTGACTGCATTTTTATTAGTGTGTTAGTTTCATTCATAAAAAGAAGCGGTTTCTATGGTGTAAGTTAATGATGTTATAAACTTATACTGTCACTAACGGTATCTTCCGTGATCGTTCAATATTTTGAGCTCCCGATATTTCGGCGCTGTTACAAGCGCCATGATCGCGGGTTATTTGGAGAATGCGGGTGGATGGAAAATAAATTGTTAAGAACAGACAAATCTGTCTACCCTCTTTCTGTGTCTTTTGTTTCGCGCACTACTGGAACTCGATACTAAGTCACGGCAAAACACACTATTACAATGCGATCTGCTACTTTTGAGCATACTCAAAACTGGATTCCACGTTCTGTTCGTTCTGGATTCGTATTGTCTGCTTATCTAACCTCCACAACCCAGTTAGTAAAACTGTTAAGATCCTTGTTACGACTGGTTGTCAGACTTTCGGGCCACTGACTACCTGTAAAAGATCTACAAATGACAGCCGGGACCAACGGCTTTCCCAGTGACCAGCCTAGGCAAGCGCAGCTTAACCTGTAGATCGGCCCGAGCGGCTGTTATTATTTAGCCTACTACACTAGCTACTTTCTATGCTGTAAATTAAAGATCTATACTAATTTTATAAAGCTGAAGAGTTTGTTTGTTTGGTTGAACGCGTTAATGTCAGGAACTACTGGTTCCATTTCAAAAAATCTTTTAGTGTTGGATAGCCCATTTATCGAGGAAGGTTATAGGCTATAAAATTTCTCGCGGACGAAGGTCGCGGGCAACAGATAGTTTAAAATAATTTAGAAAAGATAAAGTAAAAAAAGCAAAGCAGATAAGTAAAGAAAAAAAAAAAAAAAAAAAAAAAAGAAAGTGAAAGAGAGAGAGTGAGAGAGAGAGAGAGGGGAAGGGGGGGGGGGGAGTGGGTGAGTGTGTGAGTGTGTGAGTGTGTGTGTGTGTGTGTAAAGTAGATAAGTTTGGTCATAGTAACATAGGGGAACCATCATCATCATCATCATTTCAGCCGAAAAGTCCACTGCTGGACATAGGCCTCCCCCAAGAACCCCGGTTTTGGAACCATCATAGAAAGTAAAATAACGAAAAGTGGCTTTTGTAGAAATAATTTGCGAAAATATTGATCAAATGGAAATTTAATTTACCATGTTTTATTCTGACTTCATTCGGTTACGTAGACGATATTACAAGAAAAAAACGATTGTTGCCTAATATCGATATAATAAAGTCACGCTTGATTTAGGTATAAGTCATTTGAGAAATATATTTTCTAGCCTGATATTATACATGCAATTTTTAAATAAGTATTTGGAAGTTTGAATTGAAAGTGGAGTTTTATGCCCGTTTTTCTAATTATACAACATTTTTTTTAGTATATACGAAACCTGAATATAGTTTGTTCAGAATAAGTAACTGAATCGATTCCAATAATTTTTAAACCATGTTATATTTTTTCCCAAAAATATTTAAAAAAGTTAAAAGTTGCATACCGAGCGACTTTGAGTATCTATCGCAATAATTTAGGTACCTACTGCCAAATTATTATTATCAATAAGCTCAAGACGAAGCTGGAGGCGTGCGATACGTGGTGACCGCGTTTTTGTGCGGACAAATAGGTAACAGAACAAGCTTATAACTTTGTGATTTTTCATGATACAGTTTTGAAATTTTGTACATATATTCTTTACATAAAAATTCTAGACAGGTGCAACAGGTTTCAAGGGTGGGAAGGCCTCGCACTAGGTGGACCGATGACCTGGTGAAGGTTGCAGGGATCCGCTGGATGCGAGTCGCACGGGACCGGTCAATGTGGCGACACTTGGGGGAGGCCTATGTCCAGCAGTGGACGTCTTTCGGCTGAAATGATGATGATGATGAATGATGCATCAGGTTTCGCATACTTATACTAAAACTAATGTTGTAGATCTCCGTTTTGAAACGATCCTCAACATTCTGACGGACTGACCAACTCCTTGACAATTCGTAAGTGCGTGTAAATGGTTTCATTAAATAAATAATTTGAGTTTGAAAGTTTGTAACCAAAACTGACCGTGAAGATTCATTAATTAATTATTAAAATAGCCTGACAGAGATAAAACAACTAATTTATACCTCCACTAAAAACAAAATGGCGATGGCGTCCCAAACGACTCCCAATTACTTAAGCTACCGGCATTTTAACCACAGGATTCATATTCCCGTCCTTGTCTTTTATGAGAAGATAGAAAGAGATGGATGTACTTTATAAAGTTACTAATTGGACCACCCGTTGATACGGTACTTAATTACTATCTTATTTGAGATCAAGATTAGAGTTTTACTGATTAATTTAAATGGACGTGAGTAAATCCGAATGTGTCTGGAAGATATTTGTGAGTTTTTACGATTTTCTTTGAGTACGTAAGTACCGCAGTACTTGGAAAGGCTTTAAATTATGGTTTCTTTGAATATAATGATTTATGAGCTTATTAAATAAATCCGTACTACACAATTTAGTAAATAATCAAGTTTATAACATATCAAAAGAGAAACATGATTTTACGAAAAATTCTCATACTTGTACCTTTATAATTCTTATTTAGATAAAACTCTAAATGAATGTCAAAATGGCGAAATGTATTTATACCTCATACTATTAATGACACCTCTGTCTAACCCTTCGGGGATTACAGGCGTGGTGTTATGTTATGAATGTCAAACTCTTTTTTGGATTTGCAACTTTCGGCACTAACTACACTCATATTTTATTATTAAAAACAAAAGAATCTAAATAAAAAAATAAGTATTTATATCCCAAAACTCAACTGCCAGAGACTAAAAGCTAAAACTAAAAGCTAAAACAGCCGAAGCCAGTCCATAAAGACAGGTGGCACAAAAAGCGGACGCTCTTTGTTACAAAGTTATAGCGGTAAAAACCTGGACACGAACGCCATCTGCCTGTGACAATGGTAAGATTTATCGTCTACTTTCGCCATAGGAGCGTCTGTGTTCGACTGTGCAAGGCATGAGAGGAAGCGATTTACTCTTCGTCTTAACCAAAGTGATGATGTTAACTAATGATGCTATAGTAGGTAGCAAGAAACTAATATTTGTCGGATATGTCAGGATTTATTCCGTTCGGCTCGTACATCATGTGGGCAGACGATGGGTTTCGTGCAATAATAATTAATACACTGTGTGCATTACACTGTTTCTACTAAACTAAAAAAATACTTGAAATTACAATTTAACACAATACATAATGAATCGGGTACAGTTCCAGAACGTCTCAACTCCGCTGCGATCAGACACTCACTGTCCTCCTCGCCTCGAGCTGTAAACATCAGGACTCTGTAGAAGCCACGCTGTGGTGAGGGTAGACTTGTAAGTAGGTCGCGTGACGTCACCATCAGCGCACTTGCGATTCATTTTATGTCCGTACTAATTACCGAATCCGACATATTAATTTCTCTGTCATTTTCAAATATGTCTCATATAAGTAATTCATTATAAGCTAGTAATGATCTAGGAACAATCATTACAAATAATTATTATATGTTTTCTATGGTAGCAGAAAATACCTTGTACAGGTAAGTTTTCGTGAATTTCTCAATTAATTTTTTGTCTACCTCAAATTAGGTAGTACACAAATTCAAATTCAAATATTTTTATTTGTAGAACATAGGTAAACAAAAGTACAGATGTCAATATAAATAAAATGAGCGCTATGTCTTGCCTTCAACGGCGTACAAATATTCTAATTATAATTTCTTATGAGTAATTGGTAAAAATAAAATAAAACAATCGGTAAAAAATAATAATAAAACAATCGGTAAAAATAATAAAACAATCGGTAAAATTAATTGGTAAAAATAATAATAAATCAAAATTAATAATGGATCAAAATAACTATAAATGTAACCAGATATCAAAACATTAAAATGAAATCAGATTAAATAAAACAATTAAATTATTAACAGATAAATTAAAATAAAACAATTAAATTATTAACAAATAAATAAAAAATAAAAAAATTAATAAAAATAAATAAAATGTCATTAGATTACAATTTGTCTTCTAGGTACTCATTGACTGTGTAGTAAGCTTTTTCGCCTAGTAAATTAAGAAGAGCCTTTTTGAAATGGTGCATGCTGTCAAGATCTTTTATATATATGGGTAACTTATTATATAACTTGGGTGCCATTCCTAAAAAGCTTTTTGAGTAGAGCGCAGTCTTGTGTGGAATAGCACAAATCTCTCTATTGCGTCGCTTCGATCTAAGTTTTTGAAAGAGATTTAAGTTTGATTTTGCAAATACTGCTGTCTCGTAGATGTACATAGAGGGCAAAGTGAGAAGTTTATATTTACTAAATAATGGCTTACAACTTTCAGTCTTTTTCAGCTTAAACACAGCACGCAAACACTTCTTTTGAGCTTTGAACGCAGTATTTTTATCAGTGGAATTTCCCCAATACATTATTCCAAAACGTAGCGTTGATGAGACATACGCTTTGTATGCTATCAAAACTACAGACTCATTTGCTATTTTAGCAAGATTGTAAAGCGCATACGAATACTGGTTTAGTTTTTTACACACATTTCCTACATGACATTTCCAATTAAGATGACTATCCAAGTAAACTCCTAGAAAGCTGGCGCTGGTGGCTTCCGGTATTTTTTGGTCTGCGTACTTTATATTTAAATTTTGTTTTTTTTTCCTTTGTTCGAAAGTTATAATCTGTGTTTTTTCTAGATTTACTTTGAGTTTATTCTTACGTAACCAGTTTATAATGCAATGGATGGCATTATTTATTTCATTTTCATAAGAATCTAACTTTTTACACGGTATAATGATTGTACTGTCATCGGCAAACAAGACGGTTTGATAGTCGGTACACTTCGGTAAATCATTTATAAAAATGAGAAACAACAAAGGCCCAAGGACACTCCCTTGGGGTACACCGCAAGTTGTATACCTAATGGATGACTTGTGAGCAACTTCTCTTTTAGATTTGACACAAATTCTATTTAAAACCGTGATTTGTTTTCTTCCATACAAATACGTTTTGATTAGGTTCAATATATTTCCTCGGACACCATAACGTTCTAATTTACCCAGTAATATTGTATGATCCACGTGATCGAATGTCTTAGACATGTCCATGAGTACTGCGGCAATAGGATTTTTTTTGTCAACATTATCAAGAATTTTAGCAACTAACTCATAGACGGCGTTGTTGATATTTCTATTTTTCCGAAAACCATATTGACACAGAGTGACACATGAAGCTGTACATTTCCAGTATAACTTGGCCTCGCTTTGTATAGATTTTCTATACAAAGTGAGATCCGCATAAACCGGTTTTGTATAGCTTGATTGACCGTCGCGCGTACGTAAATATTAAATTACTCAACATAACATCACGCCTGTAATCTCCGAAGGGTTAAGCACAGGTGAACCTATAGTACACCCACATTTCGCCAGTTATGTTTAAGTCCCATGTAATAGGAGACGAGCCTATTGCCATCAAAAAGGCACAAATTCAGACTCCGTGGCTGCTACTGAGAAATTCCTGATGGAAAACCCAATAACATTCACAAGGAATGCTTTATTTGTAATTAGTTATAATATTAGTTATAAGTAACAATTGAGTTAAGTTAAGGATGTATTAAGGCACATTTACCGCATTGGTTAGCTGTAATGGTAGATGTAAGTCGATAAATAAATAAAATAAAAACACTTTGCCCGACCCGGGAATCGAAATCAGGACCTCATGTTCAGCAGTCACGCTAGCGACAACTAGATCAACGAGGCAGTCTCAATTACTCTTGATATTGTTCTTTTTATTTAATTTTGTTATACTTTCAGACGAATATGTACAACACCACTTGCTGCATGAAAAGTTTTGGATCTATTTGCCAGGGTAGCGAGCAAAGCTGAATGCAAAGGTAAGCTAAGAGTAGTCTTAGCTCTTGAAACCTAAGCATTTCCGTGGCCATTTAAGAAATAAACTGGAGTAATATTTTTTTGTTTATGAGAAGTAAACATCAATCAGGAGCTAAGATGACAAGAAAAGAAGTATTAGCCCGATCAAAATAGACATTGACCCTTGCATTAATTCCCAAGAAGCTGAAAATTTACATGAACGTTAGGGATACCATTATAATGAAATTGTGAAAAGTCCCCATCAATACCATGTGCACAAAAAAAAAGGGTTTTGAGGGGTTTAAAGGGTTTTTTTGGGTTTTTTGCGAATTAATTATGTGCAAGGAACAAGGATGGGTTTTAGACAGCAGAAGTCTGACACTGCCTTCCGCTTCACCCTGGACTAGGGGGGGGGGGGTCATTTGATGTTTCTTATCCGAAAAAGGAAATACCCTTTTTATGTCTTTTCTGACCGGACTTTATTGAACTCCTGTGACTTAAACCAAACCCTTACAGCTGTCTTGCAGATTAAAATCCGCAGCTTGTATCAATGAAGTCCTCTCTCTCACAATATATAATACATCAGAGCTGTGTATACCTATTTATTTACTTTCTTAGGGTTCTAAGTTCAAATACTACCATTAATCATGCATTTTAACCTCGAATGCCTCTAATAACTTGGCCTCGCTTTGTATAGATTTCCTATACAATGAGAGATCTGTATAAACTGATTTTGTATAGCTTGATTGGCCATCGTGCGTACGTCCTGCCGGTTAAAAAGATAAAAACAAAAACTTTTCCATTAAAAATTACGTCTACAAGAAGAAAAAATAACCAACGGTTTAAAAAAAAATACATTCATAAAGCAATGTACAAGGATTCTTTAATATTTTTGTAACCACCTTATTACCCATACTTTCTGAGCAAATAAATAATTATTCTATTCTATTCTAATATATTTTAATTTTAAGCATTTAGATTTTAATAAAATAAAATCTACGACTTCGTATGTAAATGTTGGCACTACAACATTTATTTAATTCGAATTACAAATTAGACAATGGGATAAAACAAACATACTGAATGTACATTATCTTTTATTAAGAGAAAAATTCAAACGTGCGTAATAACCTAATGTTGTGAAAAAACAATGAATAACTCGTATTTAATTTTTGAGTTAGTTTCATTAATTTTGAAAATCTTTTATTCATTTTAAACTAATTACAATGCTCATTATAAGTGTTAGAATAAGTCTGTCTGTCTGTTGCCTTTTCGCGCCTAACAGCTGAACGGATTTGAATAAAATTTAGCGTAGGGATAAATCATGATCTGTATTGGGACATACGGGACACCATATTGATCCCGGTAGTAGCTACGTAACACTGCATAACCAAACAAAAAGGCTGGCTTTATAAGGATTAATCCTTAAAACCCTAATAAATATGGAAAACACGCAACAAACCGTAAAAATATCATCATAAAATTAACGTCTAATTAATAAACTAACTTTAATTCACTATTCCAAAAAAAATAAAATACCAAAATGACATTTACACGATGCTAAGCCGATCCTGCCACAGATAACGAAAAATATTCCCAAAACGTAAATTATTTTCAATTAAAAAAAAAAGTATAAACAGCAGGCGACATCCCTTTTATAGTTTTACCTTTATTAATGCGTGTTTTTAAAGAATTTATGTTTGACATTTGTGGCTGCATGCGCCTGCTACCATTAGTGAAAAAAAAAGCTAGTGGGTGCATGCTTTTTTATGCAAAGGATAGCAGAACGGGATAAGTGTGCTTCTGAAAAAAAAGATGTTTTGACTTTTTGGTATTTGGCTTTTGTTTCAAATAATTTGTATGGTTATTTGTATAGGTAGGTACGGTCTACCTACCTAAGTGTTTTTTTTTAATGAAGCACCTTCGTTTTTTGACGTGGCTATTCAATATGGACGATATAGACTGATGAATTTAGAAGGACAAGCTGTTTTGTTTTTTTTTTTAAAGTAGTTATAACATTTTTGACTGCTTCCAGGCACGGAATTCGATACGATTTGTAGGAAAGTTCAAATATCTAGGTATTCAATTAGTTATAAGTCTACGCTAACTTGTCTCAATTCCTAAACAGAATTCTAAGTCATTATAAGACATTTCAATTGTTTCATAACTTCTATATTTGTTCGGCTGATAATTTGAAAGGAGGTAAGTTACCATAATACCTTCAGAGACAATGTTTTGTTGGAAGTTTGGACCAAATTCTAGCCATATTTTGTCTAGCACTAGTCTTAAATTTTAATAGAACGACTTTATCAAGTTACAAAACAAATAATTTATAAGAAACAATTATTAGTTTGCTTAGTTGCTAATTGTCTGTAGATTTTAATTAACATCTTTATGAGACACAATTTTTCATAACTATTAAATGATTACTCACACATAACAAATTTAATGAGTAAGTACTTAAAAAAAACTAACAAAGAGACAACTAACGCCATCTATCGTCAATCACACTCACTAACACAATTTTCATGATGTGAGTTGAACTCCTGCGCATTTTAAGGAAAAAGATAGCATTGGGTTGTGTGGTCCTGTTGATAACTTCTCCGGGCCTTAGAAATCGGTATTTTTTTTCCAAAATTCCAAAGAATGACGCATCTACATCAAATGCCCGTATAATGATCACCTTCGCCCGGGGCAGGCTACGTTTAAGGGATATTTCGATAATTCCCTTCAATTATCTTAACACAGTAATTTACTCAATTATTTAAACTATTTCTTGGACATTATGATTTATTGTGTGGGATCTGTAATAACATTATATCATGGTATTAACTTGTTTCAGTTTTATTAAAAAAATAAATCTCGACTTTACATTCTATAGTTTTTTTTTTCACTAAAGAATCCTACAGTATTTGTTTCAAACTCGATCAACTTTTACTCATTCATCAAGGAAACTGAACGCGATCAACATATCTGAACCGAGGAGTTCAAGAGTTGTCAATGTCACTTTTGATGTCAAAAAAATTACACTAGCTCTTAGCATCGTTTAGATGTGAAATTCTCCCTTATTTATTTAGAGTATTTTGTCCTACTAATATTTTAAATGCGAAAGTTTGTGTGGATGGATAGATGGATGGAAAAACTACTAATTGAATTTGGATGAAATTTGGCACACATATAATTTATAACCTGAATTCACAAAGAATACTCTACTCCAGGTAGGCGAAGCCGCGGCCATAATCTAGTACTTTAAATATAATAATTATAAAACCTACTACTAACATTCAAGCTCTACGTGTGTAAAGGCAAACTTACTAACAAATCCCGCAGTGCAATTTACTAAATCCCGTAAAGGCACGCACACACTGACACAGAGTTAATAATGAGAGCTGCAATTAAGGCGTATCACACCTGCGGGTTTGCACTGAATGCGTTTTTATTACTCTTTATACATATTAAAATGCTCACAACGTGATGTCTGAATACATACAGTTCTTTCAGAGTTATTTAACCTAGGACAGTCCAAGAGCAACCTTATTTTCATGAAAATAAAGATCACAATAATTATTTTGACTGACTTATCAGTGACTGCAACTTAACAACAATCTTATTGTTATGAGTGTTAAGGTTCATTGTGGTTTTGACAGTGATGTTTAGCGGGTGAAAATTTGAAAGGACTACACCAATATAATTTCGACTCTCTAAAGAATATGTTAAAGGTGTCTTATTTTAAAACATATTAGCTGTAATTATAATAAAGATGTAGATCTTTTACAAAGTAGCACGTGTGTAATTTTCTTTAATTATTTCTTGACTTGGCTCGAGTTAGTATGTAAATTAAGTTTTTGAATTTTGAACTAAGAATATAATTGTGCGGGGTATAATTAGAGTTTGGGTGCTGAAAATTATTACCAGAAAGTATTTTAAATAAGATCAAAGCTTATATTTCTATCTAAAATTCTCTAGCTCTTTAAAAAATACGATCTTTTAATTTTTTTTCAAACTTCACATAGATATGAGTTCATTACCATATTTTTTTTTATTACTACTGTATATCAAATAGTGCGCCTAAGACAACGTAAAAATGACAGTACAAGATGACAAAATGACGAGATGACAGTATACAGGGTGGATGGGACACCGACACAGAAACGTTTACCACGTGTTTCACCCCCGCCCCGATATTAAAAAACAAAACTATTTTTTCCTACAAAACTGTAATAACTACACGGCAGATTTTTTTTTTTAAATTGTCTATGAAAAATTTCTGTATGGTGTCCGGACGTAAAGAATAGCACCATCCCATATCTTCCCGTGGGTGTCGTAAGAGGCGACTAAGGGACTTACCGGAGAATGGGCAGCAGCGTTCTCTGTGTTTTATAACAACCATACTGCGATCGCCAACCCGCCTGCCAAGCGTGGCGATTATGGCAAAACCCCCCTTCTTGGGGGAGGCCTATGTCCAGCAGTGGACGTCTTTCGGCTGAAATGATGATGATGAAAAATTTCTGTGGGATCAACATGACGTACTGAATACGTGATAACCGTTTTAGTGTCCCTTCCACCTTGTATAATCTGTATACCTAAATATTTCCTCTGGTCCTATAGTATTCAATGTTATTACTATTTCACCAGTCCCCAAGTCTGAACATCCCCGCAAAAGCGGTTAGTATGACGTAACATTATCATTTATATAAACTCAGACTAGAGAGTTACATATTTAACTGAGTCATACCTAGTTGTTTTGTTTCTAAACAAACGTACGTTTAATTTTAAGACTAATAGTGTCATAACTCGAGTTGTTTAGTTTTGCTTTTATGTGGAAGATTAGGATTTTTATAAATTGTGGAAGTAAAAATGTACTAAGTCACCGGTAGCAGATTTTAGGTAAAGTGTACATGAATAGCTGTAGTTGTTTGTATTAAAACAAAACTGTTGGTTCATTTAAATATTCAGATTTAACAAGAAAATTTTGGCACGACCAAGTTAATGTAGACGGATTTTGTACACCCTCATTTCGCCAGTAATGTTTTAAGTCCCATGTGATAGGGTACGCCTATTGCCATCAAATCGGGCACGAATCCAGACTCCGTGGCTACTACTGAGAAATTCCTGATCGAAATACCCAATAACACTTTGGCTGACCTGGGAATCGAACCCAGGACCTCGTGCTCATCAGTCGTACTTGCCAACGAGGCAGTCTGTTAATGTAGACGGATTTTGGTTTTTTGAAGAATTTTAATTGTTACTGTTGTAGGCTACGATAAATACTAGCTGTCTTTGTGGACCCACCTAATCATTTGACTAAAATATGTAACTATGTTTTCAGGATGCACTTTACTCTTCTCATGCTTTCAGAATTTAATCTAATAATCTATGCCAATTAATATAAAAAGGTAAAATTTGTTTGTACGTTTTTCTCCGGGACTAATAATCCAATTCTAAAAAATCTTTCACTGGCAAAAAGCTACATTATTCATGGATGCTATAGGCTATAAAGTATATTTAAATCATGCATATTAGCCGAGCTATCACAATTTTTGCGGATGAAGTCGCGGGCGAAGTGCTAGTGAATTTATATAAAGGAACCATTAAAACTACGCAATCAACATCAAAACCTATCAATACGAAAAACCCAATCAATAACTACAATTCACCCAAACAGATGTCGATGAGAAATCCAAAATCTATAGTAGTTGTACAAAGAGCACAAGTTTGACAAAACAAACCGGCAGTCCCTTTTAAAAACCATTATCGTTCAAACGGAGCCACTCTGTGCGAAACTCTAGAGCTATGCTGAGTTGGGGTGCTAGTAACAGCGGGTTTGATGTACCTTGTGCCAGTTTTCAGTAGTCAAATTCAAATAATTTAATATCTCTACACAAACCATGACTTATTATAAAAGGTGTAATTAGACCCTTAATGAATCCGAAAGGCACTTATTCTCCCCGTCATTGCGGGCATTATTTTGTTTTAGACCATACCTGGGAGCCTTCTAGTTACGGAGATATTGGGGGTCATACATGTTTATAATGCAAGATTTCTATTTCTATTTCTGCTGGGAAACGACTTTTTTATGGTGAAAAATCACGTTTTACTGTAGGACTCAAAGTAACGTACTCAAAGTAACGCACTCAAAACATTGTTTGAGTGCGTTACTTTGAGTCCTACCGTAAAACGTGATTTTTCACCATAAAAAAGTCGTTTCCCAGCAATAATTTTTGCTTAAAGTTACTTAGTTTGATGTACAGAATGCTTGGTTGACGGCTATGTGAAGGGTCAAGGGAAGGTTTGTTTGAGACTGGTGACTGCACTTGGTATACCTGTATAGCAGATCACCAGGGTCTCACCACACGGTATGAAGGGTATACTACTGTAAATATAAGTATACAGGGTGGAACCCGTACCAATATCGATGCTAAAACGGTTATCACGTATTCAGTACCTCATCCTGAACCCGTTTTGACGAACAGTACATACAGGGAGTAAGCGGCAGCTCTCCACAAACTGATGGGGTGAATTCATATCGTACTAAGATAACCGGTACAAGAAATTATTACTGGAATGTTATGCGAATACAATAAATTTGGTTTGTTTTATTTCTTCATACGAAATGTATCGTTACCATGGCAAAATGCACGTAGCGAACAGCAAGCGCAACGACGAGTTGGATGAACTCTGTAGCTAGTCAGGAAGTGAACAGCTGATTTCACGCGTCGTTCGTTAGAGTTTTTCAACATCCATTGTTGGATTTTTGATTTTAGCCGTATAATTTACATAAATAGAGTGCTGTGTACAAGGAATGGAATTTTACAATGAAATAAAAGAATAGTAACAGAAAAAAAAATCCGGAGAAAAATACCGGTGGAATATGATTCCACATAAGGAGCTGAATGCACCCTGTCAGTTTGTGCAGGGCTGTCCCTTACACCCTTTATAGAGAAATCAGCAATACTACTAGCATTGCTAGCCCGCTCCGCTTATCATCTACCGCTGACACCAAAAACCAACATCGAATTAATAGCAAAGAGCAATTCAATAATGCTCCAATGATTTTTAATATTCGAACAATTCGCAGCCTCAATGTATTGTCCATTCACCGAGACCAATTTTTGGTTTAAAACGTCCAACAAGGCAAATCAAACCTTGACTAGTTTAACAGAAAGTAGAAATTCGCTTGTTGAATGAATTTAAAAGCACATCCAGACATGTGTGTTTGGTTCAGAATAATTACAGGGTTGCCGTAGACCAATATTTCATGGTTGATCAACCAACATCATAAGAAGGGATAGAATTTTCAATAAAGCGAATTTTTAAATCGGTTTACACTGACTGCACATTGCACTTGCGATATTCGTTTTTGAATTTTTATTTTTCGTACCGTAAACAGTTTAAATTTATTATGATACACACAATGATTTTAGAGTGGTTAAAATGTGCGGTTTTGGGGCATCCGACAGATGTGATATAGGTTAGAACGCAGACTGTGTGATATCAGACGCGATTAACGATTCAATCTGTTTTAAAATCTATTTGTACTGTCTGGTCATCTAAATGTGAATATCAAAACTTGTACTGTCACTTACGGGATATTTTCCGTGATTGTTCATTATTTAAAGACAAAAAAAGAGAGTAGATAGATTTGTCTGCTCTTAACAATGTATTTTCCATCCACCCGCATTCTCCAGTCAACCCGCGATCATGGCGCTTGCAACAGCGCCGAAATATCGGGAGCTCAAAATAATGAACAATCACGGAAGATATCCCGTAAGTGACAGTACAAGTTTAGTTGTAAACCGTGAAGACTTAAAACAGAGTATGTGAATATCATTTCGTGTAAAACCGTGAAAAAATACGACCTCAAAAGATACGACTTTCGACGCGCAAGACTTCAGACGCGCGTGTTGCTTGACGCATGTTGCCAAGCTTCAAGTGACATGCGCGTGCGTCAATTGTTTCCTTCATGCGAGTATTATGGCGTCGCAAGGCGCCTCTAAGTAATTTGTTTCAATTTTTCGTTTCTCCACCGTCGTTTCTGTCACACACTCTTGTCAAGCGGTTATGAAAAGAAAAAGTTAAAAGGCTTACTTATCATATCATCGAAATATACTTTTTACGCGTACCCATATTCCAATTACAAACAGATAGTCTATGGTTAAAGAAGCAACGGAGCAGAGTTTAATCAATTTGAAAACAAAACGGTTTTGTTTTATTTTATTTTTGCTTTCAATAACAGATCTCTGCATTTTGCTAGATAGCAGATCTGCAGTTTAGATCGCCATATGTTACGTACAAGTCTTATACGCTGGGTTTCTTGCACATGTATGCATATTTTCACATATTGTTCTCCGTCAGTAGATACTGCTGGTCTGTCACTTTAAGAGCAGAGCAAATAAATATAGTAATCCGGCCGTATTATCCTTACCTAATACACAAGACAATTTATTAATAATTAGATTCTTTTTAGCTCTTTCAACACCAACACATATATCTAGAACCTACGTATTCTGCAATGTAATTTTACGGGTCTCCTGACTGTTGCCTACCAGCTGGTTACCCTCACCAATTTCCATTCCAGAGACAGAAAAAAATCACCTACATAGGTAACATCTGACGTGGCAATAACTACTTCAGCACCAAATCTTCCTGAACCATCGTTGCTCAGTGGCTATAACTCTCATTTTCCAGGTGAGAGTTTCCTTAACGAATTATACTGCATCATCTGTCTAGCCTTTGGCCAACTACGTTACAATCGGCTTCTAGTCTGACCCTATGCAGTTGAATATACTACTTACTCATTGTGTTTTAGTATTCACACACTTCCATAAATGCCCTGGTCACCAACCATTCTTAAAACGAGTACACCTCTAAAGCATATTGTCGATGTGACCTATATGACGTTCTTACCCCTGGGAGTACTATGCCGTCAGTTTGACGGAGCAAATTGCTAAGTTGAGCTGCTGAAGATAGATAGTTCAGCTGGATGACTGGCTGGTGATTAAAGATGAACGATTTTGACTCCTTTTTGTTGATTTAAAATCCATCCATCCACTAATAATATAAATAGTCAACTAGATGGACAGACGTCTTATTTAAGTGGCCGGAAGAAACTGAATAAATTTGGAAGAAACCTACACTCGGCATTGGGTGACCAAAGGTTGCAGAAGAAGGATTTTATGAAATGCTGTGTTATGTTAAACTGGTACACCTTGATGGCTGAACAGTTTTCCAAGTTTGGAACACAGGTAGACCATGGTCTAACTTAATATTGGGATTATTTATATCCCGGTAGTGCACTTTCGTGGGATAATTTCAGAGTAGACGCAGCCGCGATGGATGTTTGTTATTCGAGCACGCCAGAACGGCTGAACAGATCTGAATGAAATTTGGCACAGATATAGATTACAGTCTGGAATAGCACATAAGCTCCTTTTTTCTCCCACATACATAACAATTTTTTCCACACGAACGAAGTCGAGGGCAAAAGCTAGTAATGCCTATAAATGTATGTATAGTCCACTCAAATAATTATTATTCGTCGAGTTAGCAAAGCCATTATTATTTTTACTGGAACTCAAGATATCTATTATTATTTTTTCTCGGAATGAAATGATTATCTGTTCGTAATGAAAACAATAAGAGAACTTGACCCTGGCTTTGCTTTAGCATTTCTTTTTAGAAACGCCTACGATAGCGAGATTAATTTGTCGCGTTAAAATTGTTTTGGACATCAACTTTGAAAAATAATCATTTACTGATAAATCGGGCTCAACCTAAGATTTGCATTATGACCAACAACGTTTACCTAGCCAATCAGCAAATATTTGTATATTTGCTAGCTATATATAGACTATACTACTACTACGACTATATATATAGACTAGCTTCGCCCGCAGTTTCGTCCGCGTAAGTTTTTACTTTATATTAGATAATATCTTTAAAAATAAATATAATGAGCTATATTGCTGTAAAGTTTTATCTAAATCTGTTGAGTAGTTTTTACGCGAAAAAGTAACTCGCCAACAAACATCCATCCATTGATTCTCACAAACTTTCGCGTAGATAAGTTTTAGAGCAAACCAAGTCCAATCAGTGATGGGTGGCCCAATGGTAACGGCCTCGACAAGTTGCAGACCCCAGCCAAATAAGACCCCAGAAGTTGGTGACACTGATCTCCCTCCTGGGAGTGGGCTGTACTTCGGCTCACAAAACCGAGCTCCACGTTCCAGCAGTAGGAACAGTATACAGGGTGTAAGGGACAGCCCTCCACAAACTGAGATTTTGCATAGAGCTCCTTATTTTGAATCATATTCCACCAAATTTATCTCCAGTTTTTTTTTCAACAATGTTTGTTGAATTAGTACTCTAACGAACGACACGTGAAATCAGCTGTTCACTTCCTGCCTAGGTACAGAGTTCATCGAACCCGTCGTCGCACTTGCCGTTCGCTACGTGCGTTTTACCACGGTAACGATACATTGCGTATAAAACAAATCAAATCTATTGGATACCCATAACATTCCTAAAATAATTTCTTGTTCCGGTCATCTTAGTATGATATACTGAATTCACGCCATCAGTTTGTGGAGGGCTATCCCTTACACCCTCCTGTAGACTGACTTTTTTAAGTCAGAGAAGCAAAAACACAATCTTCGTACACGATAAAAGCATGTTCATTATAAAAGTAACACCAATTACTAGTGCCACGACTTTTAAACTCCTAACAATTTAAACAATTTTTTCATAAAGTTTTTCTTACCATTCTTTGAGCGGTTGCGGCGTCCACAAAGTCTGTTGAAGGCAGGACGTTTCCCGACCAACTTCTCTTGTAAAATAATGCAATTAAATATTTCCGCTCTCAATATTTTTTAAGAGTTCCAACGCAAGGATATTGTTCGGCCGATAGTTCGTAACTGCCTTTGTGGGTCTCATTTTTTACTAAGGAAAAACTTTACAGCTACACCTTTTGTAAATTTATAAATAGATTAAAAACATTTTTGCTTGAGTTAAATTAGCGATGCGGATTTTATAAACTTGTTTTCTTTTAACCCGTTAAAGCAGCGCAAGTTTTCGGGATTTAAATTAAGTTTGTGAAAAGTTTAACATGCTTTTAGATGTGGTTTTGAGTTTTAATTAATGTCAAAAAAAAAGAAAATCATGATTTAAAATGCAAACGCTATGAATACTTATGAATCAAAATGATGTACATTTATATCATCTGAATCACGCCGTTTACCCAAATTCTAGAAAAATAACAATGATAATTTTCATCGTCAAAATTACTTTATTTAACGCTCCATACTTCAACACTGTATACAGTTACAAAAGAATGCCTGTACTCATTCACCTTTGCCCGGAAAAAACTTTTATGTAGGTACCTTCCTCTCCTTAAACACTTAAAAAAATCCAGCACATAAAACCTGTAACAAAGCGGCAACAAAACCCTCACTATAAAAGGATCCTCTAAAAAAATAACGTTCGTAGAGAAAGCAATTACGTCTTCTAAAATATACCTTTTTAAAAAATTACTCTTAATATTTCACCGTAGTGCGCAGTCTCAAAGGGTGACGCAACAAAATCTTGTTAAAGTTAATGAACAAACTTAGAGAGTCTCAGTTAAATTAGACACTTGCTTTGCCACCCTACTCGGGGACGTAGAAGCGTTGAAAACTACAGCCGTGTTAATAATGTTGTCGCATATTATGTTCGAGTAGTTTTGTATGGTTGTGTGTTTTATACGATAGGATAGTGGTGAATTGGAGAGATGAGTGTTGGTGTAAATAGATAAGCAAAGAAGGTTCAGTACTTACTATTTTTTATTCAAGGACAGGAGAACCAGCAGCTGTAAGAGAAGTATAACGAACGTATAAATATTACAGTCAACTACAGGTTGTCACAGTCATCACCAACCCCATGAAAGATGCTGTTTCACATATACAATGTGGATACCGGCGCTAAAAAGGTTACCACGTATTCAGTACATCATTCTGAACCCGTCCGCCGACATACACATTATTCGCCGGTCATTTAAAAAACAGCTTTCCTTACAAATCTCTTATTTATACCTACAGAGTCAAAATATATGGAACAGCTGATTTTTTTTAAATGACCGATAGTAAAATTTCATCGAATACGTGAATCAGAATCTTTCTAAGTATAAGGTTGCTATTCTTATAACTACTTGCGCAAATATAAAAAGAAAATGGAAGATGGTCTTTACAAATGGCTTTCGCTTTCAAGCGTTTCGTTTTTCTACAGCGACTGTCATTAGAATCGTCACTAAATGACTAAACTTTTCGGTTGCTTATGTCAGTACAATGATTTTACTCTACCGTCATCGTTCTCGCTAATTGCACGTCCCTGTGTCCAGTCCCTAAGGTAGATTGACTCGATCGATTACTTTCGATTCTGAGAACACTCCGGTTTTATACATATCGTGTTGATCACAAATAATACTGCACCATATCACATCCAACGTGACGTAACAGGTTATACTCAATAAGAGACGCCTAAACAAATATTTAAGGTTAAATTCCTAATAGTTCAGAACGTTTACTTTCGATGCTTTTAACTTGAACACCGGTTCACTTCCTGTTTGAAGTATGCAAGAAGCACGTGTTATCATTGATATTGAAAGTAGTACCTACTTAGCCTTGCCCGCGGCTTCACCTGTGTGGATTCGGATATTGTCCCACGGCACGGGAACATACTACAGGGTCTAGAGGGATTAGAAGTCAGGACTTAGGGCCATGATTATGTTTTGTGTACAAAAATTCATCGGAATCTGTTCAGCCATTAATGCATAAAAAGGTAATAGACAGATTAACTTTTGCATTTATACTTGGTGTTAGTTTGAATGAAATAAAATATTGCAAAATTTCAATTAAAAGCGTTTTTTTGTTATTTTTTTATGAGTTGACTCTGCCCCACTGCAGGGCAGAACCATCACTCTTTCCACTTTTCGCGATCTAATACGATTTTAGGACAATCTTTCAAAATTAGTCCAGGGTTGTTGATGGCAAGAACGCCATCTCCTTCTGGGCCTGCCGCGTTGTGGTTTCCTGTCTGTTGGGATCTACAGAGTGGTTGTTTTTTCCCATCGCTCCTCCGACATGCGGCAGATAATTATGCTGATAGGATTCGTTTAGATGGCGCCAATTATGACCTCCACGGGTCATTAAATGATAAAACTTAGATACTTTTTACACTACGGGATACCCACAACAATAATAATATTTTGTATTTAAATTTCCAATTTCAACTAAGCAACATTTTACACCTATGATGTAAATAGCATGATTGTCTTCTAAACGATTACATAACATGAAATAAACTTTGTAATATAAAGAAATATGAAAATAAACTTGCTTTTATGAGTGTAAATACTCGTACTTCACCCATGGTTTTATGACAATTTTATACAGTGTTATTATGATTGTAAATATGAATGTTATGAGTTTGTAATGGGCAGTCATGTCTTAAGTTTTATAAACTTACTAAATTGATCTAAGAAGAGAGATATCGCGATTTTCAGCGGGTTGAAAATCAAAGAATAAAAGACTACCCTAACTCATCATCATTATCTGCCCAACCCTTTGCACCCGGATGCAGCTGCATACCAGTACATAGAGCGACTGCTTATCTGAACTCCACAACCCAGTTAATACTGGGTAATACGCTACCCCTTGGTAAGACTGGTTATCAGACTTTCAACCCATTGACTAGCTGTAACGACTGTCAAAGATCTACAAATGACAGGCGGGACCAAAGGCTTAGCGTGCTTTCCGGGGCACGTACGGCAAGCGCGGCTTTACCTGAAGATTGATCCGAGCGGCTGTTATTATTTAGCCACGAGCTCCTCTAATAGTCTACCCTGACGGCATAAATAACATAATCTTAAAAAATCTAAATAAGATTAGCTAATTCTTGCTAATTGTTGTCCTAGTCACAACAGGTGTGTACCTACTAACCATCTACTTGAAAAAAGTTCAAAATTAAGAAATCTCATCCAATTTTCAATTATAAAACAAAAATCTATCTCCCATCTGAGATCTATCTAAATATCTCTGAGAACGCATCATCATTACAAAAACATTTGTCAATATTGTTTTTTTTTTTAATAAAAAATACTATCACAGTTTTTCAAATATTTTAATCAGACGTAGGTTGAATTTGTTTGAAGTTCAAGGTCGGGAGGTTGTCTCTTACTAGAGCAAATATTATGCCACAGGGTTGTAGTTACGTAAATATTATTAGTAAAGTTAGGTTTTTGTCCACTGCAAGATAATAGAAAGGAAAAAAATATATTTATTTGACTCGCACAGGACAAAACAATAAAAAAATAAAAAGAAAACAACCATCAGCAATTTAAAATAAGACATACAATAAACTAAATTGGCCGAGGCCAAAAGGCCTGCTGATGCTTGCTATGGTTTCACTACTAATGTATCTATCATCATCAGCAGTCTACAGCAGTCCACTGCTGGACATAGGCCTCTCCAATCGCACGCCATTTAACTCAATTCTCGGCAACCCTCATTCAGCTGACCAGCCACCTTGCTCATATCGTCGCTCCACCTGCCTGAGGGTATTTCACCTATCTCTTGCCAATTCGTGGTCTTCACTCAAGAACACAATAAGTATCTGGCATAAGCATTGATATAATAAAAAATCAATGGTCAAAAGGCTACTCAATAAAAGTAAAGGAAGACTTAGAACGATGGATGGGCTGTGCGAACGATGATGGCTAGAAAGGGAGTGACTACTGAGATCACGACTAGCCAAGTCTTGAATTGTGCCCAGTTGATGGCAATAGGCTATAAGAGTAGAGGAAGACCAAAATAACGATGGATGGAATGACGAGTAAAGGATGACATGGCTAGCAAGGAGGTGACTGCTGAGATAACAAGTAATAAAGTGGTATGCAACAAGAAAAAAATCTGTGCCAAACCCAAAATTGAAAGAAAGAAAGAAAAAATATTTATTTGTCGCAAGGACATGACGTACATACAAAATTAGAAAAAAAAATAAACAAGCAACGCATAACAAACATTTAGAATATATAACAGGACGGAAAAAAAGTTGACAGCTTGCACGTCGTGACGGCGACAAACAGGTTACTCAGCATGATGCTGTGCTATGCCCCGGCCCACAGCACAGCGCTGGTTTTCAGTGATTCAATGAAAAAATGGAAGCCAATACGGCATAAATATTGGGATTAGAGCAGTAGAATGATGGCAATAGGCTCGTCCCCCTTTACATGTGACTTAGACATAACTGCCGAAATGTGAGTGGACTGACTGGACTATAGGTAGGAACACCACCCCTGCGGGGTGTAGAGTAGTGACGGTACATACCGTCATAAGGACCTAAATCTAAATTTGCTTTCTATCAATATCGCGTGACAGCTTTTACTGGATATTTGCCCTAAAAAACCTCAAAACGTGGAAAAATAAAGGTATAACGTGTACAAGCAAACGTTATAATTTATAACAACGTCATTTTATGAATCCTTTAGGAATATAACGATCTAGAACTAAAATAAACCCACTAACGAAAAAATATATGACAAAAATCTAGCACAGGCTAGGTTTTTAGAAAGGTTTAATTTTTTGGGATTATATTTTCTGTAATAAATGGCTTCTTTTTTGCAATGAATAGATAGCTGGAAATAAAATAATGTTTACGGTTTTCCCGATAAAAATGTTAATTTCAGTACCCACAAGTGGGCTGTTTGACCTTTTGTTTAATTTAAACCTTTTAATTTTGTGTCTAGATAGAAATAGAGGGTTGAGTTAGGCTTGTTTTGTAGGCTGGATCTTTATGACCGACTACTTTGTTAGGTACATAACATCACCACTGGGTGGTCCAAACAGTGACGTCATAAAAAAAATTAGATTGCTCACGCCCAGGGGTAAAAAAATACCCCATGTATGTTCCGCGATTCTTTATAGTTTTTGAGGATTTTAATATTTTTTATGACATCACTTATTTGGACCACCCTGTATACAAACTTGATTATTTCTTGTTGTTTTTACTGAGAGTTTTCGTCATCTGCGTAGCTTATTCTTAACTATTTTGAAGTAGGCTCCAACCTTATGTAGCTGAATACCTGTATTTTACATGGCCTAACCCCCGTTTTCGAATGATGTACCCCTTAGTAAGACTGGTTGCAAGACTTTCGAGCCTCTGACCTGTTACGATTGTAAAAATCTAACAATAAAAGCCGGGACCGACGCCCTAACGAACTTTTCGACGAAGTCTTGATATGTAATGAACGGTCACCCATCCAGGGACTGACCTTGTTAGGCGTAGCTGACCTTCGTACGAACCGTGTCACTGTTATTATTTAACCATCTCCAAGGAGGGCTCCTCTTACGAGTTTGAAATTGATTTATGTCAGTAGAACAAAGTTTTTACAAAAATAAACTATTGCTATAACATATTAACTGTAAATCCTCATAATATTATTATCATCAACTACCTCAAACTTTTCACCCAATTAAAGACCACACCATGTCGGTAAACACTGGGTAACCCGATCGTACTGACGGTGCACCAAAAGCCGTGGTTTCTGAAGACTGTTTGTGCTGTCAACGATATCAAATATTTGATCATGTGCACTTGTGTAGTGCACTTCAAATGTTTGGTAAATTGAGAAAGAATTGGGTGGATCATACTTGAGGATAAGCACTTAAAATGGCGGTCTTCACACGACACTCTCACGCCGCATCGGCGGATCTCACGTCGATTGGCTTGAATGAAATCAGTTGATGCATGACACGCGTACAGTCACGAGCACCAATAAGTAAACACTTATAATTATATTTTTATGAAAAAGATCATATCTCCAAGTTACAATCGTTATTTCTCGCGAAAATAGCTTTTAAATTTAGGAAAATGTACACCTATTGGTGCTCGTGACTGTACGACGCCCAACAACCGCGGTGTCGTGTGAGAATCATCACCTCTGTTGCCTTTGACAGTATTGATTACGGAATAAAAGTAGGTAATATTTTAACACAGATTAGCAAAATTTAAAAACAGTTAAAAAAGTAAAAGGTTGTGTTGTCAGAAAATAAATCCAGTACATAGTTTTAATACGGGGTAGGTGCGTAAGTCATAATCTCAATGCAATGCTATTTATTACATAACATAACACCACTCCTTGTAATCCTCGAAGGGTTAGGCAGAGGTGTACCTAAAAGTAGACCCACATTTCGCCAGTTATGTTTTAGTCCCATGTAATAAGGGGGCGAGCCTATTACCATCAACCGGGCACAAATCTAGACTCCGTGGCTGCTACTGAGAAATTCCTAAAAAAAAACCAATAACACTTCGCCCGACCTGTGAACCGAAACCAGGACCTCATGTTCAGCAATGGCGCTTGCGACCACTAGACCAACGAGGCAGCCATTAATTGTGCTATTTGTTAATTTATTTATTTATTTAATTATGGCACTCCAACGACTTATTCACTAGAACATTTTTTGGGGTAATGTAACAATTAAACTTAAAATCTAGGGTGAATATGTCACTTACAGGTGTGCACAGCACTTGCATAAGTATTTCAAGTTTTATAGTAAAAAAAATTAAAATAAAGAAAAGAAATAACCAAATCTATTTTGTTGCCATAAAGAATGACACAATCACACAATCAAATGATAAACAAGTGAATAATAATATTAAATAGGTAATAATGTAAAATATAATAATATTAATATAGATAACACACAATATGTTTCCACAATATGTATTGCATTGTTTACATTGTTGAGTAGAATAATTTTTCAACTTTGACACGACACTACCGTAAAGATCAAAAAAGGTTTTACCAAACTTAAGGTGTGGTCTGCAAAACTACTGGCTACTATAAGATTTTAAACTACCATGGTCACTAACATTACCATTAACACTAGAAACGGGATATTTACCATGTTTACTGTTTTCTTTGAGTTACCGATATTTCGGCGCACCATGATCACGGATAAACTGAAGTTATTGCGGGTGGGTGTTTATGAGCAGACAAATCGGTCTACCCTCTTTCTTGTTCGTTTGGAAACTCAAAGAAATCAGTAAACATGGTAAATATCCCGTTTCTAGTGTTAATAATACTGGGTACTACTCAAAAGCGTTCCTCCAAAACCTTGAAAATATAAACAGTCCAAGGTCACGTCTTGATACCAATAGAACAAAAGTATATCCTATTTGCCTTCAAACTTTTGTCAGTAAGCAAAAGTTTTAGTAAAGGCTTCTAAACAAAAAACTATTGGAAATATATCAGCATCTACTTTGTTTTGGAAATACATGTAGAGGACTCAGCTCAATTCCGACTCAAAGCCGTTCGATGGGTAACTTTCGAGTTTGTAGATTAGAAACATAGGTATGTGAAAAAAATGAATACTAATATACCGCACCCATTCATTAGGTAATAATTTTCTATTGTATAATAGGAAATTATTACCTAATGAATGGGTGCGGTGTTCAATGATCTTATTCTTTATTGCACACACAATACAACTATTGCTTATTTACAAAGGCGAGCATAACCCAAAATTGGGGTTTGTTACACAAACCTTACTTGGATTGTGAGATTTGCAGAAGAGGATATCCTCTTCTACTTCAGTGCATAACATTTAAAAAAACGAACAAGAAAGAGGGTAGACCGATTTGTCTGCTCATAAACACCCACCCGCAATAACTTCAGTTTATCCGTGATCATGGTGCTTGCAACAGCGCCGAAATATCGGGAACTCGTCAAAAATAGTAAACATGGTAAATATCCCGTTTCCTCTCTAAGTAATAATGTTAGTGACCATGATAGTTTAAAATCTTATATTTAAAAAAATATTTTAACATAATTTTATAACCAAACTTAACTAATACATAATACAATACAATTTACGTAATGCGTTCAATATACAACATTATTTTTAGTATATGCGAAACCTGAATATAGTTTGTTCAGAATAAGTAACTGAACTGATTCCAATCATTTTTAAACCATGTTATATTTTGTCTCAAAAATATTTTAAAAAGGTTACAAGTTGGAGCGACATTAAGTACCTATCGCAATTATTTAGGTACTGCCAATTTTTTATTATCAATGAGCTCTAGATGACGCTGGAGACGCGCGCGCAGGCGTGGTAACCACGTTTTTGCGCGGACAACCAGGTAACAGAACAAGCTTATAACTTTGTGATTTTTCATGATACAGTTTTGAAATTTTGTACATAGATTCTTTACATAAAAATACTAGACACGTGTTTCAGGTTTCGCATTTACTAAAACTGAGGTTGTATATCGATAAACATAAATATAAAATAATATATACATACTATATGACAGGAAATGTTCTATTATACCTTTCTTGAACACATCTATCGAAGGCCTATCCCGCAAGGAGTGTGGAAGCGATCTTTTTAGTAGGTACTTACCAAAATTTTCATTTGATGTTTTTTTAAAAAGGATTCTTGCTGCATTACTGCTGCTACATAGAAAAGTACTTCAAAAATAGTTTGACTGTTCATCATCATGAACATCATCTCCTTCCGTTTCCTAACTATATTGGGGTCAACGTTCAGTCATGAGGTCCATGAAAAAGTGAAGTCTCCATGAAAAGTCGTTTTGAGAGAATGTTACGTAATCCCCTAAAACACAACCTTCCTCTTGCAAATTCATAACACGACTAATTTCAGCTCGACCAACAGCCACGTGAAAAAGTTAAACGCTGATCAATTCCAGGACTTTTAATAGGATTTTTTTTCGACTACCCACACTCTCCACATACACCCTTAAGTTACGTCACTTTATAATGATAGTAGCTACTTTTTCTGTACCGCAGAACTTTGAATAAGAAATATGAAATAAGTTTTTGCATAAAATATAACTTTTGCGAAAGCTGTCGGCCGTCAAAAAGAATGGGTATTTAGATACGTATAAAATATTGTATAAATAGTTGTGTTTTTGTCTGTTTATCTGTTGTTGAAAAATATTAATAGGATGTATTTTAGGACAAAATAGTTATGGGAAGGAAATCTTGATGTTAATAATTGATAAAATTTTTACTCTACATTAAAACGACTTCAAAATATAACGAAGATGAAAAAGTAGGTTTAATTCATAGACGATTTTGTGAAGTTAGAAGTCACCGTAATTATAGAACTTGGGTTCTAAACTTATCCCCTTTTCAATAAATGTCAGGCGATTAAACTTAAATGAATTCTTGGCAGAAAAAAGTGAACTCACGGAAGGCATTATAAGATAATTGCACACTTTTTCCTATCACCGATCAGAAGCGATTACTTCGTTAAAGATCGTAAAAGGTCGGGACGTGTCGGAACCTTATTACCGGCGGAACGTCGAATGGGACCGTTCGGAATGACTTCGGAACTCGACTTCTGGCGCTGCAATTTAAAACAAAGTTTCGAAAATGGAACGCTACGAGACTCTTAATTGAAATAGTTGAATTTTTCGTACAAAGATTTTCTGGGACTCTTGTTTTTTTTTTTCGAACTTCGGAAGTAACTGTTCTAAATTCCAATGTAGATTTGTTTTTTTTTATTGAGCGGATTTAGAAAGTTTAGTTTTGTGTTTAAAAGATTAATGACTTTTGTGCTGGCTTTGATCGAACTGACGTAGATTTGTTTGGGAAAAGACGTTTCTTTATTCAAATTATAGCTGTTGATGTATGTGCTTAAAGAGTAATTAAACCTATATAAATGTCAAAGGAACGAGTAAATCATAACAGAAGAAGTAATTAAACAAAAATATGGACCAAACTCCTCAAACTGTGAAAATAAGCAGCTATTTCCGCATTTTACGAGCGGCTACAACTTTTTAACAACTCGGTAACTCGTTGGAAATTTTCCTGTAACCTTAAAAAGGAGTGTGGCTTTAAGTTAGTCTCCCCTAATCCTGTACGACACACGGAATTGTTTAAAAGGGTAGAAAAAAAATCGAAGGATGCTCTGAAGCCGGCCTCTAGTAAATAATTCTTGAAGTGGGCTTGTCTTCATACATCTTTTATGTGGTGTTATTTATGTGTTTCTGCGGTGTACATCTGGCCTTATTCTTTCGAATGTGCGCAAAGAAAAATGAAACAAGTTTCGGAATAAATAAAACTTTTACTGCGAACCGTGATGACGCGGGAACGTTTTCGAGCATTGCTCTGATGAGTTGAGTTTTTTTGTCCCGGAAAATTCTGGACGGCTTACTGGATGGGTTTTTATTATTTTTCATAATTATAATTCTGTAAGGTTTTATCATGATTGCTTAGAACTGTAATAGGTACCTTTTTAGATTCATACATAAAACTCTCGTGTGTTCCATGGGGGTAAGCAGAAGCTACCGAACACCACCTGATACGATCCTTACGTACTGGTTTTGCCTCATCCACGCTCATACATATGGTCATACACGCACGCCGGTTGCGAGAACTAAGCACCTGACCTTTTTGAAGAACGTCACCAATGAGGTCAGTGTAGGTATGTCCTAGGTCGTCTTCTCCCGGGGTCGTATTTAAAAAAAGAAACCTATTTTATTAGAATTCCTCGACTGTCTCGTTGGTATAGTGGTCGCATGAGCATGTGTGAGCATCAGGTCCTGGGTTCGATTCCCAGGTCGGGCAAAGTGTTATTGGGTTTTTCCATCAGGAATTTCTCAGTAGCAGCCATGGAGTCTGAATTTGTGCCCGGTTGATGGCATTAGGCTCGCCCCCTATTAAAATGGGACTTGAACATAACTGGCAAAATGTGGGTGTACTATTAGGTAAACCTCTGCCTACCCCTTCGGAGATTACAGACGTGATGTTTGATGTTTATTAGAATTCGCCGACTATTCAGAAATTAATACCGTGCAACGGTAATTTTCATAAAATTATCTAAGTTATCTAGGTTTAAAAAATATTCAAACAAAAAATAAACTTAACCCTTTATCCACGTGTAACCTTCCATAATCCTTCGGCAATCCTCGCTGACCTTCGGGCCACTTCGTATCCCTATTTTACCAGTAGGAAAATGGCGGGAGCGACGATAAAAACTTCGTCCTCTGCATTATGAATACGACCGCAACTTAGGCGAGGACATGAAACAATTTGTTCCTGTACCAGGCAGGTACTACACTAGTATGTAGATTCTGTAATTTGGTCAGGTGATGTAGTAAAACAAAGGAAATTGGGCAAGGGCATCCATTGTAGAACGTGCGTCAAGATCAATTCCAATTTTAAAATCTATATTTGAGAAGTTTTATGGCAGTTACATAACATAACATCACGCCTGTAATCTCCGAAGGGTTCGCCAGATGTGTACTTAAATATACACCCACATTTCGCCAAATTATGTTTAAGGTGATATATTGAAAAGGTTTTTCTATTTTGAGTACCTTGTTAAGTTTGTGGAATAGGGATTTAACATTTTAGTTTATGTTTTTTGACTCTATGGTCTAGTATCATGTAAAAGGAATACACGATTCAATGATTTTTTCCTGATACAAAAAAAAAATCAAAGTTATATCTAATTTTTTACTTTTTTCGACATCGCGGCATAACGCTTAAGAGTTATTCAATGTCATTTACTTTAAAACAGAGAATTATCATATCAAAGTCTGCTCAAAGTAGTTTTTAATTATTTCATTTATTTTGTTAAAAAAGGAGTAAATTCGTTTTGGCACATACGTTGTTTTATTTCGAACGCACGCACATTATAGCCATCTCTTGTCTTGTGTTTCAAAAGTAATTGCATCACTTTCGCTCGCTTAAGCGACGATTTATTTTCGCGCCTTAAGTCCCATGTAATAGGGGGCGAGCCTATTGCCATCAAACTAGACTAGTCTAGTCGTCATCTCAACTTGCCTTTCAAAGGTCCAGAGTAATAAATTACAAACAGTTACAAAGAGAAAAAGATATAATTTCTTAAACCAACTATGTAGTTAATATTTCAAACTGCTCTCATAATATTTCAAACATTAACACTTAATTATTTTAAATTGAAATAACTTGCTCTTATTAAAAGCCAGTGGAGAAATTATGAATTAAAATTAAGTAATAAAAGCAGCATAACCGTATTATAGGATTAGAACTTTAATGATAAAATATGTTTCACAATTCAGCGTTTCATTAAGTATGTCGTTTTTGAAGATAATTTTAGAATTTTGAATTCATTTTAAAATGTAAACTTAGCAACCTTTTGTTTTAATTTGAAAGTGTTAACTAATATGACAGTTTTAAAAGGTTTTTGTGGTATTTACTCACCTTACTAAAATATTATATTTTAAAATTATTGGAATTTAACTTAAGTGAATTGAAAGTAGTGTAATGTAACTATGAATATTAACATTCATAGTTATTTATTATTATTAACAATGATAATTTTAATATCATGTAATTATAAATTGATTTTGCATACCGTTAAAACGGTGAGACATGTAGCACTAAGCAATATTATGAACACCTTTGTAAACATACCATGTTTCTAGCAAATAAATAAATAAATACTATAATGAATTTTAAAAAATCGGATTTTTGTTTCATTTGGTCCTAGGCCGTCTGGTGCCTGTCCTCCAAGACTTATGTCTATTCTTGTTCAAGAATGACTGCAATGAAAGTGATTTTTTTTTTTTCTAAATGGCATCTCGCAGGTCAGCCTAAGAGGCTGTCGCTGCTCAACCGGTCTATCCTGTGGGTGCCTTGAGAGTAAGGCCTCCAGCCAGGGCAAAAAACTTAAAAACTAAGCGACTACACGCTAAGGGCACCCCCTGTGGGGTACGAGCCTCGGCTTAGGGCGTCGCTGGGGGAGGGCAGCAAGGGACAGCAATGAAAGTGAGACTCGTTCACACTTTATATACCATTTGCGGTTAAAGAGCCTCTTCGAGATGCCGAATCCAATCGATGGAGTGAAGGCTATGTAACCGATTTTAGTGCATTATCTATGACTGCCTCGTTTGTTATAAATAAATATTTAAATTATATCTATAATTATTTTTGTTTGTTAATTAATTATAATCACTTCTATGAACTTGCATAATCAAAAGTAGTTGTATTGACTGCATGTGATTGGTCTAGACTTTGACAGTTATCGACGACCAATCATAACCAAGTAAAATGGCGGGAAAAAAGGGTAGTCGGTGGGCATTTCAGTGATATGCCCGCCATGCTCGGGCATTCGTGCTTCGACATCGGTGCTAGCCTCTTGGATGGTATCACTAAATAAAATTATATTACTGTACTGTAACTGCAACTATAGTAACAAAGCTGATCTTCAAAAGTTAATAAAGAGTGTTTTTATATTCGAAGTCCTTGCTTCTGAGTGTTAAACCAGTACGGTTTACACGTTGGTCTAGTAGTCCCAAGCGCGACTGCTAAACATGAGGTTTTGGGTTCGATTCCCGGGTCGGGCAAAATATTATTGAGTTTTTCTATCATGAATATCTCAGTAGCAGGTACGGAGTCTGGATTAGTGCCCGTTTGATGACAATAGGCACGCCCTCTATTACATGGAACTTAAAACATAACTGGCGAAATGTGGGGTACATCTCGAACCTTTCGGGTATCACAGTGATTTTATGTTATCTATGATGCAGATAAGAAGATGCTGTCTCAGCACCAGAGCCTGTAGACATCTCAGTTGCTAGTGCTGATTTCAGCACTAGCATTTAACGACCACTGGCAGTACCGCGGCAGTTCAATGAAAATTATGCACTTAATAAACACCCACATCTACCTTTGACTATAACCAACAGAGCTACACATAAATACCTACTCATCCTATGAAATACAACATGCTTGAACATTAACCTTTAATGCCTTACAGACGAAGCTTTTCAAGTCGTTAAACATAACATAACATCACGCCTTTAATCCCCGAAGTGTACGGCAGATATGGACCTATAACCTACACCCACATTTCGCGAATTATGTTTAAGTCTAATGTAATAAGGGTAGTAAAGGTAAGTCCATTGCCATCAACCGAGCACAAATCCAGACTCGAGGCTGCTACTGTGTAATTCCTGATCTTCTTAGAGTGTCGATTGTAATGTTTAGCCCAAAACTCTGTCACGCGAACCCCACACTGATGCAGTAAGCAGATCATCAAGTGCGCAGGTGATAGGGCATGCAGTGCAAGATGGAAGGTGGGCCATTGTCTGTGGGGAGACGCCGCATAACGCACCTGAGGTCTGAGCCATCCATGAACCTGCAGAGATTGTCTTTGGTCCGGCTGACTTGGGTTCGAAGTCTGTTTAAGGATTTCCTCGCATTCGGATTTCGTGCCCAGGTGGAAGGTTTTCTGATGGATTGTTAATTCCCGATGGAATAATGGAACCATGACCTCACACTCAGTAGTTGTACTTGCAACCGCTGGACCAAAGAGGCACTTCACTTAAATACCTGCTTATCCTAATAAATATAGCACCCTTAACCATAAACCTTCAATGCCCTTCAGACGGAGCTTTTAAAGTCTTTAGTACGCTCAAAATGGCGACGTAACCCATCATATAATTTTATGCGATGAAGAAGACAATAATATTGCAGTTTTATAGCATATGTAGGACCCTGGGCTTTTATGTTTATTCGGTCGTCACATAACAATAAAAATGTATGAAATTATATCTCGTAATATGTCATTTTTGCTACGTAAATTATGATATGTTTTGATGTAGATTTTTCAGTTCTTTTCAGTAAGTACAAAAGTATGTAGTATTGTTTCACAAAATCGAAAAAGAAACAAAGTGATAAAAAACGCGTTCGAATTCATTATAATACTAGCTGTTGCCCACGACCTTCGCCCGCGTGAAATTTAATACCCTATAACCTTCCTCGGTAAATGGGCTATCCAACACTAAAATATTTTTTCAAATCGAACGAGTAGTTCCTGAGATTAGCGCGTTCAACCAAACAAACAAACTCTTCAGCTTTATAATATTAGTATAGATTTAATCAATAATAACCAATTAATATATTATAAGGTCCCATTAAAATAGACGGATAAAGGTTTAGAAATCATTCAGACCAGCAAAATAAGGACAATGATAAAAAATAAATAAGAAAAACTAATTAGATACTTACAAGAAAAAAAATCAGCTGACGAAAATACACTAAAAATATTGGTTACCCTATGATTTTAGGTCAAAATAAAATCACTTTAATCAGTGTTCTTTTTGCTTGGATATCTTTGGTTAGACGTACTGAACGCTGTGTTAAAATTTATCCATACATTTTAATGGGACCTTATATACAGAGAAAAGAAAATCGAGTTGAGTGGCGTGCGATTGAGGAGGCCTATGTCCAGTAGTAGAGTGCTGTAGGCTGATGATGATGATCTGCAGAATATTGGGACACGTTTCCTCAGGGCGACAGAGGACGTCTTGCTTTACTTGAACGGATGGGTGCCACGCCGGGCTAGCGAATTCATCAGCTATGAAACATACAGAAATGCATGGCGATTGTGTAAAAAGCATTGGGTGCTGCTCTCCAGTTTTTAGAACAAAGGATCTGTAGTTATTTCGAGTCCCGTAATTCTTATTATTATTGTTTTATGGCAATTTGACTTAGAAGTTTATAGATAACTGAATTTATATATTACTAGCTGTTGCCCGCGAGCTTCGTCCGCGTGAAATTTTATAGCCTTTAAGTAGTAAAAGAATTTTTCAAATCGAACCAGTAGTTCCTGAGATTAGTGCGTTCAACCAAAAAAAACAAACTCTTCAGCTTTATAATATTAGTATAGATTATTTTTTAACTTAACTACCTTGTCATAGTCTTGACCACGCGAAGAAGCTGGGGCGGTAAATAATATTCATACACTTAGTTTATGAGTTGAGAGAGCGTATATATTTTTCTCTAAAACCTCCATTTTCACCAAATAGAGGACATAACCCCCGTAAAATTAGCACCATGTAATTAAATAAGTATGCATACAACATAAATAAAGTGCATTCGAAAACAGCCGAACTTCCCCGAGTGCTCCCGAGCTCGCCCGAAACTTTTCGCATACCATTCAGAGTTTTCGCAATTAAAGTGACGAGAACAGCTTTACGGGATCTTTATTAACTTAGTCAAGGAGTTGATTCGTTTGCTCTTGCTTTGGATACAGCATGAATGGTATTGGATGTACTGCATCTGGAAGAAAGCAGGATGAATATCGTGAAAGATGAATCTGTTTTCCCAGTATTTAGTCGCGAAACTAGATTGCTGATTTTTTTTTTTTTTTTTTTTAATTCTGTATGGGCTTACTCTTGACCTCAATCTAGTCCAAGGACAGAGATGAGGTCAACGATGGAACGAGCTAACCCAAAAGAAGCCTATTAACTCGCGATTTAAATAGAATGGGGTCATATGAACTTGGAAACACCGACGTAGGCAGGGAATTCCACTCCTTGGCTGTGCGCATAATAAATGATGTAGCAAAGCGCTTCGTGCGAATGTGTGGAACATCGACAAGGTATGGGTGATAACCTGCAGTACGCCTGGACTCCCGATGGAAGAAAGGAGATGGTGGTATGAGTTCGTGGAGCTCTTGAGCACACTCACCGAAGTACAATCTGTAAAAGACCGACAAACATGCAACTTTGCGCCGATGGGCCAGGCTATGAAGCCTGGTACTAACCAGCTTATCGTCACCAATGAGCCTCTTGGCTCTGCGCTCAACAGAATCGAGTGTGGCTAATTGGTATTTGGCTGAGCCATCCCAAAGGTGACAGCAATACTCCTTCATTAACTAGACGTTTACCTTTTTTATGTTATTTAGGTTCACCTTTGGCCGAAACTCACCTGATGAGCAGCAATGACGCGGCCCAGGTTGGAGCACGCTTGCCTAGAAGAAACCGATTCACCCGAACTTGCAAGACATCTAGATTATAATGAGCCGGCAGTGAATTCCACACAGTGGCGGTTCGCACAATAAATGTACAAGCATAGCAAGGGTGCGCCAAAGTTCACCTAAATTTTCAACTCCGATAATTGGAAATCCGAAAATATTCTTCCTAACATTTTTCATCCTAACAATCACAATTCCTAACTACTCTGTCTCTAATATTCATAATTCCGAAGCATTCAACTTCATAATGTCAGTAGCAATAAACATCTATTATACTTTTATTTGTTTTCCTATATTTTCTCAACATAACCATCTTTTATATTATTATTCAAAGTTATATCTTTTTTGTTTAGATTTCTTTTTATTTATAATAATCAGTATTAAAAACATTAATTTTGCGTAACTTTATTTTCACATATAAGTGTTATTTTTGCAAATCGTTTATTTTTTTGATTCTATCGTATAAAACACCTAAATATAAGGCTAAAAGTGTCTTTGTGTTTTTTGTCTCCGACTAACCGTTTGTCTAAAAACGATGTGGAAGGGATCCATAGGTTAGGTTAGAACTGTGACCAACTACGCTACCTCGAAATTGGTCGCGAAATTTTTCTAAGTGTTTGTTTCATAGTGCCCCCAAGACGACATTGTGAACTTATTTTTTTTTTTTTTTTAGGATGGGAAATCATCAAATGACCGCCCCCGCTCTGGGCGGAGCGGAAGGGAGTGTCAGACTTGTACTGACTAAAACCCATCCATGTTCCTTCTTTGCCCTTTGTGTTCCAGGGCCGCGGTATCTCTTTCGAACAGTCCCGCAGCCCTGGCAGGCATCGGCCCGTGCGGACCCCTACGTGGTTGCTGACATCTCTTTAAGGCGCGCGTGGAACACGAACGCGCCGTCGACACGGCCTGTCGTCATGAGACGGCCGGACGGCGAGCTAGCCCATAACTCGCCGTCCACAGGCCCGCGCCTACGGTGGCCGGGGACCACCACGTGACCCCCGACGCCCAGGGCGTCTCCCGCGGCGGCTGGGACGTGAGGCTCTTTCCCTCTCACGTTCCGCCACCTCCTTCACTAGCATGACTGCTTCGCAGAAGGAGGTGACGGCTTCCCATTCCCTCTCGCTCCGGACCATGGCTTGAACCAGGGCCGGGCGCGAGAGGTCGCCGCCGCCAATCGCCTCTACGAGGACACGGCGCTGCTCCGTGCTACATTGTGACCTGAATTTCATTCATTTAAGACAAAAATCAGTGAAACGACCTTTAATCATTCTAAACAGTTGGTTTTTTAGACATAATTATCTCAGGTATAGTTTTAGTAATAAGTATGTAACAACAATAACCAAAAATAAAATGGCTAAATGTAAAAATGTGAACAGTTGTTTTGTAGTCACAAGGAATAGTTTAAAAACAAACTTTTCCTTCAAAGCATCTGGTTCATGATTATGTTCTTGGTGCGGTCCTTCCAGTAATTTATACTTATTGACTTCCTTATCGAAAGTGGTGATTAATCTCGCCTTACACTTATACTTTTTGTTGCTTCTTAATTCACACATCCAATATTGTTTATCCACTGTTATTCGTTTTTTTTCATTTATAAATCCCAGTACGTCTAATTTTAATCCTCCGCGACTGGTTTTAAATAATTTTAAATAATTTTCCTCCATATTAATAAAGCGTTAACACAAACATGCACGTAATGATAATACACCGACATGAACTTAGCAATAGACACAACTCAGTACGTTATGTAAAGCATACCCCCAAATAATAATCATACCCTCAAATTAAAACTATAAATATCATCTTCTACCCACATATATTTTTTATTACACTTGGTAAATGTTTCTTTCTGAGTATGAGTGAAAATATTTTGGTAATTATGTTTAGGGATAAACGCGTTATGATAAAAAATAGTAGGAGTTTAAATATATTTACATTAATGATATTATTAATTACAATTTTCGAAAACATGAGTGTTATGAACATCGCCGGTAGCACTACAAATAGTATGAATGAAAACTGTAGGATGAAAAATTTTAGGAAGAGTGATCATTCGGATTACAAATCATAGGAAGAACAATTTCGGGTAAAGAACTTTTGATGAGCCAATATGGACCCGCATAGCAAACGTGGTTTTCTGCAAATGCAATAGAAAGTCTTTAATTTACTTCCCTCTTAGTGTCAATCTGTGGATAAAGGCCTACACTTCTAATCAAACTGCTGATCTCAAAATGGTGAGCGAAAACATGGAACTAAAATTTTGAGGACATTAGACATTCACCAACCCATACTAGGCTCTTCGGTGGATTATAGCCCGCTCCCTGTCTCAGGAAGCCTCTGTCCCATCACAGAATGTTCTAGACTAATAATGCAACAAATTTTAAATCAAACATAAGAAAGGTCAAGCTTTGATATAAATCAAAGGCCAGCAGCAGGCAGCAGGCAGCAGGCTTTTGCCTGGGGCTTCGCTCGTGTTTAATCCCATGGGGTTGTCCTAAAGAAAGGGTGTAAATAGACCATTAACGAAGCCGAAAGGCACTTGTTCTCCCCGTCTTTGCGTTATTTTTTTTTTCTAGACCATACCTGAGATCCTTCTAGTTACGGAGATATTGGGGGTCAACGTTCCAACTTTTTCACAAGTTTTTTTTAAAATACGTGTTTTTAATGTAAGATTTATTCAATCCATCGAACAGCACAATGCTTTGTAGTGCGTTCCATCGAGTCCAAAAAAAAAAGTCGTTTCCCAGCAATAATTTTTGCAGTCGTTTCCCTGCAATAATTTTTAAAGTTACTTAGTTTGATGTACAGAATGCTTGGCTTCGTGAAGGGTCTGTTTACACCCTGTATAACCTAACACTCCGGAACAAGGTAGCTTACGTGAAACCGTTTTCTAAATCGTATCAGAAGTTCCGAAGATTACCCCTTGCATCAAAACCTACATCTTTATATTATTAGATTAGTGTTCTTCTGCAGTCATAAAATCACATGTCACGCCTGAGTACACCTCCATGATTTTGTACCAGCACTAGCTGCATGACAGAACGCAGACTGCAACGTGTTTGCAATTAAATAACGGAAATGTGACAGATGGGAGCTTACTACTCAAATAATCTCCTGTCTCTCAGAGTGTCTGTGTCTTAATTTAGGATGTTAAAGATGCTTAAATTATATTATAATTATACAAATATGTATAATTTAATTTTAGTTAATCTTATAATTTAAGTTTAGATGTAAAAAACAAATAAGTGTAGTTAATATTTTTATTTTTCAAAATTACTATATATTGTGCAAACGAAGCTCAGAGTAAATAAAGGCTATTTTTTATTTATTTATGTTATAGATAGCATAGCATAGTATAATCAGCCTATAATGTTCCCACTGCTGGGTCACAGGCCTCCTCTTTAAGAGAGGGAACATAAATAACATAATTATGTTACTATTTTAGACAGCTGTGCTCGCTGTCTGGGGTGAAGGGTGCTGGAAGATGCTCAACCAGTCTTACCAAGAGGTTTCGTGTTTCCTAGTTATTCAAGTGGAAGTCAGACAGATAGTCGCCCCACGAAAAAAACTGGTAATCAGACTGCAGCATCGGATTGTACTGGAAACCATCCCCAACAAAAAAAAGGAAAAGGTTACGCATTTGATGCTGGATAAAGGATAGACTCTACCGATTCATAATATCGACTATAATAATTTTATGATGGTACATATGACACATCATGCTTTTAAACCTATATCAATAAACATGTAAACAGGCGATCAAAAGCAATAGCTCGAAATGAAAGCAGGTGCTGCGTGGCGCATTGCCAATATTACGTCATGCCAATAACCTTGAAATAAAGAATGTTAAGCTTGGAGTTCATTCGGCTTAACATAACATAACATCACGCCTGTAATCCCCGATGGGTTAGGCAGAGTACACCCACATTTCGCCAGTTACTTTTAAGTCTTATGTAATAGGGGGTGAGCCTATAATATTGCCATCAGACTCCGTGGCTGGTACTGAAACATTCCTGATGGAAGAACCCAATAACACTATGCCCGACCTGGGAATCGACCTCGTGCTCAGCAGTTGCGCTTGCGGCCACTAGACTAACGAGGCAGTCTGAGGTTTTCACATAGACACTTTGACACAATGTATGAAACTGTTTTACGTCCATCACATCACTAACTCAGGTGCAGTTGAAAACCAACGTCAGGCACTAGTTATCCGGCATTTTGCTAAACTAAAAATAAAAATTGCTTAATAGCCCCCCTATTTAGCAATTTTGAATGTAAACATGCCCTAACACCTGCCCTTGACGATCTTATGACTGCTACAGCGAGCGGAGTTCGCATAGCTGAATTTTGGGCCAAACATATTTAACTAAAAATTTGCCATCGACACGCTAAGAAGAAGAAGAATGTAAACTTCACAAACCAAATCTTTTCTTCAAATAATTTTGTTCACCGAGTTGAACCCACCCAAAACAGCTGTATTTCACTTCACCTGTTTCAACCACCAAAAAAGTCAACACCTTCCCAAATCTCCATATTATCATCACTCAAATCATAATGCAAGAGGCACATAAAGACCTCAAATAAGGGTGTTAGCACACTATCAAGCTGCCAGGCGTGCAGGTGGCGGAATTGTGGCAAATTGCCAATAGCATGCAACCGCGGACAAGCTTTATCACATTACCCGGCCGCTCACAATCGCTCGTGTATTGATGTGATTTTAAAATTGTTGGGTAAGATGTTCTTCAGTTTTATTTGATGGTGTTATCTTGGCTTTTTAAGTGTCTAGCAGGTGTAATGAGGTCTTTGGTAATTTAATAGTGATAGAGATAAGAGATTGCGGATTATCTAAACGTTTATACAAATAAAATTGGTTACATGATTTAGTTACTCTAGATAATTTAATATTATTATTTACATTATATACTGACTACAAAGAACTAAAATAATGCTAAAAGAATACTGAAATAAAGTACCTACATTTATACAACGATGACAATAGGACACTTAGGCGTCAAAGTACTCCGCATCGCTGTCATCTGGAAACGTGCGCAGGAGACTGGCAGCAAAAAAAAATACAAATAAATAAAATAGAAGTGTATATTTGTTATTTGAAAATAACAGTTTTTTACTCGATGCATATGAAAGAATATACGGTACTTCAACGATAAAATTTCTTTTTATTTTTTTTCTATCTGTTTTTTTTTGTTACCTACAGAACCATAAATTAAAATGAAGGACAAAATATACCAAAACTTTACTCCTTTATTTAAACAATTAACTACATTAGTTTAAGAAGTTATATCAATATCAACCAACCTAATCCTACATAGCCCAAATACAACACATCAAACCTAATAACATCCTACCCTACTAACCAACATTATCACTAAACCTAACTGTTAATATTTACACATCATTTTTCACTCGGACACGAGTTGAGCTACGATACGACGACGACACGAGCTCGCCACGACTTGAGCGATGATAAACGATGCGAGATAGTGAGCATATTTGGCTAAGATTAGGATTTAGGCAGGTTTTAACATGTTAGGTGACGTTGTTCAAGGTTATGTTCTCATTTGGGTGGTGCAGCGCCGTGCTCTCGCTGCAGCAGGGCAGAGCTCTCTTTGCCGGCCGTGGCCAAGGCCATGGTTGACAGCACGGGGGCATGGGAGGCTGTAGCATCCTTCTGCGAGGACGTCATCTCACAGGGGGGACAGGGTAGCGGAGGAGGCACCATAGTGACCTGGTGCCGCCCTAGGAGGTGCCAGCGGCCGATAGATCGGGGAGTCTATCGTCGTCGCATTGCACGGCCCTCACGAGTGGGGAGTCTCAGGTGAGCTCGGACATCGTCAAAAGAGTTTGGTGCCCGGAGGCGGACTGCGCTGGATGGGTCGCGAACGTCATGCGTAGCAGTTCCCGCTGCTCATCCGCCAAGGCGACAGTGGGCTCACGGCGGTGTTTTTTAGTGGGTGCAAGCCCCACTTAACCAAACCGTCTCCCCGGACGGTGCGGTATGCGTTAGACATTTTTCACCGCTTAATAAGAAAAAAGATTATATTCTCATAAAGAGATGTGAAGATGACGTAATGCGCAATCAACTAGCCTCTCATGACTCTCCTGCCCAATTTAGTTGAAGTCGGCACAGCATATCTTCTACTTCGATACTTCTCTTAGTCGTTATCTCAACAGTTCATCTCCTTTCTTTCAACTTTCACACAGTTTATTCATCGTTTCATTGCTCTTCCCAAGCGGTACACCGGCCTAAATACTAATATTTACAAGTCAGGAACATTTAACCAATTCCAATTCTTACTTTTAACGGAAACTCGATACGCTCTCTATAAAGACGCAATGTTATACAATTTCTAAAAATCTGATTCGTCATTTTCACTCGGAGACGTTTCAAATCCCCACCTTATTGCGTTTGCCGTTGCTCTTTTTATTTATCAGTTAGACATAGTATGTTAAGTGTGTAAATACAGGTTACATTAACCGTAAATCCTCTCCTTTAATTATTTTCGCACTGAGCACTGTAAACCTTTGATTCTAATCCTCCAAAAACTTCGCAAAAACGAAAATCTTCAAAAAAGTCACAAAACAAATTAAAATTTAAATCTCGTTTGCGACACGCTGACACAGTAGCAGCAGAGAGTGCCGAATAAATAACGAAGGCGTCACTTCCGGTTGCGTTCGGAACAACTTCCGGCTTAACTGAATTAAAAGCTTGCGAGAGTTGTGTCTTACTAACGAACGTACGTTACTCGGAGGCTGTATTAGATGTAGATGGAGATTGAGATGAGTTTGAGATGTTAAGAGGGAAGTTATTTTAAGTTTACTTAACAAATAAATGGTGTAACAAGACCCTTAACGAAGTCGAAAGGGACTTGTTCTCCTAGTCATTGCGGTAATTTTTTTTTTGTTCTAGGCTGTGCCTGGGAACCTTCTAGTTACGGAGATATCGGGGGTCAAAGTTCCCTCTTTTTCACAGGTTTTTTTTTTTAAATACTTGTTTTTAATGCAAGAACTTTACTTTGAACACCTCTACGTCTCCCGTACTATTCAATCTAGCCAACAGCACAATGTTTTGAGGGCGTTACATTGAGGTCTACCGTAAAACGTTATTTTTCACCCCAAAAAAAGAAGTCGTCTCCCAGCAAAAATTTTTGCGTAAAGTTACTCAGTTTGATGTACATAATGCTTGGTAGACGGCTTCGTGAAGGGTCCGTTTACACCTCGTATACTGAAATATACCTAAGTACTGCTATCTACTGTAGATGTACTACATAACTATTTAGGTAAACTAGACTCTCCGCAATGACAAGATTTCCAAGATATATGATTTTAAACTATCATGGTCACTAACTTTATTACTTACACTAGAAACAGGATATTTACCATGTTTACTGTTCATTGAGTTCCCGATATTTCGGCGCTGTTGCAAGCACCATGATCACGGACAAACAACATGCAACAGCGCATCATGGCGCATCAGCGCGTTCACGCCACACGTAATTCCTCACTCAGAGACAAGCCTATCTACAAAGTTGCACTACATCCAGAACATTCCTCTTAAACTCCGTTTTAAGTTCCGATACAAACATTAGACATGTAAAAGCTTTCATCCGAAATAGAATGTTACAGAAAATCCACTTGGAACAACTCTAAGAAACGTTTTCTTTTTAATCTTTATTTATTTTAAGTAGTTTTACCTCTTAGTGATAATGTCACCCCCGTAACAGCTACATTCAACAACTAAGAAATGATTTGATTGCCATTTTTCAGCCATCAACATGCATCATTAATTTTTTATGCATCTGTGTTAGAGCCATCTCGTTGCAGTGCTACAAAATGTTCTGGGGGTTTATTTGTGTTATGGATTATGGAACAAAGAGTAAAGTACAGTGTTTCAATAGGTACAAATAACATTGATGACTAGGGACGCAGGGGAATTAGTTTTTTCGACCACCACCTCCTTTTCTGCTTCCTTCTTCTCTTTTGCTTATTACTTCCTGGTGGTCAAAGAGGATTTTCTCAATCAAAAGTAATGCTAGGTCTACTAGATATACTATTTTGATAAAATCTAAAAGCAAACAAACTTGATGTATGAAATCACAAAAGATTAAATAGCTATCCCTCTATTTTTAAGTCATATAATAGGGGCTAGCCTATTGCTATTAGGTGGCTACTGAGAAATTTGTGATAGAAAACTCAATTAAAAATAATATCGATTTTCATGACAAAGCGTTGCTAAAATATGTCAAATCATGATCATTGACAAGTCAAACCATTCGAGATGTTTAAAACTAGCCATAAAGGAGCCGGCATTAGCCTTCTGTATTTATCTGTTTCATGGCTTCAAAACATCTCCACCACGTCTCTGCGACGTCTCTATTTTCAATTATACCAACTAGGAATTTGATTACGAATCCTTTTCGGAGTTTGTGAGTTCGTTCTTTGTTTCCCTTTCTGTTCAAATTGAGTTTGGAGGTGGTTGAAATGGATGCGTCTTTGCGTTTGTCAGCTTATAAGTGTGTACATAGTTTTGTGGGGTGAGGATTTTTAGGCGGAGTTCTTGAAACTTGATGTGGACGATTGATACTAAAGAACTCATCAAAACATGACTGCCTCGTCGGACTAATGGTCGCAGGCGCAACTGCTGAGCATGAGCTGGACAGGCGAAGTGTTATTGGGTTTGTACATCAGGAATTTCTCAATAGCAGCCACGGAGTCTGGATTTATGCCCCGTTAATAGCAATAGGCTCGCCCAATATCACATGGGACTTAAACATAACTGGCGAAATGTGCGTGTGATATAAGGTACATCTCTGCCTAACTCTTCGGCGATTACAGATTACAGGCGTGATGTTGTCATATTAACTCTTTTAGAGTTGCTGCTACTACTACCAGATACATATAAATACATTTTGAGTATAAATACGGGTGGCAGGAAATAAAAGCAGGAAAAGGCCAAAGATAGATCTATAGACTGTGTAAAAGACAAAATAGATAAAAAGGAGGCGACTACTGAAACGACGAAGAATAGAGAAGTATGAAAGAAGAAGAAGACATGCGCTGACCCCAAATAAGTCGGAAAAAGGATAAGCTTGATGATTACTAATAGTGCTCCATATAATCACCATTTTTTTAAATAATTATTTGATAATCGCCGTTGGTATAATACTCATGTCCTTATCGAAATCCCTTGCCCTCTTTTTACGATCCTCAAAGATGAGAATGAGGAACTGATCTCGAAAGTCATTTAAAATACAGACAGAAGCAACATTTTTAGTAGATTCGTTGCAAGCACTTTGAAGTTTACAAGTAGTACTAAAAGTACGTTTAGTTATTCAGCAACGCGTTATGTTGCATCTGATAATAAAATTACTATGTTGCTTATAAAGCACTAGGTACAGTTGTGGCAGTATTTACCATAGACTATGTTGCGTTATTAATGTTAAACCTAAAACACTTCTCACCTTATAGGGTATGAATAAAAGGGTGTAAAGATCTTCATTCCTCATGGAAAAGCGAGGATCCTCCGACCAGGTGTTGTGTCTGGTGGTCTACTGCCCGACAGTTCCTATCGGGTTTTTCCATAATCGTCACGGAGAATTTTAATATCGCCATTTAGGAATTTGATGTTAGCTCTTCATTTGTGGTATAGATGGCTCTGTAGTACTTTTTGTACTACGTTGCTGTAGTGTTTTTTTTTGCTGTTGCAACAACCTGATTTCAAGCTTAAGACCTGGGAAATAAGTGCAGCTTTTTCATTTAATCTATACACCAACGGAATTTCGTGTTAGCTGGTTTCTGGTTAGTGGAGGTCAGTTAAGCAGTCGAATCATGCTAAATACTGATATATATTTAGCTGAATCCGGTTAGACTGTAAGCTGACCGTAAGATAGTTGGGAAAAGGCTAGGTAGGCTAGGTGATGATACGGACTTTAACTTAGAAAAATACCCTGAAGAATAGTTTAGCCTTAAAATTCGACTATACGAAGCTACGGCAGTACGGAACTTAGAAGTAGACGGTGTGATATCTCCGTGCTTCGGAAAACATGTTAAGCCATTGATCTTGTGCCTGATCTGTCTGCCGTCGTGCCATAAAGAGATCATACGGCATTCGTGCGTTTGGCGTTCGAAAGTGTGGGAAGAGAGTGCACCTGGGTTAGCGCACACAGTGCAATGCGAAATTTCTACGTCGATGGCTGGAGCTCAGATTGGCCACCATGACTAAAATCGAATAGGAGTATGCCATTTAGCCGATTTCGGCTACAGCGACTGCATTCCATGCCTACATTACATGCATGTTGTCGAGAACTTTCATGTGCTGCTCTTTCATGTCATCATGTGCTCTCATGTGGCTAGCATATCCAACTTAGGCCGAAAAACTCAGAGCAAAAAACGGACATGTCAGAACACCTTTGATGACATTGTAGGGTATAGCTTGTAGGTGGCCTAAAAATAAAAGAAGCAGGGGAAAACCAGGTAGCAGGGGACATCCGCAAGAGAACCAAGGTTACTGACGTAGCCCGAAGAATAGCCAAACTTAAGTGGCAGTGGGCAGGCACATTGCTCGCAGAACGGATGGCCGATGGGGCTGAAAAGTTCTGGAGTGGCGACCGCGAACCGGAAGACGCTGCGTTGGAAGGCCTCCCAATAGGTGGACCGATGACCTGGTGGAGGTTGCAGAGATCCGCTGGATGCGAGTCGCACGGGACCGGTCAATGTGGTGACACTTGGGGGAGGCCTAAGTCCAGCAGTTGGACGTCTTTCGGCTGAAATGATGAGGGGAAAACCATTGACACGTTGGGAAGAAGAGATCACAAGGACAGCCGGCCCAAGCTGGAAACAGATAGCTCATGATAGAGAAAATTGGGCATCTTTGGTCCTCCAAAGATGCCCAATTTTCTCTCCTCCTTTTTTCTCCTTTAAGGCTTCCTGGCCTTCACCCAATATGGGGTTCCTGCAGATAAGGTTCAGCAATAACCCAATTTTTTAGTTAGTAGTTAATAAGTAAACCAGTTAAAAGAAATACACTAGTGTAAATGTATAAAATTATTTAAATTAGTAATAAGTAAAGCAATCTAAGGAAAACTAATTGAGCGTAAAAAAAAAATTGCCGATGATGACCACAACACGAATAGGGTGCCTATCCACTCGCTCGTCTCCCATCCAATAACATAAAGCGAAGTACAGAAACACGATAATACTCAAGTCAACACTAACAATAGCCGCCTGCTTGCAACAACATTAACCTATTTCTCGTCTGTTGATTTTTATAACTTGCTCCGACTTGCAGCTGACACATTTCTCTAATTGAGAGCAACGTTGGAAAATGTTCTGTATTTAGAACGAATGTATCATGGAATGGCTTGTTTACACCTTAAGTCTTAAAAGGGTGACGTTCTAGAAAATTTATTCTAAAATGATAATAGTTCAGTAACTTTATACATCAGAGCTTGCGTCAAATCCGGTAGTTCTGATTTTTTGCAGACTTGTTTATGATGTTGGCTCAATGAATAATCCAAGTTTGTGACCTCGAGCGCCGAACGCAACTTTGACAAAAACCGAAAAAAACCGCGAAAATTTTGTTTTTTTTTTTAGATTTTGTCGACTATAACCCTAAAGGACTAGTTTTTAGGCCAGGGCTTCGATAGTACCTATAACAGCTTACGAAGAATCAGGGCCACAATTCATTCAGAACGACAGAATATTCCAAAAAAATGCGAAGTTAGAAAAAATTATAAACTTTGAAAGGGTTTATCTCGGAAATTGTTGGGTTTACAGAGACAATTCTAGTCTCATATTGTAGCAAATTTAGTCTACTTTAAAAACGTAAATAAAACAAACTAATAAATACTGGTCCTTCAGGGTTATAATCGAAAAAAACTGAAAAAAAAAACAAAATTTTCTTTTTCTGATTTTTGCGTTCACGTACAAATTTGCGTTCGGCGCTCGAGGTCATAAACTTGGATTATTCATTGAGCCAACATCATAAACAAGTCTGCAAAAAATCAGAACTACCGGATTTGACGCAAAGTACTCCGTACTTTCAGGCGACAAGGTTACTGGACTACAAACAAGTGTTTTCACGGTATTAACAAGCTTCTTATGGAAAGAAAACTTCATTAATTTCAATATAGATTTTTCACATACAATCTACCTTATCATGAAATTAAATGTCTTCTAAATTTAGCTTACTCAGACAGGACTGAATTTAGGTATTTCGTTCAGGTTTAGATATTTCTTTAAGTGGTTGTAACTGGAGACAACTAAAACTTCAATTATTTAAATAGCCTTGTTATCTATTTCACCGGAATTTTAAACAAAAAAGGCAAAGTATAGACAGTATATGATGTTCCTCTAACCTAACATAACCCTTCCTGGATGACAAGGAAAATTTTATGTCATACTAGGTTATGCCCGCGGCTTCGCCCGCAATTATACACGGGATCGTACTACCGGGATAAAAAGTACCCAGGTTATAAAGTATCTAGGTGTTTGCCAAATTCAACCGTTTTTACGTGAATGAGGAACATACATCCTCACAAACTTTCGCATTTATAATAGTAATAAGATTAAGTTAGAACTAAACAATAACCACTCAGATTATAAGCACATAAATTACACAAGCCACTCTTCTGCACCTACCATTAGCTAACTACCTTCCCGACGTGTGAACAAGCCTTTATCCAAGCAACAACTGTACCAACACAACGTTCTTACATTTCTTTTCTAATCTTTTCCCGTTTTCCTGAGGCGTGTTCTGTCTTGTGTCATATTATTTAATTATGGGGAGGACACAGCCTCCGGCGTTCGTTAGATAAAGCGAATCATGTCTCGTCTGCGGGGACGTCTCGTTGTTTTCCTAAAATATATTGTTGTTATGTTGTGTAGGATTGTTCTGTGCTGTTCGGTAAATAGAGAAGGGAATAGTGTTCTTATTTTATTCCCCTGAAAAAACTGTAAACGAAAGACTGGTCAACTATTTTTTTTTAAATGGGCTTACTCTTGACCTCAATCTAGTCCTGAGGACAGAGATGAGGTCGACGATAGAACGAGCTAACCCAAAAGAAGCCTATCAACTCGCGACTTTAATAGATTGGGGTCATATGAACTTGGGAACACCGACGCAGGCAGGGAATTCCACTCCTTGACTGTGCGCATAATAAATGATGTAGCAAAGCGCTTCGTGCGAATGTGTGAAACAACGACAAGGTATGGGTGATAACCTGCAGTACGACTGGACTCCCGATGCAAGTAGGGGGGAGATGCTGGAATGAGCTCGTGGAGCGCTTGGGCACGCTCATCGAAGAACTGTAAAAGAACGCCAAACATGCAACTTTGCGCCGATGGGCCAGGCTATGAAGCCTAGTACCAACCAGCTTATCATCACCAATGAGCCTCTTGGCTCTGCGCTCAAATTTATTATAATTTATTTCGCTCTTATTTTGTAAATTCCCTTCAATTTTTACTCTGTTCAAAGTAGCCTCTGCTATTGTGGAAAGCACTGAATCAACTGGTGGTTTTTTTTCAGGTGATCTGACTGAAAACCAACGCTGTGCTGTGAGCGCCCCATAGCTTGTCGCAGTCACGAAGTTTAACCTGTTATTTTTTTTTGTTCCGTCCTGTTGCATTTATAAATACTTGTTATGCGTTGTATATTTATTATTTATCTTATGTTTTTGTCATTTTTTATACACGTCATGTCTTTGCAACAAATAAATACTGTTTTTTTCTGACCCTAGCAAAGAAATCGTATCGAGACAATTTTAACCCTGTATTTGCTGGTAATAAAAGCGAAGCAAAGCAAACGTGACAGAGAAGCATAAAAGAGGAAATTACGCCACACGGGGTCAGCCAGGAAGCATGGTCAGGGCTCCCCAACATTTTCTAGCTTGAGCTAAAATTATGTTATTTCGCACCAGAATATTTCTAAAGACAAAATTATAATTGAGAAAATTCGCAGCGGTTTAAAAATGGTCAAGTTCAGAAAATATGGTGTAGTGCAGAACTTTAATCTTTAATCATTTTTGCTAAGCAAAATAAGTCCTGAATTTTAAGAGGCAAATATTTTAGGGCTAGGCTAAACACCTTTTGCACCGTCCACCTTTTTACATCTGCCATAGACGCACACTAGAATTTCCAGAACTACGGATCTATTCTTTCTGAACAACATCACCAATAAGGTTAGTGTATGTCCTTCTAGGGTAGGCTGTCCCATGGTATAATAACATACTTCGCCTGGTATTCTCTTCCCGTGACAGCTGGGTCTCGTGATCGGCTCAAGAATACGTCATCAGTTGCGATGCCGTCGATGTGTGATTGAATTACCCGAGCAAAATGCATTTTTTAACTTAACAAAGCAATTATGAACTAATAATTCAATATTTAAATTAATTTAAAACTAAATAGATGAATCACACGAGTTACCAAATAGTTAAGCTAGTTAGTAATTTATTTTAGATTCATTCACTAAATGAGAGTCCTTAAATTTACTGAAAAGGACAATCAATGGTAACACTTACCGTGACGTAGTCTTGGTCCATCGTGGGAAGAGAATACCAGGCGAAGTAAATATATTATTATACCATGGGCTGTCCCTTTTACATTGTCATTACAAAAATGTTTTGAACGTATTCAAAATAATGTTTTTTTCTTTACTTAGGAACATAGAACCTGAACTAAACTGAAACATAAGTATCTCGCAAAGACACAGTAAGTTCTAATTAATTGTTGACATCGAATAAACACGAAACCTTTCATACAACGTTCGTCTAGTTTTCGTATAAAACCCCTTCAAATACAAACAACCGTTCAGATAATCTCCACACCTCTGCTTCCAAACAATCATAATCCCCGATTCCCAATTCAAATTTAAATCGTGGAACGTTCGCGACGTCTGGACCAATCGAAAATTAATAACGGCCCATGCTCTTTGTTTATTGGACGCACTAATCGGATCGTCGGCTTTCGGCCGTCGGCATACGGCTTTCGGCGAATAAGCGATGTCCCGCACTGTTTTTGTTTTAATTGACATCGCGCTTACATTTGCGATTTTAATTCGATACGGAGGATTATGAGGGTTTTAATTGTTTCATTATAATTTTGTTTTTGTAGTGTTTTGGTAGGGTTAGATACTCGTAATTATTCGAAATGCAATTAGAGTTTGTATCTTTGTATATTTAATATGATATGAATAAAAGCTATTAATTTCACATTAAACATAATTTTAATGGCTTATTCAATATACCTACCATTAAAAATAATACTCAAACTTTAACACGTAAATAAATAAAGGACTAAGTTAACTTAAATGAAACAAAGAAAATATTTTTATTAGGCTACAAAGAAACTAATGCCTGACGCTGGTTTTCAAATGTGCGAAAGAAAAGAAGGTCATCATCTGCCTAGCCCTTGTCCAACTATGTTAGGGTCGGCTTCCAGTCTAACCGGATACAGCTGAATACCAGTATTTTACATGGAGCGACTGCCTATCTGACCTCCACAACCCAGTTAGTACTAGGTAATACGAAACCCCTTGGTAAGACTGGTTGTCAGACTTTTTGGACCACTGACTACCTGTAACGACTGTCAAAGATCTACAAATGACAGCCGGGACCAACGGCTTAACGTGCTTTCCGAGGCACGGAGGTAACACGGTATGTAAAACTCCTCTAAGGAAGGTATAAGTGAAAAATCAAGGGTGTGTTTTGAAACATGTAATGCCTTCAACTTAAGTCAGGGATTTTTCAAAAGGCAACCCTTTCCGGGACCAGTACAAACCTAACCCTGAAAAATCACCTCACACATCAGCAATGACGGTTCAATCAGGTTCACCGTCCCGGGTCCCGTTGTACCCGATCACACGTACTTCATTAACCCTCTCTCACTACATTTGAGTTCGGTTAATCGCTCGGAACACTGAGTTATAGACGGTGTGAGGACGATTGGACCCGTCGAAGGTGTAGGTGGCAGCGGGTTAGATGTTGATGATGTTTATTTGTAAGTTTTTGGGTGATTTGGTAATCTTCGCTTATCAATTAGTCTTCTTCTTCTTCAATCGGTCGTGGTCACTGGTCCCCTTTAAACGGACAATCTGCCTCCATCGAGTCCGGTCAGTAGCCATCACCATCTGCTGTTGAGGACATTGCCTCATTTACTTGGTCGGACCATCGTGTTGGCGACCGGCCTCGTACTCTCTTGCCTTCGGTAATCAAGGAAGCACAAGCAAGCTGAAGTAGCAGTGAGCTGGCCATGTCAGACTAGGTTAGATTGGATACAGAAAGCGGAGGAGAAGGCGTTGTGATGCTGCTAAGGGAGACCTAGGTCCAGCACGGGACTGTGATAGGCTGAATCAACTGTTGATTAATTGATTGAGTGTTTTTTTTTATCAAGGAACCTTGCCCTACACTAGGAACTTGTCCTGTATCGCGGGTGCGTTTACAAACATTTAAACTCACATACGGGATCCGCTGGTTGCCAGACGCACGGGACCGGTCAATGTGCCGACACTTGGGGGAGGCCTTGTCCAGCAGTCGACGTCTTTGATGACAATGACGATGAAACTCACATACACAAATAGCCACACCCGGAACTACTACCTGTAGGTGATACAAATATTTGTTCCGTGCGGAAATCTAATCTGTAACAAGCAGCGCAGCAGCCAATCGTCCAGCCATCACTGACCGTGCTGTCGATGAAGCATTATGGGACCATAGGTGTAGAAGAAGAGAATATAATCTTAGCTGCTCACTGACCTCGAGACAAGACAAGACAAGACTATAGAAATCCTCTGCTCACAGTCACTTGAAATGAATTTTCAACATTATTATCTGCCTAACCTTTTCCCAACTAGGTTGGAGTTCCAGTCTAACTGGACTCAGCTGAGTACCAGTATTTTACTCGAAGTGACTGCCTATCTTACCTCCACAACCCAGGATGTACTGGGTAATAAGGTACCCTTAAAATGAAACCTTTATATACAGAAAAAAAAAATATTTCTAGATTTACCTCACCGCTTTTAACTTGTACCAACGTTAAACTAAAATTAGGAATAACCAATGACATGGCAAAAATTTTATGGTTTTGCCATAGCCAGTGTATGTGACACAGGACTCGGTGAATTAGGGTACCCTGTGACGTCAGAACCCTAATGGGAGTAGTGTTCAATTGCTGTAAAGGAGAATTTTCGGTAAACAAGTTATAATCATAAGTTACCAACGATTTTTGCTTTTTTTGTAGAATTGTAAGACTTTTACTTGTACTTATTTATAACTAGGTTATGTACGCGGCTTCGCCCGTCTGGTTGGGTAGGTCGCAGAATATTGTTTGAGATTTGGAACAAAACCACTTCTATAAGTGCAAGTAGTTTCACTAAACAGTATAAAACAAAGTCGCTTCCCGCTGTCTGTCCCTATGTACGCTTAGATCTTTAAAACTGCGCAACGGATTTTGATGCGGTTTTCAGTAATAGATAGAGTGATTTAAGAGGAAGGTTTATATATATTTATATATATTTATATATATATATTTTTTTTTTTTTTAAGGTTTAGATATATATATATATATATATATATTGCACCCGTGCGAAGCCGGGGCGGGTCACTAGTTTTTTAATAAACTGTGATTTACAGTGATGTAAACTGGTAGGGTGTTACCATACCAATCGATCGATCGTCGGTCGAGGCCATCGATCAATGGTAGAATGAATAAATCGTCGTCGATCTACATTTTCTACTACTCCAATTGATCGATCCTCGCCATTTCTGCCATCGATCGATTGGTGATCGACGATTGATCGGTTGATGTGGTACCCTTGTGGTTGGTGGTGGTTGTACCCTTAAAAGAATAACACAAATCACTAAACACATAGCATAGCGTCATAACGCCTGTTATCCCTGAAGTGTAAGGCAGAGGTATAGCACATACACCTACATTGCGCCAGTTATGTTTACATTTCATGTAGGTAATAGGGGCGAGCCTATTGCCGCCAACAGGGCACAAATTAAGAGTCCATGGCTGCTGAGAAATTTCTGTAGGAAAAGCTCAATAATACTTTTGCCCTACCTTTTTTTTTAGGATGGGAAATCAAAACCCATCCATGTTCCTTCTCCACCCTTTGTGTCTTTCTTTGATCCTTACATACTGCTTTTACTTCATCCACGTTCATACATCTGGTCATACACGCACGCCGCCGGTCGCGAGTACTACACACCGTAATCGGCATTTTTCTATCTATATGCGTATAATTTTGGACACATTTATTTTTCTGGAAACTATTGTAACCATCCACTCAATAATCTCTTCACAATTAGCTATAATTTAAACTAGCAGCAAACGTCAAGCCACCAAGCGTCTTTCCCATAAAAACGCCATTAAACAACAAAAAGAAGAAAGCCGCTTGAGGACGCTGCAGCGCTTTAATTAATCAATTATCTTGATGGCTTCGAGCGACGAAAGTTATAGTCAACTTACCACTTTACACAGACCTCTCCCCCTTCCCGCTGTTCTACTAAATTCAGAGGGAGGAAGGGAAATATGGAGGAGGATAGAGGTCTTACTAATTGGACGATTTAATGGCACGCCTTCTGATTGTTTTAACTATCTAGTTTTTTATAACGTCGGTATAGTGAATGGGTTTTTTAATAAGTTTTGAGGAGTCCGAGTTTTTGCATAGTTTGGTAAGATCGTGAATGGTGCAAGGCAGAAGGCACCAAAGGTTAATAAATAAGTGAGCTAATTACTAATAGTAAGCTCCATGTGATTATGAGTCTTTATCTTGCCGATGAATTGCTTATAATTCGAAAATGACAATTACCGAACTTACACCACCACTGCCAAAATATAGCCACGACTAACATTCACATATTATTCTTCCATATTCAGTAGTTTGTGAGCTGTTGAAACTACACAATCATCAAAAAACCATCCCTTTCATTTTAATGGTCAGTGCGAGTGAAACGAAATCGAAAATAAGTAATTCCGAAAGAAATACAAATTGTTGCCATTGTGAAAAGTGATGACAATCATTCATTCGTAATCAATTCAATTTCAAATTTGGAATCGGAAAAACGTTAAAATAAAACCCTGTAACCCTAAAAACCTCTTTAGAACGTAAATCAAGTCTTTAAAAATCAAATTGCAGGAGCTATTGGCAACTCCGTTGCCTTTTCAATTCCTATTAAATCTCAACGAGACACAACAAAAGTCTAATCTCTTTAAAGCGGCTGCAAAAAATGAAGTCGAAGTCGGAAATTAAAGCCGCCGACTTCCGCCGGGAGACAGGCTCGATTTGTTTCAGAAAACGAAGATGGCTACCGTCTGTCGACGCCCGAGATCGCAGCATTGTGATTTTAAATGAAATCTTAATAGATGCAAATGAGGATTAGTTTTTCATTCGCTGCGACAGAGGGCACCGCTTTCTTCGGATGACTACACTTGAAATGGAAAACTAGTTGAATCTTTTTGTCTTTTTAAATTGGAGTTTAATAAGGAGTTGAGGGCCTTCTTCAGCTGAGAAAGGGCTTTTTGTGGGGAAGATTGGCGAATAGGATGACGACCCTTGTATACCGAATTTAATGTCATTATTTATTTTGTGTCGCCTTCAAGTAGCGAGCGGTCGCTTGCAACATTAATAACTACAATCATTATGCAACACTAATTAAAGAGGTAAGTTTGGATGTAGGATGTACCTAATCTCCGAAACTGCTCATATGATTTAAAAAATTCTTTCACTGGTAGTAAGCCACACTATTCATGACTATATCTGAGTGCCAGCATATTGTGGTGCTTATGTTAAAAAAAAAGAAATATTACGCGGAAGAAGTCTTGGGCAGAAGCTACTTTTAAATGTTTTCTTAGGTCGTAACACTCTCTCTGACAATTAAGTCGTTCATTGATGAATATCCAACTACACCATAACTCCACGAAAACTAGGACCAAGATGTCATAAGTCACAATGAGGTGTCATATTCAGTGGTGTAAGGAACTTGTTTTAAAAAACGGTCACCTATCCCAAAACTTCAGCAAAACTCGCCAGATTAATCGATACATTTATCATTTAGTCACCGTCCGGTTTTGTCAGGTACATAATCGATCAAAGTTATAAGCTATCGGCAATTCCCTGTCGCGAATCGTAAACGGTAACCGAAATACCGCATCTATCGGCCGTCAAAACGTGATTAAATACCGTAACTCGGAACAACTGAGTTGTAAACAACGCCATCTATTAGCGGCAGTGAAAAACTAGAGTTGACAGTTGAGGTAACGGTACGGGGTTTCAAAGTTAGGCGGTTCGCAGAAGGTCTACTTGCAAGAATCAGGGGCTCATAGGGTTTTCATGAAAGGTACGCCTTTAGCAACCATTTACAAAAACACCTAAAATATTGCATAAGCAAAATCAGCCTGTAATGTTCCCACTGCTGGGAGACAGGCCTCCTCTCTATGAGTGGGAATAGGCTATATAATCCACCACGCGGGCCCAGTGCGGGTTGGTAGATGTCACATGTCTTCGAATTTTTGGTTCTAGGGCTCGCCGGTTTCCTCACGATGCTTTTCTTCACCGTTTTAAAACAGTGGTGATGAAAAATTTACACAAAGTAATGCGCCTGCCTGGGTTCGAACCCACGACTTACTGTTAGTAAGTCGGGGCCGCCACCAATGGGCCAGCGCTGCTCTCATGCTATGACATGATCAGGACCTTACTGGACTGCGACACAAGGGGTTAAATAGGGGGGCTCATCATGGACCAAAAAGTAGCGTAAAGCTTGTGTATCTCAACCCAAAACGGTGAAGGACAACAATGTAACGAAACCGGCATGTAAAATCTATACTTAATATTATAAAGCTGAAGAGTTTGTTTGTTTGTTTGTTTGCTTGAACGCGCTAATCTCAGGAACTACTGCTTCGATTTGAAAAATTATTTTAGTGTTGGATAGCCCATTTATCGAGGAAGGTTATAGGCTATAAAATTTCACGCGGACGAAGGTCGCGGGCAACAGCTAGTATGAGATATAATGTGGATTACAGCCCAGACCCTCTCATAGACCTGTGTCCCAGCTATGGGAACATTACTGAGACTGATGATACTGGCAAATCGTGCGTTCCTTTTGGGTAAGCCTTCTGTCTCCATTATCCAACGTTTTAAGCCACAGAACCACCGCGAGTCATTTAGACCCGATAGCGCAGATTTATGCGAAGTGATTTTTAACCCTGTATAATGCGAAAGCTAACGGGTTGGGTCGCATGACGGATGGCATTTGGACCGAATTTCCTAAATTCGTGTGTTTCGTCAATTTTTTATGGCTGTTGTGCTGTTTGTTCTTCATGATTGATCGTCGGGTATTGACGAGGTAATATGTTCATTTACTGTGGAGGGAACGGTAGCTGGTACCCATCATGCATCGTTAACCCGAAGGTAGACGGTCCATGCTAATATTGAACATGCGAAAGTTACTTCGTCTGTCTGTTACCTGGCCGCAATGGATTTAGACGAAATTTGGAAAACATGTCGAACATGTTCTGACTAAGATAATACAAGGACACTTTTATCCTGGTAGTGCATACACGTATGATTTACGAGCCCCATGTAAGCCACGGGCTTAAGCTAATGTTATTGAGCATCACAAGGAGTTGTTCCACCTGATGGTAAGTGAAACCTGTAAAATCAGAGACGTAGATGTGTAACAAACCATAGTGTATTAATATCCTAACTTCAAAGCTGAAATCTACGTCATGCCTTTACCAGAAAAAGCCCAGAAGAAGCCCAGACCTCACCACCCTGCTGGATTTATCCCAGTTTATATAGGATTGGTGCAGCGTGTTGTATTATTCCATACATCTGTGCTTATCAGAAACCAGTTCAGTTAATGGTATGCCCCTTTGTAGCATTTTCATCTTTCAGTGTTTCACCCATTTCGTTCATTGCTCTTTTGAAATGCTTTTATTAGCTTCACCTGTAACTAAACCTGCAAGCTAGTTATAAATAAACTATGTAAAAAAATCTTAGAAGTTAAATTTGACTCACTTCCCGGTCTCAAACTGAGCTGAAATTTTGCACACTTGTTAAGTTTGGATGACAATGCATGGTTAGCTAAGTGACGGCATTCTAAATCCAATATGGCGGACTCCCAAAGATGGCGGACTAGTTATTTTTATTGCATTCCCATGTAATGGGTATCAAATGAAAAGATTTGCTGAGAAAACTACGTCACTCTAAAGCTTGTTTTTTTTAGTTTTTTTTAAACTATAATATTATTATAGAAGGAAAGTCAAACTTTTTGGTCTGAGTCTGAATCTCCAAAGTACAGTCAGCAACTGTCTTGACTAATACTCGTTTCCATCCCTCGTGTCTTTTATGGAAAGAAAGGAAAGAGAAATTACCTCCTTTACATAATATTTATTCCACAAACCTATTTAAAATTCCCAATGACTCATAGTGTAACTTTTACAACCAGCTGTAAAACAGTTGCGTGACGAGCGCGGAGTTAGGGCGTCCCTATGCCCGGGGGGCCGATAAATAGAACAAGTTTATGGCACACGACGTGTTTTTCAACTGTGCGTGCAATACGGTATTAGGGACGCGTGGATTATTTTTTTATCGGTGACGTCATTCGTACACAGACCTTCATATAATGACATAAAATATTCAATCAGCTCAAACACTGTTTTAATCTTTCACGGTTTACAACTAAACTTATACTGTCACTTACGGGATATCTTCCGTGATTGTTCATTATTTTGAGCTCCCGATATACAATCACACGTGACAGTATAAGTTCAATCAGCTCAATCTATCGCGTTCCACTTCTGGACATATGCCTCTAGCAAGCACACCCTTCCGTTCGCCTTCTGTATCTGGGTCAGACTGATCTGACCGAGGCTCCTTTTAAGGCCTGGACTACACCATCCATAGCGTAGACGAATGGAGCGTAAGGAGACGTGCCGAAGCCGAACAATCGCATTGGTTTCAACGACGCAGCTTTATGTGTCCCGGCTATATCACACCACGAAGGTTGAGGAGATCGTGAATATGTCCAAGCAAAGACCAGCTGAACCTCGAGTCTTGAGAAATTGGAGTCGCGCCCCAACACGAATTTTAAGTCGTTTGTGGAGCGAATTTCGACTCATCATATTGTGATCTTCCTCAAGGAAGAGTTTTGGCCGAAGGGTGTCATGTATCGGCGCGCGTTTCAGCGGAAGGCTACGCGACACCACGCAGGGCAACACGATGCCGTCACTTCGCGTACAATAGTCTAGATTTTCTGGTTTTTATAAATATGTATGATAGTCTATATACAACATTAGATTTAGTATATGCGAAACCTGATACACGTGTCTAGTATTTTTATGTAAAGAATCTATGTACAAAATTTCAATACTGTATCATGAGAAATCTCAAAGTTATAAGCTTGTTCTGTTACCTAGTTGTCCGCACAAAATCGTGGTCACCACGCAGCGCGCGCCTCCAGCGTCGTTTTGAGCTAATTGATAATAGTAATTGGGCAACAGGTACCTAAATTATTGCGATAGGTACTTAAACTCGCTCGGTGTCCAACTTTTAGCTTTTTAAAATATTTTTGGGAAAAAATATAACATAAAAATAATAAATAAAAAATAAAAACGTTTATTTCAATTTCAATAGGCATTTCGATACATGTTATTGGAGATCACCTTTTAAGCAAGGGATTGCTTGTATTAGGAGACCCCGCTCTTCCACTTGTCATCAAATAGGTAATTGAAATGGAGACAACTATACAAACAGCTCTGCAGATAAATGAGCGTAATGTAGAAAAAGGCCAGATCGCGCATGTTCGTGTGGTATGTGTATAATGAGTGAGTGTGTGGGTGAGTGTGGGTGTGAGTGTGAAAGTGAGGTTGTGTGGTGTTTGTGATAATGAATAATGCTTAGTTTACTATTTCCAATTAATATCCTGTCTGTTTGTTTATTAGTCACGCTTTCACACCTAGACGAAGCGTAGGTCCAGACAGATGTAGCTTGTCGTTTTTTGGTTTGCCCTGCGACAATGTCTTGGGATCGAAGGAAGCTAAATAAGTCTTCATTCACTAACCTTGCGCACAACAACCCAAATGTAACTTGGTAAATGTAATTTGGTTATTGAGAAGTAGATATAATAGACTCAATATAATGTTGTATACCGTATAGACTATCATACATATATTATGGGTCTTTGTTACCTGAAATAAATGATATATTATTATTCCTTCATTCATCATTCCTCTTATTTTATACATTTTTAAATATTTTAAAAAACAAAAGTAAACAAAGCATTTAAAAATATAAAAATAGATGGCCCATCGGCATCAGGAACAAGGTCCAGGCTGCCGGTGGTCAGGGCTCCAGAGAGAGGAACCTCCTGCCTCACTATGCGTGCTGTGTCCAGGAGTGTTGCTTTCTGAATCAAGCCCTTGACCCAGCCGCACAACGATTATTATTATTAAATCTACATAGCTTCTCTTGTTTCTACTTTGATTGGTCGAATTTTGCAAATCTCCTCTCCGCTCTTCTACACTTTGTTGGAGTCCAGGCCTTCAGTTCATGTTTCTGATAGGCAGTTTTCACTTCATGGTCAATGATCATCAAAATAAATAGTAAGTTATGTTTAAGTCCCATTTAATAGATTACTAACTGACTGACCCAGATTCCGTGTCTGTTACTGAGAAATACCTGATGGAAAAACCCAATAATACTTTGCTCGACCTAGGAATCAAACCCAGGACCTCATGCTCAGCAGTCGCGCTTGCAACCACTAGACCAGCGAGGAAGGAAATACATTTGTATAATATAACCTACCTTATTATAACATAATAATTAGATACTTAATTATATAATTAATTACGCTTAAATAATCCGGTTTCGATGATACAGAATAAGAAATATCCGATTCCCGTAATCATAATTTGTCGTGGATATTATTATATTTTGGGTAAAGCGAAGAAATAATATCTTAGGTAAACAATTCTAAGTAAAAGTACATAATAATATGTTTTACTACATTCTCAGAAGTTTTGTTTAATTTAACTGGTAGATTTAGCCACCATCACGCCTTCCTCGAAAGGTTAAGCAGAGGTCTACCAGCACATAATATAGTAGACTACATTTCCGTCAAAGATATGTTTTAAGCACCATGAAACAGGGGCCGAGCCTATTGCCATCCACCAGGCTAAACTCCTGGCTATAACTGAGAAATTCATGATGCAAAAAATTCAATTACAACCTCATCTGGGAATCGAACCCAGGATGTCTCTTGCGACCACTGGACCAACGAGACAGTCTGGTAGACATAGTTTCATACAAATTGTATTTCTCAGAATTTATCTTGCCTAGTAAATAAATTTTCTCCCATCAATTTCGTATTCCCGAACCAAACAGACGCACCCTGTTAATATCACTCAAAAGACATCACCCTGCGAAGGGGACATCGCATTTTTAATTCTAAAACGACGCACCATCCATTTCCAAAATCGAACACGTCATCAATTAAATTACTTACCCCTATTGTGACGTAGCGAACATGTACTCTCAAAACCAACTTAAATAAACCCTAAATCATTGAAAAATGAGTCTTAACGTTCAGGAAATAGTGGCTATAAAGACTGTAGGTGTAACTTTGTGAGGGGAGACTAGGGTAAGTTGGTACAGTGAGGAAATTTCTCCCGAATTTTCTTTTAAGGGAAGCTATTTATGTGGTCTCTTGGGAACCATAGTGTATGCAACTTGTAGTCTGCAGCGTCTGTTTGTCTATGACAAGGGGAAGTTTTTGTTTGGCCCATAAACATGTTTCGAGGATATCGATAAGGCATATGGATGGTGTGGACACTGGTTTTGTATGCAAAATGCAAGAACATTCTGTAGAAAAAAAATTGTTCTGTGGTGGAAATAAGGATTTCTTAATCAGTTTTAGAGAGCCGGAATTGACACCCTAGCTGTCATCTACGGATGGCAGAAGGACACCTACCTGAAAAGTAGTGTGGTAATCGGTTATCGTGGTATGGACATGTGATGCGGAGGAATGAGGAAAATATAACTAAGGAAAATGTTGAGTATGAATGTAGACGGCTATAACAGTAGAGAAAGACTAAAGAAACGATAGTTGGACTGTATGAAGGATGATATGGCTAGAAAGCAGGTGACTGCTGAGATGACGAGTAATAGAGAAGTATGGACGAAGAAGACATGCTGCGCCGACCCCAAATAAATTATAATAAGGGCAGGAGAATGATGAGATAGAAGGACACCTAATCTTTCTGCAGTTTGTGAGGAGTATGTTCAGCCACCGTGTCTCGTAGCTACTAGACAACTAGGAAATGAAATTGAAGGGCGTTGTTTTCTTCAACTGCCTGTGTACTTAATGTTGATGTTCAAAACGAGATGATTCTAAGCCTTATTTCAATAAATGACCTTCGATATAAAATTTCAGATTTTTCAATAACAATTCAAATTAGTGCAAAGGATAGCCCGTAAAATTATTTTTTTTTAAAGTTTTTTGCAATTTGCAGGTCAGTGTCAGATTCTATGTTGATTAAAATATGATTTGTGACCATAACTAGTAGAGATATAATCCTTTAAATCATCAATACAGCCCTCTTAGTTCATTAGACCCCATTGAATATTTTTTTTATGAAAAAGTAATTCATCATTATCTTGCTCTTATCCCAATTCATTTGGGGTCGGCGCAGCATGTCTTGTTCTTCCATACTTCTCTATTACTCGTCATCTCATCGTACCTTTCTTGCCATATCATTCTTTACACAGTCCATCCATCGTTTCTTTGGTCTTCCTCTACTCATACACCCATCCACATTCATACTCAAAACTTTCCTCACAACATTTGAAAAAGTAATTCAATGGGATTAAATGAACTTAGAAGGTTGTATTGAACAAACAGCCTAACACTGACCTGCATGTTGAAAAAAAACACGTGCTACCCTGGCGCTTGTCCCCCTTAAATACTCCGAACTAAGAAAGTTGAAAACAAAACATTCAAACAAAGTAGCTGTAACATTAACAGTTTCGTTTTCTAAGAACACAACACAAAGAAAAAATGTCCACAAAACTGGGCAAAACTTTGTCCACTACTATTAATAAGTTTTGGATTTCCGATCTAGTAAACAAACTTATCTTTAGGAATTTCTCAGTAATCGGCTCGCCACGTATTACTTGAAAATTTTACCGACAAATTTATACTATAGGCAAATAGGCATACCCCTGCCTGACCCCTCCGGGAAATACAGGAGTGATGTTTACGTTTCAAACAGAAAGAAAGAAAATACACTTATTAGGCACATGCCACAAGTGCACACAGTAAAAACAAAAATAATATAACGAAAAAGAAAAAAAACAATCTAAACAAGAAATGTAACACTGTGCGCCTCACGACTGCGCCAAATAGGTCCAGTTCAGCAAAATGCCGTGCTACTAGTGCCCGACGCTGGTTTTCAACTGGACCTGGATAAGAGAGGTTACGGATGTAAAACAGTTTTATCATCATCATCATAATTTCAGGCGAAAGACGTCCACTGCTGGACATAGGCCTCCTCCAAAGGGGGCCAAGGGGTTTGCCATAATCGCCACGTTTAGCAGGCGGGTTGGTGATCGCAGTACGGTTGTTACAAAACGCACAGAGAACGCTGCTGCCCATTCTCTGGTAAGTCCCTTAGTCGCCACTTACTACAGTCACGGGAAGATATGGGATGAAACAGTTTTATATGTTGTGTCAATGGTGGAGGTGAATAGGTACCGAGGTACTTAAATATGTAAAAAAGATGTGTACAAAAAAAAACAATACATATATGCCTGTTCAAACAGCTCCGATTCAAAGTGATACTGAGGTTTTCTTCCAAGAATTTCTCAATAGTAGCTCGATACATGGTTACCGCCCGTTTCAATTTGTCTGAACATGACCGGATTTTAGGACTCTTGTCCGACCTTGCCGGTCTGGAAATAAAGTGCATTTTTTACACTTTAAACTGAAAAACAAACATAAAACGTAGAATAACCGGCCTTTTTTCTATAATTTCCGTCATTCTTTTCTTTTTTTCTTTTTCTTTTTTTTTGGTGAATATACCTACATTTTGGAGGCCAATCACAAAGTAATTAACAAAGAGTTTAAGTAATAAAACCAATAAAACAACCAAAAAGAACAATAAAACATCTAACTAACACACTGTAATCTCTTCTTGATCTTAAATTGTAAACGAATTGCTTAAATTGTAAAAAAACTTGCTTAAATTGTAAACAATTGTCGATATCCTCTCAGACAGACAGACAGTGTAGACGATTGATTCGTCGAAAACGTCAGAATTATACTGTTCCATTTCATTCTGTCAGTTCACTCCACTCTCGAAGGGGCGTTTATTGATGGTTTACTCAAAACTAAGCGGTGATAAGTCTCTTATTGAGTGGGCCGGACTCGAATGGAACACATGTTTAAAAATATTTTTTTGTTTTCTTTTTCCTAAAATACCTACTATTTTTTGCACACGTGTTTTAATTAGAGTTGTTTGAAAAAACTTGTTGTTGCCCTAGCTTCATAATGTGTTAAGATGCTTGAAAGGCCTAAATGAAGGCCTAAAATAATATCATAGCACTGCTGCATTTTATAAAATTAAGATAACGCTTTACAATAACTCTGAAGTAAGTAATTAACAATCCCCTACTCCGAAATCCCGAAAAAACTGCAAAATCCGAATCCGATTTCTGATTCCGAATAATCGTCAAATCTATCTAAATCCATCATTCCATCGTGATCGGAATGGTACGGTAGTATTCAATTATACATACCTACGTTTCGGCATCACATTCGCCAACGTCCATACTACGTTGAATACACCGGTTCTCGTCCGATCACCGAAGTTAAGCAACATCGGGCGCGGTCAGTACTTGGATGGGTGACCGCCTGGGAACACCGCGTGACGTTGGCTTTTTGCTTTTTATGAATATTTTGATAATTATACTTACTTATTATGCATTTACAATAGGTAATAATAATTATGATAATTTACGCAATGCGTTTATTTCGTCAGTGCTCTCAAAACGGTGAAGAAAACATCACGTAGAAACCGGCAATGGAAAATCTATAAAACAGTGATTGATGTTTGGAAATGTGCTATAGTCTGAAATAAAATATTATAGTTTAAAATAAACTAAAAACACGCTTTATTTTTAATTTTTATTTGACTCACCAACAATTGAATACACAGCTTCAAACATATGAGATACATTCAACGGAAGGACGTCATTTTATTTTCCACAGCAAACCCTTTCATTTGATACCCATTTCATGGGAATGCATTAAAAATAACTAGTCCGCCATCTTTGAGAGTCCACCATATTGGATTTGGAATGACGTCGCGTAACTAGCCATGCCTTGTCATCCAAACCAAACACGTATGAAAAGTTCAGCTCAATAGGAAACCGGGAAGTGGGTCTTTTACTTCTAAGATTTTTTTGCATAGTTAGTTACAGGTGAAGTTAATAAAAGCGTGTTAAAAAAGGAAAGTTAATATTATTGTAAGTTTAACTGACATATCCTAGAGACATAATTTTCAGGTTTCCGTGACCGAAGGGTAACCAATGGGACCTATTACTAAGCCTCCGTTATCCGTACGTCTGTCTGTCTGTCAGCGGGCTATATTACAATCCGTAATAGGTAGACAGTTAAAATAGAAATACACATTCTGTGAAAACTTCAACTGTCTACCTATTGTATTGCATTGCATTGTATAACGGGGTGGTGTCCGCACGCAAAATACGCGCTTTGACGTGGAGTTATTGTTGTATTTCTGTTGCCGCTATTACAACAAATAATAAAAATAAAAAAGTTAAGGGGCCCTACTACGATGGTACGGAACTCTTCATGCGACTCACACTTGGCCGGTTTTTTTAAAACGTGTGCCACTGACCCGTTGGCCTGTTGGCTGCGGGGTGCATTGCGATCAATGAACATTGCCATCTACATAAATCACTTTCATGCAAACAAATTAAACATGCCTTTAATCTGCCATTCAAATTCTGAAAGACCTCAAGCTGTGACTGCTTGAAATTATAATCATTCCGTTATTTAAATAAAATATGGTTCGTGGTAACTGTCAGCATCTGTTCTAATTCGACTACATACAATGTATACGAATTGTTAGAAATACAGTAGCTGTCAAGGAGTTGGCAGTATGACATCCCCTTGGAAAGTCCGTAACGCCTTCGGTCCTGCGCCTGATGTTTTGCCGGCCATGTAAGACTGCCGACCCATTTCCCCAAGGAACATGGAGTGCACCTGTGTCTGCGCACATTCTTGTGATCTTTATTAGGGTCTGTTATAAAGGGTGTAAATAGACCCTTAACGAAGCTGAAAGGCACTCGTTCTCCCCGTCTTTGCGATCATTTTTTTGTTCCAGACCATACCTGGAAACCTTCTAGTTACGGAGATATTGGGGGTCAAAGTTACATAGTTTATTTTATTAGTCTTTTTCACAAGTCTTTTTTTTAAATACATGATTTTAATGTAAGTTTTATACTTTAAACACCCCGTACTATTCAATCCATCCATCAGCACAATGCTTTGAGTGCTTTCCATCGAGTCCTATCGTAAAACGTGATTTTTCACCCCAAAAAAAAAGTCGTTTTCCAGCAACAATTTTTGCGTAAAGTTACTTAGTTTGATGTACAGAATGCTTGGTTGACGGCTTCGTGAAGGGTTTGTTTACAGCCTGTATTTTAACTTTTGTGAATTAAGGTTTATTCGACATCCTTACCTATTCCACTAATTTTAAAACAACAGCCTAAAAAACATTTTAGCAAAAAACTAACAGACTTCCAAAAACAACACTAAAAAGTGGAAAATAACTTAACTCGGAAGTCGGTTATTTTATTTATGAATCACGTAAATTGGCCCAGTGATCTCGGAGTTATGAGGTAACAAATATTACAACAAAAATGTACTGCCTAATTGAGAACCTCCTCTTTTTTAGAAATAGGTTAAGAGCGTTAACGTCTTACGGCATTTCGTACAAACTTTCAAGTGATTTTTTTTCGAAATGACTAAACCGATTTTAATGAAACTTTATACGCTTATGCAGCATACATAAGTCTAAAAATTTGACAGAGAACTTTTCGAAATGTCTTTAAAAAAAAAAAGATGATTGGAAATTTCTGTTTCTATGGAAAATCTAAAATCGGTCTAATTTTGCTGTAACACTATATTTTGAAAATGTCCCCTGTCAAGTTTTTATACTTATGTATCTTGCTTATGCATACGAAGTTTCATTAAAATCATATCGAAAAAAATCACTTGAAAGTTTGTATGAAATGCCGTAAGACGTTAACGCTCTTAATAACATCATCAAATCACGCAAAAACTTAATCCTAACACTCTCACACACTCAATCTCACTCAACTTTTTGCCAGCCACGAGTACATCTCTGCTGCCCCCTTTTACGCTTGAGTTATCTGCCGTGAATTGCCCCTATAAGTTGCACTGGACACTTTAAGGGCCCGGCACCAATTGCCAAGCTTACAAATAGATTTTTTATCCATATAATCCAATATGGGGCGAATCTTCTGAGGCCTTTTGTGATTGAGTGCGTCGGCTATTTTTTTTCTCTTTTTTGGCGTATTTGTTGGTAATTGGCTGCGTAGGTTTTAGTTTAGGGGAGAGATTTTGGCAAAAACCTCATTACACTTAGATATTATCTTCTTGTATTATATAATTACGTAGCCTTCAAGGCTAAATGCACGGTGCACTGCATACACTGATGCATTGAATCTAACAGCTATATCATCCAGCCTCAATACTGAAAAAATACACGTTTTTTAATATTTATTTTGTAGTTTGGTAACACAAGAATGAATCCATATTGTTTATCCCACTTCTGAGGATAGTTTCACGAATATGTTTCAAAATAGGATAGCAGGTGCTACCATACATAAATAATTATACCATTTTTTTTTTGTTTTACCCTGTACTGTCCCACTGCTGGGCAAAGGCCTCTCCAATTCCTTCCATGTGCTCTTTTCCCGCGCTTCTTCGGGCCAGCCCTCGCGGTACGCGTAAAAATGTCTCGTCATCTCTTTCTGGGCCGTTTAAAATCCATAATTTTTTAACAAAATCCGATGTAAATAGGTAAGTAATCTTTTTATGCTAATTTCAAGCGGACGAAAGTAGCGGGCAACAGCATTGTACTAAATAAGTAATAACCCAAACTATTCATTTAAACAAAATCATCACTACAGATGATTGATGATCGTATCCCATAAATACTCCATGCTATCTTAATAATGGTGTACGATTCCCCTTAGCTGGCAAGACATGGGTACCCCTAAATTGGTTGAAATTGTTGTGTACCACATAATACCAAGTTTTGGGTGAAATGATAAATGGGGAGGGGACGTTATGATAAGCGGTATGCAGGATGAGGTATGCCGAATTAAAATTGTTAATGTTCGCCGACATGTTTTGGAGATGTTTGTGTTGGGTGAGGAGTGAATGGGATACGTATTTCGGAGTACCTATTTCGTTTGCATTTCAATGTTATCAGGTAGATCAGAAAAATATTTTTTTAACCGACTTCAAAAAGGAGGAGGTTCTCAATTCGTCGGATTCTTTTTTTTTTATGTATGTGCACCGATTACTCGAAGACGCCTGAACCGATTTCGAAACTTCTTTTTTTTGTTTCAGAGGGTATACTTTGCAGGACCAAAACCGGTGGACTGATTTCGATAAAATTTAAATGGGAGGTCCCATTAAAATTTTATCGAAATCAGTCGAGCGGTTTTTCAAAAATCAACAAAAATCTAAAAATTGTATATTCTGATGATATTTTCGTTGACTTCGAAACCTCGCTGTCTCATTGTTGATATTTCAACTAAAAAAGGAAAAATAAAAAAAAAGTTTGCAAAAAATAAAACCGACTTCAAAAACACAAAAAAAAGTGAAAAATAACTTTAGCTTCAGAAGTCGGTGGCAAAAAAAAAACAGAATGAACAAACAAAAGTCACCGACTCCTGCAAAAAGTTTTTTTTTGGATTTACGAATCGTTTCCAAGTAAAAGTACGCTTAACAAAGACGAAAGGCGCTTGTTATCCCCATTGATTTTTTTGTTCTAGACCATACCTGGGAACCTTCTAGTTACGAAGATATTGGGGGTCATAGTTCCAACTCTGTCAGAAATTCAGTTTTTAACTTTAGAAATTTACTTTTAATACCTCCATGACCCCCCCGTACAGTCATATGTAAACACTTAACAACTTTTAAAAGTGTTTTTCTCCTATAGTTCTGATTAAAATTTTATGTTGTTACGAACATAGTATTGTGGAACACATATTTTAATGAAAAAGATCCTATCTCCAAGTTACAATCGTTATTTCTCGCGAATGTTGCTATTAAACTTAGGAAAGTGTATACATATTAGTGCTCGTGACTGTACTATTAAATGCATCCAAATAAGGTTCTAATTTCACTATTGAGGAAATTAAAATTAAAAAATAATTAAGACGAACCAAAAAACTTTAACTATGAAATAACTCAGCATCATCAGCATAATTTCAGTCGAAATACGTCCACTGCTGGACATAGGCCTCCCCCAAGTGTCGCCACATTGACCGGTCCCGTGCGAATCGCATCCAGCGGATCCCTGCAACCTTCACCAGGTCATCGGTCCACCTAGTTGGTCTTCCAACGCAGCGTCTTCCGGTTCGCGGTCGCCTCTCCACTTTTCGGCCCCATCGGCCATCCGTTCTGCGAGCAATGTGCCCTGCCCACTGCCACTTAAGTTTGGCTTTTCTTCGGGCTAAGTCGGTATCAAGGTTATGAAATAACTATCCCAATTTAAATACATAACTGTTAATTTAATTGCTTTTAATAAATAGTTTTTCACAAAACATTAAATTAAGTTCAGACTTAATTTGTATTAGTTACTTTTGTCTTGTACAATGGCATTATGATCTTAAGATATTTCTGCAGATAAATCTTAATGAATCGGCTTATTCGTGCTATTTACTGGATAAAAGGTTTCTTTTAATTTCAATCAAAGCATACAAAGAAGTTTTTAGGATTAAGATATTGTTTGATGACTAGATTTACTCGAATATTTCTAGATTAAACAGATATTTAAGTCAAATTTCTAAGAAATTCGTTTGATAAAGTTATAGCTGGGGATTTTGCAGTATTAAATTAATACAAGTAATGAAACGTAACTGCCTCGCTGGTCTAGTGGTCGCAAGCACGACTGCTGAGCATGGGGTCCTGGGTTCGATTCCCGGGTCGGACAAGGTGTTATTGGGTTTTCCCATCAGAAATTTCACAGCGAGTCTGGATTTGTGCCCGGTTGACAGGCACAGGCCCCCTGATATCTGTGGACTTAGGCTGAGGACAAACGACAAACGTATTTTTTGAGCTGTGGGTCGCGTAAAATGAGTCGCGGAATTTACGCTGCATTCGGTTTCATGTTAAAGTGGCTGTGAGGTAACTGGCAAAATGTGGGCGTACTGTTAGGTACACCTCTGCCTAACCCTTCGGGGATTACAGGCGTAATGTCTTACTTTATGAAACGTAATTTCACTAGGTATTCGGTTTATTAATATGATGGCGTTCGCTAAGGGCTTGACGACCAAAGCCGTACAACGCCCCGATCCTCCTGTGTTTGGAGCTATCTTTACAGCAAGCTTAAAAGAAGATATATCTGGCGTTAAATCAAGACAAGATGGGTCACGAATTCACGATAAAAAGAGATATAACACACACCTCAGCACTGAGGAACCGAGTATAAAGAAGAATATGGAAAGTCGGGTAAAAAGTATGCGTGATTGTGTAGGTATTACGTACGTGTCTGTCCACCAATCATAAGTGATATAAAAACTACCTAAGTCATCGTCCAATGATAGCCTAGTACGGTAATAAGCCTAGTGGTGTGACCGTCGGACTGCCACGTCATATGTCATGAATTGGAACCCAAGACACACCTTCTGATTTTTCGGATTCATGTGCGTATTGTATAATTATCACTAGCTTCGGTGAACGAAAACATCGTGAGAAAACTAAACATGCCTGAGAGATTGTTCTCGACGGCATGTAAAGCCAAGTCAGAGGCCCATGGACGGCATAAAAACTTTGACACCAGGTTAGGCACTGACCACACGAAAAATAAAGAAATCGATTCAGTTTCGGTTGGCGCAGTGGCTGAGTGATTGACTGCTGCGTTCGATTCCCGCACGGAACAAATATTTGTATGGCTTATAGGTAGTTGTTCCGGGTCTGGCTGTTTGTGTATGTGAATTTAAATTTTTGTAAACGCACCCACGATACAGGAGAAATTCCTAGTGTTCTTATTCCGATTGATAGTAAAGTGTACCTAAGTAATAAAAGTACCTGTGGCGGATAAAATGGTGTTCCAATAAGGACTTGTATAGCCTAGACAGGTACTTCCATTCGAACACCATGTATATTGCAATTACAAACTTATACACGATTATACAACTTTCTACTAAGACAGTTCTGATGCTGTGCAAGATACGTTTATTAGGAATTTCTTAGTACCAGCCACGGAGTCTGGACTTGTGCCCGGTTGATGGCAATAGGCTCGCCCTCTATAACAATAACTGGCGAAATGTGGGTGTACTATTAGGTACACCTCTACCTAACTTTTCGGGTATTACGGCGTGATGTTATGTTATGAATAAGAATAGACTGATAAAAAAAAACACTTTTAATTATCTTACTATTGCTCAAAATACGATGATAGTTAGATCTATTCCACGTTATGTAACGTATAGAGATAGTTTAAATTTTGACTTATATATACAGATTATGTTAAAAAGTTTTCGTTTAATTTAAATTCACATAATTAACTGTGGGCCCGTAAAGCTCAGGATTGGTGCCCTGAAACAGTGACACGGGGTCGCGGTAGACCACGAAGGAGATGGCGGGACGACCTGGATGTCTTCCTTGAGAATTGGAAAGAAGTAGCACAGAAGCGCGAGCTTTGGAAGGAGTGGAGGGAGGCCTTTGCCCAGCAGTGGGACAATATGGGCTAGCTATAATAATAATTAACGTGAAAGCTCAATTAAAATAAAAACGACACATCAGCCACAACTTCATCACAGTAGGTCTTGTACCTACATTTCGACATAGCTTTCGCCAACGTCCATACTACGTTGAATACACCGGTTCTCGTCCGATCACCGAAGTTAAGCAACATCGGGCGCGGTCAGTACTTGGATGGGTGACCGCCTGGGAACACCGCGTGACGTTGGCTTTTTGCTTTTATTTGTTTAAAATACTAAAATTATTCCTTAATTCATTATTTTTACACATTTATGGCATTTTAAATACTTCAAACAGAAAAAAAAAATAAAAAAAATAGTAGTCCGCCGGTGTTGGTCCGTTGGTGTTATGTTAATTATAATTGCAAAATACATGCATAGTATGCATAGCTTTCGCCTCTTCACCCACGTGGACATCGATTTTATTTCCAAGAGAATACTCCCTTACACCTTACGACATAGAAATACTCTGGGATTTAAAGTCTATGGTCTACAATTGTGCCAAATTTCATTGAAATTCGTACAGCCGTTAACGCGTGACAAACAAATAAACAGACTCACTTTTATTTATTATTATAGTTAGGATGCATACATTTGTCCTCTCGATTATACAACATTATTTTTAGTATATGCGAAACCTGAATATAGTTTGTTCAGAATAAGTAACTGAATCGATTCCAAATTTTTTTAAACCATGTTGTATTTTTTAAAGATAAAAGTTGGACACCGAGCGACTTTAAGTACCTATCGCAATAATTTAGGTACCTACTGCCAAATTATTATTATCAATGAGCTCAAGACGACGCTGGAGGTGCTCGCTGCGTGGTGACCACGTTTTTGAGCGGACAACTAGGAAACAGAACAAGCTTAGAACTTTGTGATATTTCATGATACAGTTTTGAAATTTTGTACATAGATTCTTTACATAAAAATACTAGACATGTGTATCAGGTTTCGCATATACTAAAACTAATGTTGTATAGTTAGTTACACTTAAAAATAGTTGCGCTTTGAGGAATACCCCGATTATATCCCCTGCCGTTAAATCCCTATAGACACAAACAAAACGTAAATAACACGGTTAATTAATACACAAAGACATTCAAAGTATTCAACCAAAGACTTTGAATTCAAACCCGACCCTTACGGTACCCTAATTCACGTAAATCTTTAATTCTAGTATTCACCCCTCTCGATCGAGAAATTACTCATTCTCTTTTGTCAGGGGTGGCGAACTTTAGCACACAAACCCAACTAAAGGAGAAAACTTTGTAAGGATTGATTAAAGAGTGCTTCTAGAACTTGAAGTTATAAAAGTAACAAAACGTTTCACCACGCCTGAAATCGCTTAAAGGTTAGACAGAGGTGTATCTGCATTACAAACATATTTCACCTGCTAATAAAAAAAAATTAAAAAGATTTTTTAAATGACACTAGTGACCAGCCCCGGCTTCGCAAGTGTACAATTTCCTAATGAAGAAAATGAGTGGCTAGTTAATTCCTTTTTGTGTCATACACACCTTGTCCAGAATTCCGAAATCGAATTGATGCTCCGTCATATGTGGCAATGGATTTTTATTTAAATGTACATATATTGACAGTGGGGCGTGTACCTAGTTCGTGAAATTGTTTTGTAAAATTGATTAGAAAAGCAATACGGCAACGTTATCTCCGTTTTTCACCACGTGTCAAAACATCCTTATGACCAACAATAAAAGATTTTTTCAACAAGCAGTATCACCGAAAAGGTTCACCACCCCTGTACCCTCAAGGTGGCTATTACGGTACACAAGTGGCGTACAAAACATTCGCAGTAGTTCCCCCAGCATGCTCAGAACTTGTGCCTGTTACTCTGCAGCCGAATCACCTCAGGGAATAACCAGGATGCGGTGGTTCAAGATCTAGGGGGAATGGAAGCGGCCCGGTGGCATGTGGTGGAGTTTTGAGGAAATGAGTTGGTAAAAGATTTTGAAGATTGCGATGCATAAAACTCAATAATAATAATCGTAAGGTGGGACTCCCTCAGGCTCCTTGGAGCGACGATCTTGGCAGGGTGGCTGGTAGCAACTGGATGAGAGTGACCGAGAATCGAGTTCAGTGGCGTGCGATTAAAGAGACCTGTGTAGGCTACCCACCCAGTGGTGGACTGTTGTAGGCTGATGATGATGATGAATGCAAATAACGTAAGTATAATGATTAAGTGTAGGTCAGGCAGACTGAGATTGCGTAACTGTCAGCAATCATTGCTTTTAATTTCATAAATACTTTATAAGAGCCATTGCCGCGCAAATTGTTACCATGAATTCCACACAAAATTCTATAGCCCCCAGAAAAATTAAATGTAGAAGAATATTTAAAAAAAAACTGCCTTTTCGTACAAAAGTATAAAAGTACAATCGATATGGCCAAAATCTTGAGACAAGCTGATTTTCCCCTTACACTGTGTATTTATTTATGATATTTTTACCTCTCAATTAGGTAACAGAAGAAAAACCGTATAGGCTACAGTTTTTCCAAGAATGGGAATTGATTATGTTTCATTAACTTTTCAATAATACAGAAAATAATAATTAAAAAAAATATTTAACACTTATTCAAGTAATAACAAGGTACTAGCGTAACGCATCCAGTATCCTATACATCCGTGACCATAACTCAAGGAGCACAAAAGCCGTACATACGCATTATCTAATTTACTATTGTTTCAAACGAAACTAATTTCTTTGATCATAAATTCAGCAGCCCCCAGTTTATAATAAAGTTAAAATTCAGAACGAACTTAAAATATAACGATCGACTATGAAAAACGTTGGAGCATTGCGTTTTAAGCGCATGTTTGCTATTGAAAAATAGACAGGCGCTTTATACAATAATTTCATAACACACAAATTTTATAAAGCAGACCATTTCTACCAACACTTTACGTCTACTGCTGTTAACGTTTATACTAAATTGTAAACACTAGTTCTTAAATAAAGTTCTAGCACGAGCAAGAGGTGAAAACGTAAGGTAAATACGTCGATTTTAAAATTAAAAATACTCGTTTCACATACATTTTCATAATTTTAAGAATTGATTCATATCTATGGATACTGATTGTGCTTGTTGCAAACAAACTAAAATGCTAAAGATAATTGTATTTTTGATTCAAAAATCGACGTACATATTATGTATTTACTTAACGTTGATTTCATAGAAGAAAAGCTATAGCAGGCGCGGTCAGTACTTAGATGGGTTACCTTTTCTCATTATTCTTTCATTTTATCTTTCAGCAGTTTTAAATCCCTATACCTACCAAAAGAAACAGCAGAACTTAAAAAAATACAAGATCCATCATCACACATTGTATTCAAGTTTGTATTCCAGCTTATCTTTATACAGAAGGTTCCGTATATCTTTCAACCACACAACATTTCCTTCAATAGAAACATTAATTTCCCGAACACTTTGTGTCTGGCCTCTGGACCTTTTTACCCATTTTTAGGGTCATTAAACTAAGCGCATTAGACGAAAGGGCGCAAAACTGATCAAGTGTAAATATCTAATGTTTTTATTTGCGCCATTTCGGAGGGTCATACGCGGGAATGTTGAAAGATGGAATAGAACTTTGTTAAGTTGAAGTCAGTTTTTTAGATTACATAAATTTAAGTATTTAGGTAAAGGAATAACGGTAGCTTGAACCCTGCTCCCAACACCAGCAGACTACTATTTTTTTATATTTTTGTGTTTGAAATATTTAAAATGCCATAAATGTGTAAAAATAATGAATAAAGGAATAATTTTAGTACTTTAAACAAAAAAAAAAAGCAAAAAGCCAACTTCACGCGGTGTTCCCAGGCGGTCACCCATCCAAGTACTGACCGCGCCCGATGTTGCTTAACTTCGGTGATCGGACGAGAACCGGTGTATTCAACGTAGTATGGACGTTGGCAAATGTATTGTCGAAATGTAGGTATGCATTATTGAATACCGTACCATTTATAATATTGATGGATTTTGCGACTATTCGGAATCATCTGAGTGGACTTGTTAATTACTTACTTCAGAGTTATTGTTAAGGGTTATCCTATTTTTAACAAAATATTGTAATTATTGCACTGTTCAAAATCCAATAGTGCTATGATATTATTTTAAACTTTTTTGATCTTCTAATTCGTTATAAGTTTAATTTTAGTATCTTAAACAAAAAAAAAGCAAAAAGCCAACGTCACGCGGTGTTCCCAGGCGGTCACCCATCCAAGTACTGACCGCGCCCGATGTTGCTTAACTTCGGTGATCGGACGAGAACCGGTGTATTCAACGTAGTATGGACGTTGGCGAAAGCTATGTCGAAATGTAGGTACAACACCTACTGTGATGAAGTTGTGGCTGATGTGTCGTTTTTATTTTAATTGAGCCTTCACGTTAATTATGTGAATTCAAATTAAATGAAAACTTTTTAACATATTATAATATGTATTTACAAGTTTAATTTAAACTATCTCTATACGTTACATAACGTGGAATAGATCTAACTATCATCGTATTTTGAGCAATAGTAAGATAATTACAAGTGTTTTTTTTATCAGTCTATTCTTATCCATAACATAACATCACGGCTGTAAAACCCGAAGAGTTAGGTAGAGGTGTACCTAATAGTACACCCTCATAGCGCAAGTTATGTTTGAGTCCCATGTAATAAGTGGCGAGCCTATAGCTATTAACCAGGCACAAGCCCAGACTCCGTGGCTGCTACTGAAAAATTCCTAATGGAAAAACTCAACAACACTTTGCCCGACCCGGGAATCGAACCCAGGACTTCATGCTTAGCAGTCGCAATTGCGACCACTAGACCAACGAAGCAGTCTATTCTTATCCAATTTCTAAAATCCAAGTCACACAGCGGGGTTTAGAATCGGTCCGCATTAATTTGGCAAAATCGGGCGACATTTTGGCAGATGTTAGCTTTAAATCGTTAACGTAATTGATTGGTCCAAGAGACTACGACTTTTTACTTTATTTTTTATTGTTTAAAATCATGACTGTTTCGGTAATGGCTTGGGTGGCGCTGGAGTGTCAGCCTTAATCGCGTTGGTACAAGATGGATGGTGTGCAATCCTTAAGTGGTGTGACTGTAGTCAAAGTAGATATAAAGATGTTTTACCTATAATGTAAACAGCTTTTAGTAAATTGCGTGCAATAGAAGCCTCATCTATACTTAATATTATAAAGCTGAAGAGTTTGTTTGTTTGTTTGTTTGCTTGAACGCGCTAATCTCAGGAACAACTGGTTCGATTTGAAAAATTAGTTTAGTGTTAGATAGCCCATTTATCGAGGAAGGTTATAGGCTATAACCTTCCTCGATAAATGCGGGCAAAAGCTAGTTTATCATATTATTTCTATGAGTAACATAAAATAAAGTCAGTATAATAAGTATAGCAAGCACTACAGTAGTACGGGGTGGAACACCGACGCGAAAACGGTTACCACGTATTCAGTTCATTATTCCAAACACTTTGACCGTGTAGATATTGCACTTTTTTGTTTTTTTTTTTAATAACCGATGAAAAATTGTATGTTGGTGGCTCAGAATACTGGACTGAATACGTGGTAACCGTCGTTTTCGCGTCGGAGTCCCTTCCACCCCATACAGTGCCCACCTCTAAGTAGGTACCTACTTTTGAGAGAAAGAAAGAGAAACTAAGTAAATTATTATTAAAAACTTAACCTAGCTACATGACCCTTGTGTATGACGGAGTAACCGACAACTATGTATATCTATCTATACTATAATATTATAAAGCTGAAGAGTTTGTTTGTTTGCTTGAACGCGCTAATCTCAGGAACTGCTGGTCCGAATTGAAAAAATCTTTTAGTGTTTGATAGCTCATTTATCGAGGAAGGCTATAGGCTACATAACATCACGCTACGACCAATAGGAGCGGAGCATTTATGAAAAAGATTGCTAAAACGGGGAAAATCCAAACGCAAATGAAGTTGCGCGGGTCAGCTAGTATTTACATAACATTACAACAGGCCGATGTGTGTACATTGAAGATATTGAAAAAAAAATATAGGGGGATCTTTATTAGAGCAACAGAAGCCAAAACAACAGTTTTTAGAATATTTGTCTGTCTGTCTGTCTGTCTGTATGTTTGTACGCGCAAAACGCAAACACTCCTGCATGGATTTGAAATTTTCACTGCTCTACTGCTCGCGTTCAAATATATTTTAAGTTGAGCATCTAGATGCTAACTTAAAATATTATAAGCTTCATTAGATCTATATACTTTTGGACCCGATAGGTGGCGCTGTGCGAAGCAAGGGCGGGTCGCTAGTTAAAAACAAATTATCTAAGCAAAAACTTGAATTATACATGTCAAAACAGAATTAAACCGTATCCAAATATAGACACTTGTTTGCTAAACCATCCCACACACTCACCATTATTAAATAAACCATTATATTAAAAGAACTCAAATATAAAACATCAACATTAGATAAAATTCAACTCCAACACAACTGTAGTTATATCAAAATAAAAATGCAACCAATTACTTTAAAACGAAAGTTGGGGTTCTGTAGTTGAATGCAAATATAAAAAGGAACCCTGGCTACCCCCCGCTGCCCTCAAATACCCCCTTTCACCCCGACGCAGCGTCCCCTGGGCAAACATGGGGGATGAATTAAAATTATAACGAGTACCACCACTTATTTATGTATGTTAAGTATTTGGTTTCGTGTAAATTATAGTGATGTGAGATGGATGGATGTGGGTCTCCGTCTGTGGATCATCTGGATGGACATATGTATGAGGATGTTTTCATCTCGATCTATGCACAGACGCCAGCACATCAAGCTTCTACTATCTGTCAAGTTTCTTCAATAGATTTTCAACTTTATCCCTAAAGCATTAGGTTCAAGGTTGGTTGGGAAAATTTGACAGTTTCAGGTAGCTTGATGTGCTTGACGTACTACCAAATTCACTGACGGTCGACCACTTTTCATCCTTATTACTTAGAGCATAAGGGTGAAAAGTATACATTCATCTTCGTAGTAGTTTTCCCTCTTTAGCGAGGTACCAATTATTTGAACCCTTGTACTAAATAGTATCAAATAAACTTATACTGTCACTAACGGGATATCTTCCGTGGATTGTTCCTTATTTTGAGCTCTCGATATTTCGACGCTGCTGCAAGCGCCATGATCGCGGGTTGACTGGAGAATGCGGGTGGATGAAAAATTAATTGTTAAGAGCAGACAAATCTATCTACCCTCTTACTTTGTCTTTTGCTACGCGCACTACTGGAACTCGACACTAAGTCACGGCAAAACACACTCACAGTATCACCAGGTTTTGTGGAGTCCCGTAAGCGACAGTATAAGTTTAGTTGTAAACCGTGAAAGCTTAAAACAGTGTAGTATCAAATAAGTTCAAAAAATTGGTATAGTTCGAACCTCCAAAATCTCTTTTGGTCCGTAGCCAGTTGGGATTAGGGTAGAAAAATGATACCCGTATAAAATTATAGCAATAGATAAGATTTTATCAATTATTATCGTCACAGTCGACAATGAGGTACCTCGTGCCACAAGAATCTTTGATTTCTAATGCCTGTTTTCACCAATCTAACATTTATGTACTAAGTGACTATTTAGGCATTGATTTGGTTGTCGCCTATTGTTAATGAAACGGGCTCTAAACTTCAGATTGCGTGTAATTTGTGCCTCGGACACGGGGTCGAACGAATTCCTAACGGAATTAATATTTTGCATGGTTAAGTGGGACCTAGATTCGTTCTATGTAGGTTTTGTATGTAACATACATAACAGATCATCATGCATGTGATCCCCGAAGGGTTAGGCAGAGGTGTACCTTACCTTACCTTATGTTTAAGTCCCATGTAATACGGGGCGAGCCTATTGCCATCAACCGGGCACAAATTCAGACTCCGTGGCTGCTATTGAGAAATTCCTGATGGCAAAAACCCAACACTTTGCCCGACTTGGATATCGAACCCAGGATCTCATGCTTAAAAGTCGCGCTTACGACCACTAGACTAACGAGGCGGTCGTCGAGTCTGTATTGTTTGTAATTAGTAAATAAAAAAAACAGGTTAAGTGTTATTTATGTACACGCATTCAGAAACAGGAATACTACCTAGTATTTATCTAACTTTCAAAAACCGACATTTGACTTTAGTAAGAGGTCCCAAATGATTTCCAATAAAAAATAAGGGACGTCTACTAAAACATCAAAAGATGACAGGAGCTGAATTTTAAGCAGCGCCCAACTATCAACAATTTATATTTTATCGACATGTGGCATATTTGCATGCCTCGTGCACGTGTTTTCTCTGGAGACTACGGAAAAAAGCACATGTGTGCAAACGCGTGTTTTTCTCCACCCTTTTTTTGCGAAGGGTAGAAGTGAAACTGTGTTCGGAGAAAAGGCTTTTACACTTAACTGTGTGACTACATCGTTTTTGACTATAGCAACAGCGGTATTTTGTAAAGATTCGTTCGGAATTCGCTAGTAGAAGATCAGAGTACTTTTAACTTTAATTATTACTACAGGAAACGGGATATTTACCATGTTTACTATTTTTGTTGAGTTCCCGATATCCCGTTTCCTGTAGTGATAATGTTAGTGACCATGATAGTTTAAAATCTTATACTTTTAACTTTAGTTCATAAACTAAAAAAAAAAAAAAACTATTAATGACGGCTCAACATTTGCCAAGCCTTTTCCCAACTATTTTGGGGTCGACTTCCAGTCTAACCGGATGCAGCTGAATACCAGTATTTTACATGGAGTGACTGCCTATCTGACCTCCACAACCAAGTTACTAATGGGTTATACGATACTCCTTGGTAAGACTGGTTGTCAGACTTTCGGGCCACTGACTTCTTGTAACCACTGTCAAAGATCTACAATTGTCAGCCGGAACCAACGACTTAACGTTGGAAACTCGGGATGTAATGCGTGGTCACCCATCCACAGACCAACCTAGGCAAGCACGGCTTAACCTAAAGATCGACTCGAGCGGCTGTTATTATTTAGCCACGACTCACGAGCTACGTTAAGTAAAAAAATTACGCAACAATAACATCAGGCCTGTAATATCCGGTGGTCTAGGTAGAGGTGTAGGTACCTATAGGAGGAATGAATCATGCCCGCTATGTCGAATCATGAAACAAATGACATCTGTTGAAGATCCCTGTTTCGCCAGTGACGTTAAGTCGCATGTAATAGGAGATGAGTATATTATTGTCATCAAGACCTAGGCTGCTAAAATCAAAGAGGAACATTCAAATCTAAAAACTTTTAATTAAAATCACAACCCAGAAGTTTTATGTTTTGAATGAATAAAGGCAGAGTTCATAATTGAATGAGATTTTCCGTGATTCAGAGTTCAAATCTCTAATCAACTATGCGTGTCAGTATTAACTATGATGGATAACATAATCACAATAGAAAAATAGACCATTTCCTGCGACAGCCAACTCAATGGCTCAATTAGACAATGACAATCACGAAACGAATTTATATATTTAATGCATTCCTCATTATTTTCAATTAAAACATAAATGGACTCATTAACGCAAATAAACGGCTTTAATTTTCGAAATCACACTACTATATGTGTATTAAGTATGCTATAAGAGTAGAGAAAGACCAAAAAAACGATGAAGGGACTGTATGAAGGATGATATAGCTATAAAGGAGGTGACTGCTGATGACGAGTAATGGAGAAATATGGAAGACCACATGCACTGCACCTGCTCCGAAAAGCTTAAGATAAGAGCAGGAGAACGATGATGATGTATTATGTGGAAATTTGTATATTTGTGTGTCTCTCCTTCACGCTAAAACAGCTAGATTGGATTTGGATGTAGTACATACGCTAAAACAAGTAGACCATGAGCTGTATTAGAAGAAGACGCTTTAAATCTCGGTGGTACAATCCCACGGGATAACTTCTGACATCCACGTGGACGAAGCCTTGGGCAGAAACTTATTATAAACAAGGAAGAAATATCAACACTCCCTCGAAAGTAAACATTTATAGAGGAAATAATAAAAAAGTTCGCGTGTCAGAAATGTATTGTAAGTTGATAGGGAATTAAGCAGAAAGGGCGTATAAGCGGAAACTATTATTTCTATAACAGGAGGGTTAGGCAACAGCCTAATAAATTTTGAAATGCTGACAGCATTATTTAGATCGATTAATTATGTATGTATGTACATATTGTTTGATGAATCATGCTCTATTTGTATTTTAAAAAGTAATGTTAGATTATTTTTAGAGAGTCTCTAAATATACATTTTAAAGTAAAAGCTTAACCTTTATGCGATGATTAAATCCTTTAGGATAAGCTCTTGATGGTATGTCATATCAGAATATAGAATTATATTAAAAGTATTACGTTCCTTGGGCTTTGTGATAAAGCCAGCTCCAGCCGAAAGCTCGTCCAAAAATTTACGGAAATAACGAGGCTTAGGCCGCGATCTATAAACGTTATTACCGTCAATTTCGTGCAAGAATGAGATGGGGCATGGCAAAATCAAATCAAATGCTAAGTATTACATAGTTGTTGACCACAGTGTTAAGCTGACTAACACCACAGCTTCCAAGGAGCATCGACCAAAGAAAAGTCATCGTTTACCTACATCACCAACAGTCACAGGAGCCCATAAATTCAGCCATAATCCGACTGGATACAAGCTGAGTGGGGGAACTAATGGCTCGTCTAAAACACAGCGAAACTTTTAAATTAGTACCGAATCTCGGAGTTATCGCGCGGAAAATTGACGTTGCTACGGAAAAAAGACCCCAAACTATGTAGGCCTTGATGGTGAATTTGTGGGGTTTCTTTGACATAAAATCAAGATTTATGTGACTGCATATTGATGGAGAATAATTTTGAAGCCAAATTAAGAGCTGAGAATGGAAAGATAGCGGAGAACATTTGTAATTTTGGGTTCCTTGAGAGTAGATGCTGGAAAAAATGCGTTAAAATAAATCCTATTGATTATATGTACATAAATTATGTATTTTTTTTTATTTGCTTGACTGGAGACAGGTGGAGAACCTAGGTGAAGTACGGCCCCGGACCCGCTTTAAAGCTGTTTAGGCCGAGTTTTAACCAAAACGAACATAGCGCGAACACGGAACCGTCAGTTTACTTGCTGAACGCGAACGCGTGGCCGTACCGACTGAGACCCCCTTACGATTGTGGTTTGAATGGCAACAAGAACGTGATAAACAAGACGATCGTGTATTCGCGGGACTGATCGCTTTGGTTACGACGCGGGGTCATAAGTTACTAAGTACCACGAAATAAATAACAGAGGAGATCTTTTAGCTGTTCTGTGTTATGTACTATTAACCAACGCCGAGAAAAAGACAAGAAATTAATATTGGAATGATTTTAATTTTAAACTTTCTTTCTCATTACTAATGCTATTGTTAAATACAAAATAAACGAAAATCTAAGTATATTGGACTAAAAATACTAAAAAAAAATCGTCAGACGGCTTGTATGAAGCCCAGCTTCTTATAGAATATTAGTTCCCACCGTTTTAGCTTGTTTATGGGTGCATCCTTGTCTATTTTCTTACTTTTTTTGTATTTCCTAAAGAAGTCTGCGTCGACCTGAGCAATAAGGACTATTTTAAACAAGGTGTATTTTACAACATTATTTTTAGTATATGCGAAACCGGAATACAGTTTGTTCAGAATAAGTAACTGAATCGATTCCAATTATTTTTAAACCATGTTATATTTTGTCCCAAAAATATTTAAAAAAGTTACCAGTTGGACACCGAGTGATATTAAGTACCTATCGCAATAATTTAGGTACCAACTGCAAAATTATTATTATCAATGAGCTCAAGACAACGCTGGAGGCGCGCGCTGCGTGGTGACCACGGTTTTGTGCGGACAACCAGGTAACAGGACAAGCTTATAACTTTGTGATTTCTCATGATACAGTTTTGAAATTTTGTACATAGATTCTTTACATAAAAATACTAGACACGTGTTTCAGGTTTCGCATATACTAAAACTAATGTTGTATTTTTTTTCTAGATTTATCATCGTTTTTCACAAAAAGGTTTTAATAGCCCTGAAGTACCGAATCCAGTTCCATAAGAGAACGAATGTTACTTCTTCGATATCACGTCACACGTTGGTAATACACGAATGACTTGTAAACAACAATCATGTAGAAATCTTAGAAATCTTTTGACTCCCTCATCATGATCTTTTCAGTCTACAGAGGTCCACCTGCTGGACTTAGGCTTCCCCCAAACGCCGCCACTTCTATCAGTTCTGTACGTATCGCTTCCAGCGGATTCCTTGACTGAATACAAAAATTCAAAATAAAGACAAAATTCATAAGTGGTACTATCATTCTTTTCGCTACAGCCTTCACGTGATGTAGATTTGTAACCAGACTAGCATTAGTGTACATCATTTCACCCCTGCTCTCAAAACGGTGATGGAAAACATCGTGAAGCAATCGGCTTCTCCTAGAACTGAAAATTCGAAAACATTTCAAATCCACCAACACGCACTGGACCTGCGTGAATTAGGGACCACTCATCTCTCATCTCCAGCAGTGCGAACTTCATAGGATGATAATGCTAAAGCTCACCTTAATTCTCTGATCGACATTTTCCCTGGTCGCTGGGTTGGCCGCAGCAAGGGTTTCCGTCTGGTTCTTGACCCTGGGGTAGAACACCCACTTCTTGGAGCCTAAGCCATCAAGCTTGAGAATCTCCTGAATGCGGTTCTGTTTCTTTTTCGTTGCCAAAAACTTTGATGAGTGTTTCTTGTGATTGCTTGCTGTGAAATAATAATAAGAGATGTTAATCCTCCTATGGTATCGATTAAACTGTCTAACCATACTTGAGCAGGACAACTACATTAACAGGTGGTATGTTGTCTTGCCATCGCGAGCATATCCTAAATGAGGCAGGCACAGGAACGTGGAGCTTGGCACAAGTAAAAAGAGGCCTATACCCAGCAGTGGGGGAAGACTGGCTGTGGATGAAGATGTGTGGCTATGATGGCTTCTTGCGATAAGGTACAGCACAATTCATACATAAGCACATACAGGGATCCTGAAAATAAATCACACTCTTAAAATAAGGAATAAATTCATAGAATTGATAAACTTTTCTTAACATGTATAACAACATACAAACAACACAACAACAAAACAACAACAACAACAAAATATAACCACATACAACAACAACAACAACAACAAACAACAACAACAACAAAAGATTCAAACAACAAAGTTAACAACTTATGTGGCCAATGACCAGGGTATATTGAGTTGGAAGGTCCATGGTAAACAAACCTGGTGAAAGTCGCTGGATGCGAGAAGCAAGGGATTGGTTGACGTAGTGACTCTTAGAGGAGACCTATGACCAACAGCAACGTATTTCGGCAAATAAGATGATGACGTCGAAGCAAGCAGGGCTTCTTCTTTCATGTCGATGGACGTCAAATGAATATCAAATTTCTTTTGCCCGGAATTTGACCATGTTAATCGCGATCTCTGTGGCGATTTTTTAAGGCCTCTAAAATGCATGGGGACACTTTGGACGGTCCAGCAAATGGCACTGGTCGGGAACACCGCATTCGTACTGTACGCCGGAACGATCTTTACTACCCTACTCTGATAGAAAATAACAGATATAAAGCGGACTTACGTGTAAGATACAAAACTCTAAAAGCGTCGAGAAATCCAGGTTCTTTAAAGGTTAGTTCGCGATGACGTGTTGTGCCAGAACGTGTGCGACTGTGACTCCGCGTTCTAGTGCGGGAACGCGACCGTGACCGTGTTCTCGAAGCTGTTCTCGACCGTGAGCGTGACTTCGATCGCGCTCTAGATCGGGATTTGGACCTTGAACGCGATTTGGACCTCGAACGCGATTTTACCCGTACACTGGTGCTCCGTGAGTGAGAGCGTTTTGTATCTCTGTATTTCCGTTCTCTTTGTTTTGATCTACTTCTTCTGAAAAATAAATAAAAACATTAGCAGTAATTTGGCTATGAAATAATAGAAGAATACTAAATTTAAAGAACTAGGTCTCAACACCACTATTTGTAAATATTTTAAGACGTCTTTGCGCAGCAGTGGGACAGTATTTGGCTGGTACCAAAAACTATTAAAAAACAAAAAAAATTGTTAGTTTGGCTTTGGCTTAAGACTCAGTAACATTTATGTAGGCAGTGTAGATCAGATGACTCATCATCATTTCAGCCGAAAGACGTCCACTGCTGGACATAGGCCTCTCCCAAGTATCGCCACATTGACCGGTCCCGTGCGACTCGCATCCAGCGGATCCCTGCAACCTTCACCAGGTCATCGGTCCACCTAGTGGGAGGCCTTCCAACGCTGCGTCTTCCGGTTCGCGGTCGCCACTCCAGAACTTTTCGGCCCCATCGGCCATCCGTTCTGCGAGCAATGTGCTCTGCCCACTGCCACTTAAGTTTGGCTATTCTTCGGGCTACGTCGGTTACCTTGGTTCTCTTGCGGATGTCCTCATTTCTGATTTGATCACACAAGGAAACTCCGAGCATAGCCCATTGCCCCTTGGGTGACTTTAAGCCTTCTGATAAGGCCCATTGTGAAAGACCACGTTTCGGTCCCGTATGTAATCACTGGCAACACACACTGGTCATAGACTTTCGTCTTGAGACACTGCGGTAAGTTGGACAAGAAGATACCACGCAACTTCCCGAACGCTGCCCAGCCGAGTCGGATTCGACGATTGACCTCTTTCTCGAAGTTAGACCTACCTAACTGGATCGTTTGTCCCAGGTAGACATAATCGTCTACAACTTCGAGTGTAGAGTCTCCGATCTTGATAGGAGTGGGTGTTACATGGGCATTCCACATGATTTTGGTTTTGTCCATGTTCATTTTAAGACCCACTCTTTCGGAAGCTCTACTAAGGTCATCGAGCATTGTACTGAGGTCCTCCATGGTCTCAGCCATGACCACTATATCGTCGGCAAATCGAAGGTGAGAGATGTACTCGCCATTGACGTTGATGCCTAGCCCTCTCCAGTCCAGAACCTTGAAGATATCCTCCAGTGCAGCGGTGAACAGTTTCGGAGATATGACGTCTCCCTGTCTCACACCTCGCTGTAGAAGGATAGGTTCCGAGGTTTGGTCCTGAAGTCGGACTGACATGGTGGCGTTTTTGTACAAACACTTTAGCACCCCGATCAGATGAATACTGGTTTACAATTAAAAATAACTTGATTAAGAATACATTAAATTGTAATAAACATATAATATAAGATTAATTAATGCAAATAAATAATAAATTAAATTGGAACAAATTATGTCACCTTATATTTAAACAAAATAAAAATGATCAAATAGAATAAAAAATAATTAGATTAATTTCATCATAAGACATGTAGCCTGATGAGCCTTCCCACCACTGGCGATACTGGTCGATTCGCAATCATCCTCAGGATTTTGTTGCCACTACCCCGAATTCTGCGAATTAGTGAGGCTAACTTTTTCCGCATTATAGCAAAAAAGTCATCCAACTTCGCGTCGGCAAACATGCCCGACTCACTACAAAAACGAGGTAGCCGCACCAAAATCCTGATGGCGTTGTTATATTGAACTCTGAGAGCATTGTAGGCCCGCTGCGTGTAGTTGGTCCATTATAATCAGCCCACTGCATTGCAAAGGCCTCTCTTCCTTCCTTCCACTTTTCCCAACCCTATCTATAGCTGTTGCTGGCCAATCCTTCGGATAGGAGTCAGGTTCGACCCTAAATCTCCTTCTGGGCTTGCCGAGTTGTCGGTTGTTCATGTTTGGGACCTACGGAGTGGTTACTTTGTTTAGCCCACAGTTCTTCCAGCATAGAAAAGATGTAGCCAGACCAATTCCCTTTAATCTTGGCAGTCTGGTCATCTATGTACATCATCATCATCATCTGCCTAGCCTTTTCCCAACTATGTTGGGGTCAGCTTCCAGTCTAACCGGATGCAGCTGAATACCTGTATTTTATATGGAGCGACTGCCTATCTGACCTCCACAACCCAGTTAGTACTGGGTAATACGATACCCCTTGGTAAGACAGGTTGTCAGACTTTTTGGGCCACTAACTACCTAACGACTGTCAAAGATCTACAAATGACACCTGGGGCCAACGGCTTAACGTGCTTTCCGAGACACGGAGGAAACTCGGTATGTAATGGGGGCTCACCCATGCACAGACCAACCTAGGCAAACAACAGACGCTAGCACATCAAGCTACTAAAAACTATCAAAGGAGAATGAGCTTCGAAGTATATTCATCTGCCCCAAGGTCCAATAGCCATAAGATATACATTACTGTAAAGAGCTTTTTAAAGAGAACCTTTGCTATTAACACGACTTTTGGCAATTCGCAGTACGTTCGGAGTTATTGACTTAAATAAAGCCAAGCTACTGTTACTATAAGGATTTGCTCCTAAAATAGCATATAAGATGTTAAAATTTTGAAAATGACGTTTACAGGCTTATAATATGATGTTAGAGAAGTACAGTATCAATGAAAGTTAACAAATTGACGAATTAACTGTATTTAATATAACTTAATTTCTTATATTTAGTGCTCTGTAGTTCCCCTCTGACTCTGAAAGAAATCTATCCATCGGAATATATCTTAACGCTATTGGACGCTAGGGCAATTTTGCCCATTCTCCTTTCTTTAATAGATTTTCTAGTTTATCGCTAAAGCATTAGGTTCAAGGTTGATTGGGAAAATTTGACAGTTTCGGGTAGCTTGATGTGCTGGCGTCGTCTGTACATCAGTTATTGAGTTTTGGAATGTAGTATGGAGTTCCTTATGCTATCAATGATTTTAATTACTAGTTTGCTGCTCTGAATTGATCGTTAATAGACCCCGAGAGAGGAATTTTGAAAGTAGTTCAAACATTTTATACGGCATTAATCATCTTTAGACATTGTTTTATAAACGTTTATTTTGTCTATATCCAGCAATAGATAACTGTTGACTAAATAATGATATTGATTGTGTAGAAATCGGATAAAACCAACAACGAATGACTGGCACAATTGCAAAATTCCCGAGGCAAACAAAAGTCAATTGTTTCAGACACTTAAACCAGGAGTTTTTATCTCAAAGTACTAACAACCTCGACTTCAATAGCTTTGAAACCTCTGCTGTTGAAACTAGCGCTGTGCTGTGTGCCCCCCATGGCACGCATCATGCTGAACGGTAACCTGCTTGTCGCAGTCACAACGTGCAAGCTGTCAACTTTTTTTGTTCCGTTCTGTTGTATTTATAAATGTTTGTAATGCGTTGTATATATCATACAGCCTATAATGTTCCCACTGCTGGGACACAGGCCTCCTCTATATGAGAGGGAATGGGCTATAATCCACCACGCGGGCCCAGTGCGGGTTGGTAGATGTCACATGTCTTCGAATTTTTGGTTTTAGGACATGCCGGTTTCCTCACGATGTTTTCCTTCACCGTTTTGAGAGCAGTAGTGATGAAATATATTACACAAAGTAATGCGCCTGCCGGGGTTCGAACCCACAACTTACTGCTCGTAAGTTGGGACCGCCACCACTGGGCCACCGCTGCTCTCAATGCGTTGTATGCTTATTGTTTATTTTATTTTTTATCATTTTGCATGCACGTCATGTCCCTGCGACAAATTAATATATTTTTGTTTCTTCCTTTTATTTCTTGACGTAGAAAAGCAAGCTACCGAGCAGATTCAATACCTGGGTCTTTCCCTCTCCTCATTCAAAGTTCCAAGCGAATAATATTCGCCAAAACCATCTCCATGATCAGGGTACTCTCCTTCCGGAGGTCGTATCGTCGAGTACGGTGATTGATATGGATACCCGTAGCCTTCCATTAACGATTAACAACTCAACATCATGTAATACAAAAACTCACGGATAATTTTTAGTAATTTTCATTAGGACGCTGTCACTGTCAAATTTTGTCTTCTTTTAGTTTTAAACTCGTTTTAGTGGAGGTTGCTTTTCTTTCGTCAGCTAGTTTTGAAATGCTTGATCCTCTTTACAATCTTTTTTATATAATCGAGAAATACGGGTAAACCAAAACAGTATGCACTGCAGAGGTCGCATTGGCTGCATGTTTTGGGGTTCAGCGGGCAGGATAGGAGGTGGAACATAGTTTGCGACACACCCAGAAAAATAGACGAGTTTTTCAAGTGTATACGCTATTATATAAAGATAAAGATGCATTTATATGTATAAACATATGTGACATGATACATGGATAAGCACATATGGATGGAAACGAGTTTGAAAGATCGCTGGTTCAACATGTTTTGCCATATTCAGCGTACAAAATAGTTTATAATTCTTAATTGGAAATAGCACATTAAATTATATATAGTGTGTACTCTTTTATGTTTGGCACAATAATTATTACCAATCAACATGCAATGATTCTTGTAGTAATATTTAACAGCTGAAGATAATTCAAGCTTTTGTATTTATTCAGATTTTGTGAGTTAAAAAAATCTTAACCGATCTTCACAAACTCGTTTGGTACTTTTTTCCAAAACCCTTTTAAGTTAGAACAAAACTCTCAAAACCCTTTTAAACTTTTTAAATAAAATTATATTTTTCCCCAAAAAGTCATTAAGCCACACCATCAATACGAAAATCAAACTCGAAAATTTTCAAAGACATTATTATCGCAAAGACTTACGACATTTTGCGAGTTTCCAATCGATTGTAATCGAGTAAAAAAGTTCTGGAGTAACTTATCGATTTGGAAAGAAAGAACAATTAAAGAAGTAAGATAAATTAGGAATCGATGAATGCTTAATGGTTCCCTCCATTAGAGGGTTTTGAGTTGGCGGAGCAGTTTTTTTTTTAAGAAAAATTTTAACTACTCCCCTTTAAAGTTTGAGGGAGGACACAGATGTAGAGAGAACGGTTGTGCCGTTATGTAATGGAAGGGTGATTTTTTTTTTCTGTTTGGTCTTCAATTGGCTATCACGGCCTATGACCCTACAAGAAAGAACATTACTAGAACAATAAATTATAGAGCATTCACCAAATATAATGTTATCAATTCAATCAATCACGACGCCAATGATGTGGCTGATGCTGATAGTAAGGCAGGGCAAGGTTGCTGCAAGATTGCAGAGACATGCAGAAGAAACAAAGAAGGCCAGTTCCTTTTTGTACCATTCTATTTGATAGAGTTACTTATTGCTAGTCAGCGATGGTGCTAGTATTTTAGTATTACATACATAATGAACTCACCTTCTGCTATCTCTGCTATGCCCGCGTTCATGTGGTTATAAAAGCACGCCGGTGGTCGCAAGTAATCCGCACCTAACCTTTTTCAAGTAACATCATTCATAAGGTCAGTGTATGTCTTTCTAGGGTTTCCCCTTCCGTGTTAGAATTTGACCCTCATCATCATCTACTTAGCCTGTTCCCAACAATGTTGTAGTCGGCTTCCAGTCTAACAATATTTTACATGGTGCGACTGCCTATCTGACCTCCACAATCCAGTTAGTACTGGGTACATATACCCCTTGGTAAGACTAGTTGGCAGACTTTCAGGCCACTAACTACCTGAATTTGGCCCTATAACATCTAAACCATCATATCACTTCCAGAACCTCTAACTCCTTGCCACAGCGAAGGCAGTACAGTGTTCTTTAACTCCGTTGCTCACAGCCGCGCACCGTGGTCTATTCTTCACTTACTTTTTAATATTCCGCAAGTTTTCAGCTCATTTAGATTTTATACTAAGTGTACTTTGTTATAGCAGTCCGCTAGACCAGCTTGGCCGTTAGTGGGGTTTTAAAGTGCGCCCAATAAGTGGAATTTATTTTTCATGAATTGCAAGAACGGTGGGAAAGTTGTTGGTCGTGTTGAAGGATTAAAAGCTTGGGTTTTTAATGAATGAGGGGATTTTAGCTTTACTAAGCATAACTAAGAACCGAAATTGGCAGGAGTCGTCACGCAGTGGGTGCCAGAAGACGGGCGTCGTCACCGACGGAAGCCTAGAAAACGCTAGTGTGAGGACCTAGAGAGGTTTGCCAGAGAAAACGGCACAGAGAGAAGAGTGGAGGCCTTAGCCCTGCAGTGGGACATTAGAGGCAAAGTAAAAAAAAAACATACCATTGTAAGGCAAGTCTTTGGTAAAGACATGGCGATTCGAATAGAAGAATCCTTGAATGACTATGACAGACCTACTCCACATGATCTACTCTTCAAAGTATAGTAACTTATATTACTTTTATATTGAAGTTACTGTGTTTTAAGTGAGGTAAGAGGGTAGTACTGCTCATGAAAAACGTGTCTAAGTTTGTGAAACATGAAAGCTCGTGGCTGGCCGAAAATAAAACTGGATGCTATACTTCTGTAGGTATACAAGTTGTTTGCTGTTAGGGACCTAAATACAGGGTGGAAGCCCACGTATTCAGTATTCATATCATTCTGAACCCCCCACCCCCATAGACATTTTTTCGGGTTATTAAAAAACACAGCTGTTTCCTACAAGACTGTAATACCTACACGGTCAAAATATACGGCCGCAGATGTATTTTTATATTACATTAGCGTCGCACTATCAATATTATTGACAATATTTCGGAGATTAAAATTAGTTTTTTTAAATATAATTAATGAGCTTTGTAACTTGGCTAGGCCTGGTGAGCTACCAGTATCTGGTATACAGGTGAATTATTATGTTTATCTGGCAGATAAAATAATCCATTACTCACCTTTTACAAAACCCACGGGAAGGGTTTTTCCTTATCTTGGCCATGGTCCTAATGGTCTGTAGCTCGTAAATTAATTAATCAGCTAATGTTGGCTTTCCTTATTTAGAATTTAAAATAAAAACTTTTAACGCAAATTACTAAAGGAGTCTGTTGGTTAGTTCTGGCATTATGTATGACAAAAATTCACTTAGTGAAGCATGAAAAACATAGTGTCTACGCATTCAAGCCTGTATTATCATAATGGTGTTTGGAACATACACATTTCACTAAACTTATACTGTCACTGTGTGTGTGTGTGTGTTTGTACTGTCTGTGTGTGTGTGTGTGTGTGTGTGTGTGTGTGTGTGTTGTGTGTCACTGTGTGTCTGTGTGTGTGTGTGTGTGTGTGTTGTCTGTCACTGTGTGTGTTAGTTGTAAGCCGTGAAAGTTTAAAACAGTGTTCACATTTATAGTTATATTACCATCAACATGGCAGATATGCAGCACAAGCATAGCGATACTGATACTGTTAGCCTGCGTCATCCCACTGCTGGGCAAAGGCCTATCCCCATGACTTCCAGTTTTTTCGATCCAGAGCTAATGTGGACCACTGGTCGTTGGTTTTGTCCATATCGTCCCGCCATCTTTTACGAGGACTGCCGCGACGCCTTCTTGCTGTGTCAGGACTCCCGAAAATAATCATTGGGCATGCGGCATGCAGTATAAGCATATTATTATTATAAGCCTTTATTATCCCACTGCAGGTCAAAGGTCTCCCTTCCCTCCTTCCACATTTCGCGGTCTAGTGCGATTGTAGGCCAATCCTTTGCGAAAGAGTCCAGCTCATCCCGCCATCTCCTTCTGGGCCTGCCACGTTGTCGTTTCCTGCTATTTGGTATCCACTGAATGGTAATTTTTGACCATTGCTCCTCCGACGTGCGGCAGACGTGACTAGCCCAGTTCCACTTCAACCTAGCAGCTGTAAGGCCAGCATCAGCTATTTGAGTTTTGGAGCGTAGTATGGATTTTCTGATGCGGTCCGTAAGTTTGACACCCAGTATACTTCGCTCCATAGCTCGTAGGCAGACCCCAAGTGCGGACTTCTGACGTTTTGTAAGCAACCACGTTTACGCGTTACGTTTTGTTTTAGTTATATTCATTGAAAGCCAGACTTGCAGACTAGCGTGGTTCAGTTGATCGAGCATTAGGCCTAGCTCAGCTGCTGAGGAAGAAAAAAGGACAATGTCGTCGGCGAAACGAAGATTAGTTAACCTCTTTCCGCCGACAACAACACCCTTGTCCTGCCAGTGTGGGTTTATCTCTTGAAGAACTTCTTCCAGCATAATCAGTTTAAAATGGTCGCACGTCTGGGACACATGCCTCCTCTTTGTGAGAGGGAACAGGCCGTAACTCACCACGCAGGAGATGTCACATGTCTTCATTTTTTTTTCTAGGATGTGCCAAGTTCCCTCACGTTGTTTTCCTTCACACGTGTAAATTGATTCGTATAAATAAAGCACTTAAGTAAAATAACCCATGAACTACATTCGCTTACAGTCCTCATTCCACCCCGATTACTGTAACAGTTTTAATGGAGCGTGAAACTTACTGGAAAAACCACCACATAGGTAAGTTAAATAAACAGAATTTTAAAGTAAATAAGCCGCGAAATTCACAACATCGCTCATTCCCAGTCAAAGCTTGCTAGTTTTTTTTTGAGTGGCAGCAAAAAAATTTGCAAATCGTACTAATTAACTGAAAATAGCTGGTACCTGTCGGGGGTAACCTACTTCTGATGGTGGTAGGGTTACCATAGAGTTTTTAAACGTAGATGCAAGTTTTGGGCCAGCCTTTACTGTGAGCGTTTTTAATTAAAAAACGCCGTCCATATATAGGGTGACTGGTAATTAGTGACCGATACTTAAACACTTGATTGTACTCATGATAACAGACAACTTTTTCAAAGAAACATATTTTTTATAATCATTCACTTTAATCAGAATAACACAACAGCCATATGAAATTCGCGCGCGCGCGCCTGTAACCTATCAGCTGTTATAGCCGCGTGACGCCGCGCTATTCTGTCTCATTACTATGGTACCGTGCTACAGTGGGTAGGCAGAGCACCCGCGCGGCTCGCAAGCCCGCTTCGTAAGCCGCCACGTGCCGTATGCCGAGTTATTGTGATTAAAATGAATGAGTATAAAAAAAAGTTTCTTTGGGAAAGTTGTTTGTTATCATGAGTACAATCACGTGTTTAAGTATCGGTCACTAATTACCAGTCACCCTATATACAGGGTAGAAGGGACATCGACGCAAAAACGATTAGGCACCACGTATTCAGTACATAATTCCATACATAGAAATTTTCAATCGGTAATTTAAAAAAGAATCTGCTGTTTTCTACAAAACTGCTATATCTACACGGTCAAAACGAATGGAACAGCTGATTGTGTCCCTTCCACCTTGTATAATCTAGTCAAGAATATATTTACGAAACGTGCTTCCTGAACGAAATTTTGCATTATGAACTGTAATATTTTCAAATAAGTCATATTATTACTTTCTGACAGGGTTCATCTTTCAGCTGGAAACTGAAAACATCAATCTTCGTAACCTGGGGTTGGTAAAATTTTCATTACGTACTGCAGCTGTAGGTGGAAGGACTGGGTAACGTTAAGTCATCATCATCATTTCAGCCGAAAAGTCCACTGCAGGACATAGGCCTCCCCCAAGAAGGGGGGTTTTGCCATAATCGCCATGCTTGGCAGGCGGGTTGGCGATCGCAGTATGGTTGTTGTAGAATCAGAGAACGCTGCTGCCCATTCTCTGGTAAGTCCCTTAGTCGCCTCTTACGACACCCACGGGAAGATATGGGATGGTGCTATTCTTTACGTCCGGACACCATACAGAACAACGTTACGTAACGTTAAGTAAATACGTCATTTTTTTTATCGAAAATACAATTATCCGATAGCATTTTAGTTAAATTGTTTGTCACAATCAGTATCATCCGTAGATAAATGAATAAATTCTTAAAATCATGATAATATTAAGTGAAACGAGTATTTTTGATTTTAAAGACGACGTATTTACGTTACGTTTACAACGCGCGTTCTGAATGTTTCGGTCTCAGCATTGAACTAACATAATAATTATATCATTATTATGTTACTTTGCTCCCGATACCGACCACTATTTTTTATATTTTTTAATGTTTTTATATATTTTTTTTATAATGTCTTGTGAAAAACGAATAAAGGAAATAATATCATTATTATTATTTTGTTATTTATAAATATATATATATTTTTTAATATTGTTGTAGTATATTGGAATATTTAAAAATGTATTTTATGTGTAAAATTAAATACAAGAAATATCACTATGCCTGTATTCGCCAAAGGGGTAGACAGAGATATATATCCACAGCACACCCACATTTTGTTCCCACATAATTATGTTTATTTTTTTCTCTCTTTCAGAAGTAGTACTTGCGAGTTTGCGAACTATGAAGCAGTCGACTTTGTCTATTATTAAATCATCTGTTTAAAGTTTTGACTCAAAGAGAGAGAGAGCAATATCTAACTTGTAAAGTTGATTAACCGCACAACTTATTGCCGTTCCATCAAGTTCAGAAATCAACCGCGAGAATATCCCACCACAAAAGAAAACACGATTTTAAATTAAAATATTAGAGCTTCAGAACTCATATTCTCTGTAATTTCGCAGATGGCAACCCTAGATTTTTCCTATTTGAATATAATTTGTGCAATGGACGCCACTCAATCCAAATTCAACTCTGAAATAGTTACTACAACGTTGATTTTTGGATGTTTATGTGTGCTTTACAGTTCTTCATAAGTATTTGGCTGTGTCATAATATCGCCGGCAGGCACATGACGTCACTGACAGAAGTGACGTCATACTGGAGTGTTGCCTCGGTTTTGATATTTGCTGCAATATCGTTCAGTTTTCGTAATTTCAGTTTCTGAAGGAAAGTTAATTTTGTTTGTGGTTTGGCATCGGTTATTATAACCGGTGTGTGTTGCCTGTTCTATGCTTTATGGTGTGGGTCTGAATTTCAAATAGCGTACAGTCTGCTGACACCATTTACGTAGACACACGGCTTTTTACCAAGGGAGTAGGCAGGTTTTACAGAAGCCCACCTGCTACGATCCTTACATAGTACTTTCGTCTTGTTCGCGTTCATACATACTAGTAACACACAACATCACGCCTGTAATCCCCGAAGGGTTAGGCAGCCCATAGAGTAAAGTAATATAACGGGTATACCTAATAGTACATACATTTTGCCAGTTATGTTTAAGTCACATGTAATAGGAGTGAGCCTATTGCCATCAAATCACAAATCTAGACTCTGTGGCTACTGAGAAATTCCTGATGGAAAACCTAAATAACAGTTTGCCCGACCCGGGAATCGAACCCAGGACCTCATGCTCAGCAGTCCCGCATGCGACCACTAGATCAAAGAGCCAGTCTACATACTACACTAGTACTCGCTAGTTATGACTGAATATAAAGATCCTACAATAGAATGCGATGCCATTTAAATCCAGTTACTTCACCTGTATTGAGAGTAGTTATACCTGCGATGATTCCCTGCCTAGGTCACTCCATACTAGTATCAGAGCCTCCAGAGCCTTCACAGGCTCTTTGAATACAGGGAGAAAGGAACACCGACGCCAAAACTGTTACCACGTAATTTTGTTTATTAATTTATTTATTCAGTATCGGACAACAATAAAATCTATCTTGTTAGTAAAAATAAGGTTATACCTAATGTTAGTAATACAAAACACGATCAACACGTCACGGGTATTCAGTACGTCATTCAGACTACTAATAACCGACGAAAAATTTCTATGTGAGGGGGTGACATAGAAAATTTACAAGATGGAACAGTAATTTTTTTTTAATAACCGATCAAAAATTTTTATGTGGCGGGATTCAGAATGATGTACTGAATACGTGGTAACCGTTTTAGCGTCGGAGTCCCTAAGAGTTTAATGTTACAGGTATTAAATTTTGAACTTTTCGTAAAAAAAATGTCATTCCAACATTATTCTGGGACAGCTAACAAATTCCTTTATTCAAAAAATTTTAATAACATCAAAAATTCCGTCCGTGATTCTTTGGTTTACCCCTGTAAATTAGTTTCGCTAGTACACGCCCGCGGGTTCTCTTGCATAAAATTTAGATTTTCCCTCAGCATCCCAAGAGGCCCATATCAAGTTTTGCCGAGATGAAAATGTTTGAAAAGCTTAAGACGGCTTTGTCATATCTATGGTCTACAACATGAGAGGAATTTGTGGGAGATTTTTTTGGTGTTTCCTAACATATTGTTTATATAGCCGAAATTTATTATTAAATGTATTCGTAGATACTTGTCTGTCGATTATTTAATGTTAATGTATTTTCTTTGGTAATAGGTAACTAATTTCACTATAAAGCGCATAACGCAAAAAAGACTTACAATTATAATTATTTCTTATATCACATTTTGATATAAGTGTAGAAACTTTTTTATTGCATTCTAGGTGGAGTTCACGCAACCGAGCCGCAGGCGAGGTTGTTATGGACCCGAGAGCTGCAGTAAAAAAACCCCACTCGTATCAAACGACGTTTTTCAATACATTTCGAAGAAATAAAATATGAAACACAAAGTATTTTTGGCAGGAATGATTAGGATACTATGAAATTTGCTTTTTTCCGAACTTTGCTTTCACCAGGTTGAAGAAACAACCTAATATGAAAAATAAAAAAATTCAAATATTTTGGAATTTAGAACACAAATAAATGTTAATTTGTTCATTAAAAGTAAATATTTGTTTTAAATAATCATGTTTATCTAGGATAATCTATTTATAAACACAATTTAAATACTCAAAAAATATTTACGCCAGACGCATAATTATATCATTGCCGAGATGATTTAAAAAAAAACCAGCGCCGACTATAGTCATTGAACCCAATTGGACTTAGTATGAATATTATCTGGGGAAATTTTTATTTCCGCACGAGTACGGAAAAATATTATAAATCCACGCGTGTGAAATACATTGCATGTTGAACCTAATCGTAGTGCGATAAGAACTAGTTTTCGAGAAAGTGTATTGAAAAATATATTTTTTCTAGTTTATCTTGAATAGAAAGAGGGAGAGAAAAGTGGAAGGCTATGGGGGACACTTTTACCCAGCAGTGGGACAGTAACGGCTAAGGAAAATAACACTAAAAAACTTTATCTTTCAACTTTTTAATGATTACGCTCTCTAAGATTAAGATGGGCGGGCACTTACTCATTAAAGATAACTTCATTAATATGAATTATTTTTTAATATTTATTTACACACAGTAGAAAACACAGGAAAATAACATATCGTTAACATTAGGTACGGATAGGGAGTACATAGGTAGGTACTGCTTATTTCTTGAGAAATTTCTGCCAACAGACCTGCGAAAGAAGAAATGAAAAAGAATTGTAGACGATAGTGTGTGAAAAAGGAAGAGAAAAATGTGTTCATGTCCCCTAACTTATAATATTAAACATAAGTACACAAGTATGATATATAAAGATTACTTAACTGGCTAAATGTGATCGTAATATTAGGTACACCTCTGCCTAACCCGTGGGGGATTACATGCTTCGTGTGGTTAGTGCCTAACCTGGTCAGTTTCATGGGCCTCTGACTGGGCTTTCCATGCCGTTAAGAAATATCTCTCAGGCTTGCTGGTTTGGTTTCCTCACGATGTTTTGTATGTTTTGACTCTGTCCAATCAATAAATTAATATTATTTACCTTTGTTTAGCAACATTTTTCTATTAACCTTTTTGGTACAAAAAAGGGGGAGTTTTGTTTATACACTGTTTTACACCTCCTTGCAGAAATCGTATAACATCTTACTTTACGATTACGATCAAAAAAATAAATTCTTATAGATATTATTTTAACAAGATTTCCTTGAACCCTCTTATTCGTTTACACCTCAGCCAATTTCTTTGATATCCCTTTGCTATATAAACTCGATATTGATAACAGTCAAGTCAGAATCGATCGCGCGCCACATCAAACGATCTTCTCGTACAGCGTAGAGGTGTTTGTTTGAATTTCGAATGTAAATAGTGATGTGGTAAATCGTTGCAGGGAATTCGTGGCGGATATATTTTAGCGGATAATTCTTTATTCAAAGGATGTCCTTTGTTCCTATTATGTCATCATCTGTCTAGCCTTTTCTCAACTATGTTGGGATTGGCTTCTAGTCTAACGGGATGCAGCTGAGTACCAGTATTTTACAAGGAGCGACTGCCTACCTGACTTCCACAACTCAGTTACATAGTACAGGGTAATACGATACCCCTTGGTAAGACTGGCTGTCAGACTTTCGGGCCACTGACTTCCTGCAATGACTGTCAAAGATCTACAAATGACAGCCGGGACCAACGGCTTAACGTGCTTTCCGAAGCACGGAGGAAACTGGATATGTAATGAGTAATCACCCATCCTCAGACTAACCTAGGCAATCGCGGCTTAACCTAAAGATTGATGATGAGCGGCAGTTATTATTTAGCCACGAGCTCCTCGTTTTTTATTATGTAATTATACTTAATACAAAGGCCTTATTGACATACACATATCACGACGAAAGGAAACGATTAAGCATATTATGAATTTATTTTCCAAACCGCTTTTGAGTGTTGTTATTGGAAAATTATAATAGGCAATAAAGTATTGAACAAAAATGTTCTGGAAACATATTTTAAGTAGGTTCAATTAAATAAGAGTGAGTGTTCTGTAAGTAAAAAATTCCTGATGCGTTAGGAAAAATATCCGCAAACCGTGTTGCGAATATCACAAGCACATCACTATCCCGAAATCGTTCGAATCGAGAGCCAAAGACCAAACGAAACAGGCAAGATCGACGCACTCGAAACAGTTCGAGGGCTTTTTTAAAACGAGACGAGTCTTCAATAGTACTTAGTACCCCTGTTAGAGTCGGTGTCACGCGAGAGGTGCTTGGCGAGAATATTTTTCGCGACAGAAGAAATAAAATGTCGTGAAATCTTTTTTTTTTTCGTTTTGAGAAATCACTGATGTGTGTCAAGTTCGCACTTGGATATTGTGTGAAGTGATGATTATAATCTTTTGCTGAGAGAATTTCTGAGAAACTGCGATTTTGAGTTTTTATTAATAAGGTGTAACCAACGAACCGCAACCAGCGTGCTTGTATGACCAGATGTATGAACGTGGACGATGGAAAAGGAGGATATACCTAGATAACTCAAGTATCACGATCCGTATAAAAAACAAGCGTGCCATTTTTTGACTATCTACTATGATGACGTCATAAGCACTATTTAGTTACTTTACAAACAAGTTACCAGTGGCGAAGGTTCCATACAACTAGATTTCTACCGGATTCCCTTTGAAATATGGCACAGTCAGTATTCTATAGGCAAACAATATAATTATATTAAAGATATGTACTCCGGTTTACTTTTTACAAAAAGTGACCTTTCGCTACTGCAACTTAGTATACAAAACAGACTACGTTTTTGTTCTATAAATGTCTAAAATTAAGTTTTTGAGTTGTAACGATGTTATATTAAACAAAATAGCTTTATGCGACAGTAGCCACATTAAGCATAAAATGCTTACCTAAGCCGGGCACACGAAGCAGGTGCTCTTGCGTTATCGAGGCATATCTATATCTGTGGAGTAATATGCAAAGATCGTAACCGAGGGCATTCTGTCATCGCGAGCCTGTGGACGGCGAGTAATGGGCTAGCTCGCCGTCCGTCCGTCTTGTGACAACAGGCCGTGTCGATGGCGCGTTCGTGTTCCACGTGCGCCTCAAAGAGATGTCAGCACACAGGAAGGGGCTCAAGGGCGATGCCTGCTGGGGCTGCGGGACTGTTCGAAAGAGATACCGCGGCCCTTTTTTTTTTAGGATGGGAAATCATCAAATGACCCCCCCTGCTCTGGGCGGAGCGGAAGGGAGTGTCAGACTTGTACTGACTAAAACCCATGCATGTTCCTTCTTTGCCCTTTGTGTTCCAGGGCCGCGGTATATCTTTCGAATAGTCCCGCAGCCCTGGCAGGCATCGGCCCGTGCGGACCCCTACGTGGTTGCTGACATCTCTTTGAGGCGCGCGTGAAACACGAACGCGCCGTCGACACGGCCTGTCGTCATAAGACGGCCGGACGGCGAGCTAGCCCATAACTCGCCATCCACAGGCCCGCGCCTGCGGTGGCCTGGGGCCACCACGTGACCCCCGACGCCCAGGTCGTCTCCCGCGGCGGCTGGGACGTGAGTTTCTTTCCCTCTCACGTTCCGCCACCTCCTTCACTAGCATGACTGCTTCGCAGAAGGAGGTGACGACTTCCCATTCCCTCTCGCTCCGGCTTGAACCAGGGCCGGGCGCGAGAGATCGCCGCCGCCGATCGCCTCTACGAGGACACGGCGCTGCTCCGCCCAAGCGGGGCAGGCCTCCACAGTGTGCTGCACCGTGTCCTCCGGACGATCCTCACAGTGGAAACACCCGGGCGTTTCCTCCCGCCCGATTCGGTGCAGGAACCTCCCGAAACAACCGTGTCCGGTGAGGACCTGCGTCAGGCGGAAAGTGAGGGCGCCGTGGCGCCTCTCTAGCCACTCCTCAAAGAGGGGACTTATCGCCACTATGGTGGCGTGCCCTGCACGGGGTTGCGACAGTCGCTCTCTCCATGTCACCATGAGATCGCGCCGGAGGTCTGTCCGCTGAGCGATTTGCCGCGGCAGTGGAGTTTCCCCCCGACGTAGTGCCTCCGCGCGGCCCTGAAACACATGGGGTTTAGTCAGTAGAAGTCTGACACTCCCTTCTACTCCGACCAGAAAGGAAAGGGACATTTGATGATTTTCCAAACGAAAAAAAAAGGCATGGAAACAGTGCGTGTGTTTGTGTATGCATGGTGCAAGTTTCTTGAGCTGCCAGTATCAATAACGTTTTAATTTTAAATTTAATTTCGGGTAAATACAAAAGAACCTGCGAATGTATTTCAGTATCAGTTGATATTACTATGTCTTTCAGCATAGGCTTTAACAGTAGACACACAACAATCTCAACAATTCACAGTGTGAGATCCTATTGTCTGCGCTGCATCCAAATGGAATAAACCATTAGAACATCAGTACAATCTTCCATTGTTGCATATAAATTGGAACATTGACACTATTTGCTAACAAGATATAACACACACGTGCTCATCCTGCATTAGAAACAATCTTAAATCAGCATAAGAATAATCACCATATAAGGTTCCCACTGCTGGGACACAGGCCTCCACTCTATGAGAAGGAATGGGCTAGAATCCACCACGCGGGCCCAGTGCAGGTTGGTAGATGTCTTCGAATTGTTGGTTCTAGCACATGACGGTTTCCTCACGATGTTTTCCTTCACCGTTTTGAGAGCAATGGTGATGAAAAAAATACACAAAGTAATGCACCTGCCTGGGTTCAAACCCACGACTTACTTCAAAAATCAGGGCGTCAAAATATTCCAGTACCAAGCATTCGCAAGTATTCGGTCCTCGAATGAGCAAAGTATCCGTTAACACCCGAAATCAAGCCGAAACGCGAAATTCCTTTTCGAAAGTAGAACGAAAGTATTCGAAACTCGAATGCGCAGAGTACCCGGTAAGCCCAGCAACTTGCCACTTAGCCACACTCAGGCGCGCGCTCCCTAATGACGCAACTCGCATTGTACCAACTTTTTCATCCGGACTTGCATGAATATGGACTCGGACGCCTTTGTGAGCGTCCCTCCTTCCTCGCAAATCTGCAAACTAAACCGCACACCCCGAAAACTACAACACAATCGAATTTGAACCGTCTACCTCGGAAGCTACAGTTCTCCCCTGATTGAAGACGTTGCAAATACAAGTTTGTTAGTAGGTTTTTTTTTATTTATGTTTTACGTTATTTTTACACGAGCCTCGTCCTTTCAGTGAGGTCCATTCACGCTTCGGAGTATATAAAGAATCTGGTTCTAATTGAATCTTCATTACAACCTACAGCTCGAAAAGATATTTTTTTCTATTTCGTTTTACGGATTTAGAATTTGGGTTAGTGTTTTTTTTCGTTTGTTTTAATTTTCGCTCGTGTAATTAATTAAGGTTCCTTTTATTTAATTATTTTTCCTGTAGGTACCTATAAGGAATTGACAGCCAGATTTAGACTTGTGACGGGTGGGATCAAAGCGTACACTGGCCTTTGTGACTATTCTGTAGCTTTGGTCCACAGTAGTACAATCAGTTTTTGATTAGTGAATGTAACTTACGTACTACTACTACTAGATAGCTGTCTCCTGAATACGATTTAACTTTATAAAAGTAATAAGATTGTCTTATACTTACAGATCTTGGTATGTGCTAGTGGAAGTAGTAGGTATCTGCTGGGGTAGTCAATTCTGACAGAAATAAAGTTACACTCACTTTTATTTGCAGTATTTTGTGAGGCCTCATATCACGCAGTCTGTGCGAATAATTTCAAAATATGAATTAACTGTTTTTTTTTTAAAAAAAACCTTGTTGAATATCTCCAAAATAACACACTTTTTGACGAGAACGGTGTAATCCGCAGCCAAAACTACGGGTCTCAACTAGTGTGTGAAGTCTTGCAGAGGTCCATCTATCATACGTTGCTCAGGTGTCTAAAAAAGCGAGGTAATGCGCTCTAAGTGTATTGTTACTGGGTAGGTATCACCTGAGGCCTTTATATGAGAGTTTTATATGTATAGTTAGCAGAAAAAATAACACTAACTAAGTGTGATTGTAGAAACAAATGAAGAAAACCCTTTTATTTACTGGATTTGTCATAGCCATCCATACGTTTAATATTATAAATGGAAAAGATTGTCTCGTTGGTCTAGTGGTCGCCAGCGCGGCTGCTGAGTATGAAGGTCCTGGGTTCGATATCCGGGTCAGGGAAAGTGTTATTGGGTTTTTCCTTCAGGAATTTCTCAATACCAACCACGGAGTCTGAATAGAATAAAAAATCGACCCACAGCATTTTTGTGAATATATCCCTCTACACTTATGTTTAACTAACCAGGCTTACTTGTAAACCCCACCATAGTAATAATTTCCCCAATATGTCTGGTACATTTTCCGAGTGCTGCGCGTCCCCTTGTTAGTTTACCCTATTATAAACACCATGATATATCATTAGCCGAAAACCTCACAAATCGTAACTCAGCTTACCTACGCTTGACGTTGTTATGTAAATAACAATTGCTACTAGTTGCTGCCTTGAATTGAAACGATAATTACGGGTTTAAAACCTGTTTGAGATAATTACAGGCTTGTGAAAATCGTTCTCCTCTCTTTGTAATTTTCAATTTATTATTTATTTAATCCTTACATACAACTATTTTTACAGGCACAACCCAATGCAATAGTGAAGCAACTAACAACTTATACTTATTATCTATAAATAATTACATATAAAGCTATTAAAAGAAGCTATTATAATATACAGGGTGGAAAGGACACCGACACTAAAACGGTTACCACGTATTCAGGATATGATTCTGAAACAGCTGTTTCCTACAAAACTGCAATACCTACCACACGGTCAAAATGTATGGAAGAGCAGATTATTTTTAAATTACCGAATAAAAAATTATATGTACGTGGTAACCGTTTTAGCATCGGTATCCCTTCCATCTTGTTTATGATTTTTTTTAAACTTTGTCTCTTTTCTATTCTATATATGTATCTATTGGAATTCAATCGCAGATAATCTCTGTCGATGATGGCAATTCAAAACGAATTCTGTGATAAGGAACTATATATCTATATACTACATTTACACACCGTATGAGGCCGAATCACATGAGATGATGACATATTTATTTTCTTCCTTACCGACTTACTTAATATTTCCTTGTACAGCAACCGTCGCACAACCATCTCACAACCGCCCCTACACTAACGTCCACAAATAGACGCCCGGATTTGAATACCGACCAATATGTTTGTTAGTACACACTCTGCTGACGTCACAATACACAACCCGCGTCACACTAACAAGCCTCCGTGATACGACAAATTGTAAACGTCTTTTATCTAAAAACCACCAAAAAATGTAATCAAAAACCAACCTTATTACCTAGTGTTAAGGTCTATGAAATTACGATAGTGTAGTATATGCATGAAGGTTGTAAGCATTTTGTTGTTTGACGTGGGATGGAGTCGCGATTCTGAACAAATAACACGGGTTTATGGTATTTACTTAATGTGTAAGGATTGATATCTGGATGTATATTTTGTGTATTTTATTTTCATGTGAGATTGTTAAGAATTGAGTGTTATGGCTACCATATGAAATCCCATGTCTTGGCGTTATGTGTGATAAAGACAGGTGTATTTACAAAGAAAAATTCAAAAACATAGTCTTCTGTATGCACGTTAAATTCAAAGAATTTTGATGTAGCGGACATTGTAGTGAAATAGTTTGTCATAACAAGTAGGCGACCTATCATCGGTTTCAACGGAATAACAGACATTTTAGATTTTGCAGCAGATAGGTAATTAGCGTTGGTAAACATGGTTCAGTCTCATCTGTATGGTTAGTATCATAATAAAAAATTCCAGTTTCTAAGACCATTTTGACAAACAGTACTCCAATTGTGACCACTTTCAATAACGATTCTAAAGATTTTGAAGAACTTCCTAATCCGTTCGAAAAATTCGCCAGTACGACATATAACTAACGGCTTAACGTAATTAATGTTATCATGAACACTATAAACGGGATATTTACCATGTTTACTAATTACAACAGCAACAACAAACATGGACAACAACAACAACAAATTAAAAAAACAACACACACAACAACAAACTTGGTAAATATCCCGTTTCTAGTGTTAATGATAATGTTAGTGATCATGACAGTTTAAAGTCAAGTAATGAATGTTGTTGAATTGTCAAATTGAAAGAAATTGCGATTGTAGAGTGTAAGTAAAAGTGCGTCTAAACGGGCAATATCTTGTAATGTGTAACTACAATATTGACAACTATAGTGCGGCCATCACAAAGATATTTTAATGCGTTTTACGTCTGAAAAATATATCTTGTCAATATGTCAGAACTATGTAGTCTGGCTCATAATAATATTATGTTTTTCTTGAAAACACACAAAAACTGCATGGGCCATACTAACATTAAGTGCATACAATATAAGGGCGGGCCACATTTTTTTATTTAAACTTCACAACACACACACACAAACACACACACACGGACATACATATAAACACACACACACACAACCGCACTCACAAAACACACACATCACGCACACGCAAATACACACACACACATTTCAAATATTGCTGTATTTAATTGCTTGACAACTGTATTGCAGTAAAAATATTGGATGCCCGATTACCCTGCTGATAACCTTAGTCATTTCACAACAACTTGAGACAAAATTCAATGAATTTTCTTCACCATATTACTTCATTATCTTTCAAGCTTTTTAATAAAAGTTTACCTTTTGATGTTATTTCCATGGAATTCATCATGCACATTGCGTGCTTACTTATTAATTAGGGACGCCTTCGTACATCAAAAGCAATTATTTCGGACATGCAATGAGATTCGTACTTTGTAAGGAATTGAAAATAATTATAACAGTTTTTATATTCTTCTTATTTCTTATAAAAATATTCTATAAATGAGCAATGCTTCTTGTGTTCAAGAGAATTTTAGAGAAAAACCTATCCATTTAAAAAGAGAAGGAAAATGCTTTGAATATGACGCTTTTTTGATTTTTTAAAATTTACCGGGAGGAATACACTGACGCTAAAACTGTTACCAACGTATTCAGTACATCATTTTGCCCCTCACATGGAAATATTTCATAGGCAATTTAAAAAAAAAATCTGCTGTGCCATACATTTTGGCCGTATAGGAATTAAAGTTTTGCAGGAGACAGATGTTTTTTTTAATAACAGACGAAATATTTCTATGTGAGGGGCAGAATAATGTACTGAATACGTTGGTAACCGTTTTAGCGCCGGCGTCCCTTCCACCCTGTAAACACTACCTTGGGTCTTGGTTTACGTTTTTTCACTTACTTTTTTATCTACACGACAAATGGATAACCTGAAAACCTATGTGTCTTCATCATCATCATCATCATCCACAGCCCGAACGCACCCACTGCTGGGTATAGGCCTCTCTTTCCTTGTTCCTTTCTTTTACCAGTTCTTGGGCACCATTTGGTGACAGCCTTAGTCCACCTGTTATCACTGCGCCTTGCTAGGTGTCCTGTCCAACTCCATTTGAGTTCTGTAACGCGATTTCCAATATCGAAAACCTTGGTGCGTTTTCGGATTTCGACGTTAGGAACTCGATCTATCAGCTTTATGCCGAGCATGGAACGCTCCATGGCTCTCTGAGCAACTCTCAGTCTGTACACAGCCTCCTGCGTGAGCGTCCATGTTTCAGCACCGTACGTCATTGTGGGCAGAACACACTGATTATAGAGGCGGGACTTTAGACATAACGGAATTTTGGCTGATTTCAAAATGTCGTCCAATTTGCTAAACGCGGCCCACCCGAGCTGTATCTTGATCAATGTTCGAAAAACTTATGACGATAGTTATGTACCAATTTCTTTTATACAATTCTTTAATTTTACTTTTCTTATCAGATTAACTCACAATTCACGCGTTAATTATCGCCTAACGAAACAATTGTTTGCAATAACAATAAATTAATCGTTGATACGATTAATCATTGCAACAATGATGTAATTTATATTAATTAAGGAAACAGCGCGAGTAGTGCGACCAACTCAATGGGAATTATAAAGATTATCTCGGGATTATTAATGTCGATATCATGTATTCATTAATATTTCAGAGGAGCTTGTGGCTAACTAACAACAGCCGATCGGGTCGAACTTCAGGTTAAGCCGCTCTTGCTTAGGTTGATCCATGGATGGGTGACCACGAGTTATATACGGTTACGTTCCGTGCATCGGAAAATACGTTAAGCTGTTGGTCCCGGCTGTCATTTATAGATCCTTGACAGTCGTTACAGGTGGTCATTGGCCCGAAAGTCTGACAACCAGTCTTACCAAGGGTTTTCGTATAACCCATTACTAACTGGGTTGTGGAGGTCAGATAGGCAGTCGCTCCATGTAAAATACTGGTATTCAGCTGAATTCGGTAAGATTGGAAGCCAACCCGAGTTGGGAGAAGGCTAGACATATGATGTATTCATTAATATTTCTATTGTTTTCTTAACAGGCTACGCCAGCACTTGTCTGGAGGATGGGTGGCATAGGTCAAAATAGTGGACAGTTATAGTTACTGGATAGTGCCTGTGGTAAAGTAATTTCCGAATGACGAAATAAGTAGGTCCTGGATCCTGGTAAGTTGATATTTGTATGTATTTATAGCTTTTTATTTACTTCCAGTTGAACACAAAGAACACACATGGCCTTGTGCAGCAAATCCGCTGGATGCGGGACAAAGGCCCAGTCGTGGTGGCGACGCTTGGGAAGGCATACTACCAGTAGACGACTATTGGCTGAAATGATGATAAAACACAATTCTCAGTCACAATCTTACATTACAATATTTACAATATCAGATTTTGTAACGTCATTATATCCGTCTAGTTCTGTCCTTCATCTTTTACCCAACTGTGAAATCGTATGTTCAAACTCAAAAGCACTTATCTCCTCGTCCACCATCATAGAATCACAGTCACCGAAATCCACAACATACTAATCTGAAACTTGGTCACAGTACCAACGATGATGGATAGCTACATTTGCAGCCCGAAGGTCCGGGTCCACAATAAATCATTACGGATCCGGCTCGAAGGCCCACGGACCCGACGGCCCGTAAAAAAAAGTAATTCCTTCATCACGCCATTTTTCCCGCTTTTCTCTTGAGTGAGTTTAACTAAGAATTAATTAACGAACGCAACAGGTTCACTGTAGGATATTTTTGGTAATAAAATGGTTTAATTTCTAATGTAATGGTTTTGGTGAATCTTTGGATTACATTATTTCTGTTACATTCCGGGAAATATTACGTAGGTCCTGTTTAAACCTCATGTCTCATCTTGGTATTTCTTCTAGGAATTACACAAAAGCAAGGTATATCCATGGTGTAAATTTTTAATTACCCGTACGCCAGTCTTGTTGTTCTTCAGTTTAACAGGTGAAATTACTACCTCATACAACTTAATTGTCTTTGTGATCATGAAAATACTTTAGTGGTTCAGTGACCACAAAAAACACTATGTATCTTCTTCCAGGCCCGAAATATATGGCAGCATGGTTCTTTTGGAGTTTGACATTGTCTCGAGAGCACTGTTGGTAAGCATTAATTAAATAATCTGTAATAATAAAATAATAATAAATAATCTTTTACCAAATTGTATGGAAAAAACCAGATAGCAGTATTAGTTTCCACTATCCTTGAGTTTGAAGTCAAGCTTCACGATAACTGACAAATTTGCGCTGACTGGACAAGTCAAGTGTGTCAAGTCTTTTTCAGAAGACCATCTCTAACACTACTCTGCATAGTCCTCATGTGTGTTGACCAAAATGTTTGTCTAAGCCTTAAAAGAGACTATGACCTCTTCTGACTTTGTTTCGGCTGTTTCTTCTCAGAGTAATCAGGTACGAAAAACCGGTCCCATCCAGTTTAAAAAAAAAATTGTCGTGTAAAAGTGTTTGTTAAAACCTATTTGCAAAATAAACATCATTTATGCAAAAAGTATGAGGCATCACTATAGTAACAACTTCATAGAGACTATTTCAGTTTGTTTTCCCATGAATCCTCATTTTAATAACGGTCATCCTGTTTATTCCCATCGCTGTACCATAATGCCCAAAATTGCCCTTTAACGCAATTTATAATGTAAATTATTTTAATATAGTCGATCCCACTGATTTATGGTCACACAAAGTTTTAAAATAAACTTGTTAATTTTAAAACTGAAAAGTGAATTTTAAATGTTTTATTTTAAATTAATGTAGTTTTAAATATTCAAGAGGTATTAAGATAAAGTTTATGCTGGTATCGAAATGAGAGTGAGAAAGTTTGTAATATAAAAGGTCGGTGAAAGTGTTTAAAATGGTTTTTGGTATGAGAAGCAAGTGACTTTACAATAGTGGGTGTTTTGATTTTTTGATTGCACTAGAAATTAATACTAGAAATACACTAAAGGCAGAACTGCATCCGCAAACCCAGCGCTGCGCAATCGCTATGACGAGCTGTTCTTATTTTTGTTGTGATTGAGACCTTTTTTTTTTTTTTTTGTTTTCGGTGGGAAACCTTCAAAAGGCGACGGGTCTTTGGGGATAAGACCGGGGAGTGTGGGATTTTTACCGCACTAAAACCACCCCGGTGGTCACCATCCGCACATGAGAGGAGGCACCGTTTCCTCTTAAAAGACCTGTCCGGAGCCCCCTCTGTGCAACGCCAGTTAAGGCACATCCCTGGGGCGACTATACAGAGATCTCCCCTGAGCCTCGCTGTGCAAGTGTGCACGGCAGCACGTGACCACTGTGCTGCCGGTCATCTCCGAGATCACTCGGTGAGCGCACAGAGTCCCCACTCTGAACGCCCGTGACCTCAGTGTCCCACCTGCTTTAGGTAATGCAGGCGGGGTTTCGGCGTGTTAAGCGGCGAGACGGTTGCCTCCCCGACGCCTTTTTCTCCTACTGGGATCGGCTCTCTCACGATCCCGCTCGGCAGCCTCCTTTTGGACCATCACGGTCTCACAGAACGAGGTCACCTCCCTCCAGTTGTCAGACTCCGCCAGCATAGCCCCAACTATGGCTGGCAGATACAAGTCTGCCTTCGGAATTGTAGCTAGGTATATGTTTCAAATTCGGCCTTGTTATCCAAATATTGATAATTTAAATGAAACTTTAGCAACTCCTATTAAAATTATAATAACATGGATTTAAAACAATTAGTCTAACCTAATGAAAAATACCAATTTATTCAGCATTTTAAATATGTTATTACGTTTTTTTCAAAGTAAATATACCTACCTACTTATATAAACACGGTTATGTAAAAGACAACAACGGATCACAAATATTGATGTTCCATACATTTTGACCGTGCAGGTATTGCACTTTTAGATGTAACAGGTAACTGTCTTTTTATACTAACCGACGAGAAATATCTACTCTGGTAACCTAGAATCTTGTGCTAAATTCATATACTAATAAAAAGAAAAATTGACGGCTGAAATATCTCAATTAAAAAAAAAATCTTGCATAATTCACTCAAAGTACATAAGTAGAGTACCTAACAAGATTTCGTTGAATAAAAAGGTCGCCGGACGAACATTTCGTCTGTCTTATAAATCACGTTACATCTCTCCTTGCAAACTTTTCAATTACAAGCTTTGAGTGGGAATCTGCGGTGGACTTGGGAAAAATGGATGCGGCACTTTTGGAAACACCCAAAAGGATCAGCTAATGGAGTAATGGGTTAATGTTCTCTTTTACTTTTGACATAATAACAATACTGTAACGAGACCGTACTTTTTAACTAAAATACCGTCAATATATTTTTTATATTATTTACTTATACTTAGTCGAGTGCAATTATACAATAAGGTGGAACGAAGTTTATAGTGGTCGGATTTTCATGGGACTTTTTTTATTGAGTTTCTAGAGGACTGGAGAAGAACATAATTCGCCGTTCGCGATTTCCGCCAGGCGTGGTTCGCGGCTTCACCCGTGTGAAGCTACTTAAATTTTATTCTAAGAGCTTTATAAACTACATTGAAAAAGCTAAATGAAATTTCAGTCATCGATGGATATTTCCATGTATCTGTTACATTTTATTTAAATAATAGTCCCAGTCTACTGAAGACACTTCCCTGTCATTTCCTTTTTTTCAGCAACTAATAAGTAAAGAAAATATGACCCACCAAAAATGACAAAAAATGTCCCACTTTTATGCGATAGGTATAAATCGCACTCTACGGCGCAGCGGCGGGCGGCGGCAAGCTTGACGCAGAGTGACGGCAATAGTTTCTTCAAGTACCTATCTCGTAGGATCTGTTCCCTCTTAAAGCCGCATCCAGCCATCACCAAGTTTCTAAACTCCCCAGAAACAAGTCTGGGCCCGTAGCAATCTCCAGAAACACAGCGAGCCGGTGCCTTAATAGAAATTTGAATAAAATCAATTTATTTTAACGCGGCCCCCGCTTATCGTCCCCTTAATAGATTGCTGTTCGGGAAAAATAAACGAATTTAACTCCATACAAGTACTTATTTCGAGTTTTTGACGTGAGTTATCGAGCGTGTGTGTTGACGTTGTGTAAACGAGAAAACAGTGTTTTTTGGGTTTTTTTTAGGCGAGTGGAGGAATATCTAGGTGTTCTTTAACAGCGACTCAGTTTTTTAGGAAACTGTATTGCTTTAAATTATACAACATTATTTTTTGTACATGCGAAACCTGAATATAGTTTGTTCAGAATAAGTAACTGAATCGATTACAATAATTTTTAAACCATGTTATATTTTTTCCCAAAAATATTTAAAAAAGTTAAAAGTTGGACAACGAACGACTTTAAGTACCTATCGCAATAATTTAGGTTCCTATTGCCAAATTATTATTATCAATAAGCTCAAGACGACGCTGGAGGCGCGCGCTGCGTGGTGACCACGATTTTGTGCGGACAACTAGGTAACAGAACAAGCTTATAACTTTCTGATTATTCATGATCCAGTTTTGAAATTTTGTACATAGATTCTTTACATAAAAATACTAGAAATTTGTATCAGGTTTCGCATATACTATAACTAATGTTGTATAGTGCTGATGTTAGACCGTTTTATCTGTATGATAATAATAAGCCATGTTGTGTTTTTCTGCCGATCGTGACTGTTCACTGTACGGAAAACGCACTTTTCATTCTGTTTCTACAAACATAATGATCAAAATTGAGTGATATTTCAACAGCGTTTTATACACGCTTTTATTTAACTTGCAGTGTTTGTTTTTGGGTCAAATCTTGCAACTGATTTCATAATTTGATTTTATGTTTTTTATATAATTATAGCATTTAAATACAGAATGTAAACAGACCCTTCACATAGCCGTCAAAAAAGCATTCTGTACATCAAACTAAGAAACTTTACGCAAAAATTATTGCTGGAAAACAATTTTTTTTTTTGGGGTGAAAAATCACATTTTACGGTAGGAGTCGATGGAAAGCACTCAAAACATTGAGCCGATGGATGGTTTGAATAGTACGGGGGTCGTGTAGGTGTGTAAAGTAAAAATCTTACAAAACAACACAAACTTGTGAAAAAGTTGGAACTTTGACCCCCAATATCTCCGTAACTAGAAGGTTCCCAGGTATGGTCTAGAACAAAAAAATGATCGCAAAGACCGGGAAAACAAGTGCCTTTCGGTTATGTTAAGGGTCTATTTACACCCTTTATACAGACTGCAGCTACATGGAGATTATTTTTTGAGGCCAGGTTTTGCTAATTGTTAGATTTATTTCTACTTATTCTTAGACTGGAATTTAACCACACACTTATTATTTTTCAACAGGTATCTATTTCAGCAATTCTTTCAATAATTTATTAAATACTTACTGGCAGCAAGCTAATAATACCTCACTTGATGAAGACTCCCAAGTTCCAAGTTTGACTAATAACAGTCATACACGTCCTGTTTTCCCGCGATTCCCATAAAAGATAATCAAAATAACTCCTAGCAAAGTTATTAAACAATCTTTGGAGCAAAGCTTAAGGTACAGTTCAGAAGTTTTGTTTAGTTTTGTTTGTGTAGTTTTGTCTTCCGTTGGGGACCGCAACGGCCAACAGCATATCTATGGCCGACCGCAGCGATACAACTGGTTTCTGTAATGGGTGTAAAAGAATACTGCCTCATTGGTCTAGTGAGGTGTAAATATATTATACGAACCTTAACGAAGCCGAAAGACACATGTTCTCCCCGTCTTTATGATATTTTTTTTTTGTTCTAGACCATGCCTTCCTTCTTTCATATATTGGGACAAAAAATTCCAACTTTTTTTTCAAATACAAGTTTTTAATGTTATACCTTTACTTTAAAAACCTCCACGACTCCCGTACTATTCAATGGCTCCATCGGCACAATGTTATGAATACGCCACATTGAGCTCCTCAGGCATGCTAGCCAGATAATGCTCGTAGAATGAAATCTAATGACGGGGAGAACAAGTGCCTTTCGGCTTCGTTATGGATATATTTACACCTTTATTAGACCAATGAGGCAGTATCCAGAACTGTACCTTAATAAACAATCTTTGGAGCAAAGCTAAGATAGTTTTTCTCGTTTTTCATGTGCCAAGGTCAGGAGCAATGAAGCGATCTGTAACCATATATCAACGTCTGTAACTAATTCTAAACATGTCTATGCGTGTGTTGGGTATATTTCAACTGGCAACACTGCTTTGTCTATGATGTTGTGACTTGTTAGATGTGTGTTTGGTGTATCTTGATGGTTTTTAGATTTAAGTGAGCTTAGGTATAAATCTATCGATTCTATTGTTGTGAAAGTATGGTAGTAAAGTTGAACATTTTGAAAGTAATACATTAGAAATAGATTAAAAAGAATGATGTCTTCACTAACGACATCTAAATGTTCTGCTTACACTTTAAGTAGCCATGTACAACAAAAACATTTTAGCACTAGGTGAGATTAAATCTTAACAAGAGAAAATACTTTGTATATGACGCATTTTACGATTTTTTTCAGATGTACCCTGCCTTGGGTCTTGCCAAGGGGTATCGTATTACTCAGGACTGGACTGGACTGGTTTGTGGAGGTCACATAGGCAGTCGCTCCATGAAAAATACTGATATTCAGCTGCACCTGGTTAGACCGGAAGCCGACCCCATCATAGTTGGGAAAAGGTTAGGCAGATGGCAGATGCCATAATGCCCTAAAACGAGTTACAGTACTAAACCGCAACACGGTGACAAATAATGGATCAAAGGACACAGTGGATCACTTGGAAGCGATGCAGCTGATGAACTCGCCAGAACCCCAATCCAGCACAAAAGCCTTCGGACCCGAACCTATTGTGCCCATTCCTTGAGAAGAAGTTGGTTAAAGGATCACTCTCAAACACAAGCGGAGAAATGGTAGACCTCGACACCAGGGTGTAGGCAATCCAAGGAAGCTATGCCATCCCTGGATAGGAAACTGACCAAGTGCCTTCTGTGCCTGGACAGAGATAGCCTGCGACTGGTGGCGGGGACCATCACTGGACACTGCTCTCTGAACAAACACTTCCACACCCTAGGTATCACTGACAGTCCTCAGTGCAGAGCGTTCATGGAGGCGAAGGAAACGGTAGCGCACGTGCTCCTCGAGTGCACCAGCGTCAAACAGAGCCGCGAGGAGACTCTTGGAACATCAAGATCCCTTTCCCGCAACAAATTTCTAATAATATAGAGAGGCACAAATACTGGTCTTTGGCGCAAACAAAAATGACGCTTACGAGTTCCCTACTGAGGAATGAATTACAAAACGGGAGTTGTTGCTTAAAGAACTGCTTACATTCTACTAATATTATAAATGTGAAAGTTTGTGTGGATGGATGTTTATTACTCTTTCAAGCAAAAACTACTCAACGGATTTGGATGAAATTTTGCACACAGATAGTTTATAACTTGGATTAACACAAAGGATACTTTTTATCCCGGTGGCACGATCCCGTGGGACAGTTATCGAAGTTCACGCGGTCGAAGCCACGTGCATAAGATACTGAAAATAAACGAGAAATCAGAAATCGGTCTAATACTACTCCAATCAGATAGAACCACGGGACATCTTGATCTCGGTGTAAAATAACGTATAAATTACAACAGATGTTTAGGAAACTTGCCTTCCCACAGAACGAGTGGCTTGCCCATTCACTACAAGACCCTAATTGAGTTTCGACAGCTATTTATTTACGCAAACGATTATCTAAATTGCGTTAACAGCATCTGTTACTTTTCGCACCCGGCCTCTTGGACTATCTCAAGGTCGGGGTACAGAGTAGTTAATGATAGGGTAATGAGATATCATGGGCTTTTCAATATTTTAAAAACTCACTATTAATTTAATTATCTACTAATGGTTTCACTGCTGGGGCAGACTTGCTTCCTCTTTGTGAAAGCGAATGGAGCATAATACACCGCGAGGACACAGTGCAGAACTGCAGATTGATGGATATCACATCTTTTCGAATTTTTCTAACGAATTTTTCTTTCACTGTTTTGAGAGCATTGGATGTGATGAAAAAACTTACTATTCATTATTTTTATTACGTAGTGAGGAACCAGAAGATCACAATCATTTAATTTTGATTATTACTCACAACATTCAAAGTAGAACCTACACTTATTTTTAGACAGACCGAAATTTTGAGAATTACTTATAAAGAAAAGCAATATATCGGCAGTAAATGAAAGAAAGAAAGAAAGAAAATATATTTATTTGCCGCAGGTACATGACGTGCATCACACAAAATTACAAAAAAAACAAAATACTAACAAAACACAAATAAAACAAATAAATACAACAGGATGGAACAAAAAAGAAAAAAATTAACAGCTTGCAGGTCGTGACTGCGACAAGCAGGTTACCACTCAGCATGATGCTGTGCTATGGGGGGCCCACAACACAACGCTGGTTTTCAGTGGTCACCCGTGAAAAAAACGTACGGAAGCCAAGACAGCATAAATATTTTTACATAAATATGATAATAAAATAAACAGTACTTGGGTTATACTTATAATATAAAACAACTACCTCTAGGAAATATAATAAACACTACAAAAATATACAAGTTTGTGTGCAGGCTAACCAAAATAAATACAAATACAATATATTGCAGACATGTTTTTGTCTCGCTCCCACCCCACCTTCGCGCCACCAAATGGGATGTGGAGAACAGTTCAGAAGCATCTGGATACACATTTAATATTCTAATGCAATCTACTGCATCAATCATTATAAATTGTCCCTTCCTTATCAAAGACTCGAAAAGAAAACCAAATTAATCGCAAAACAATCCAATTCTTAAACAATTTCCCTACTCTCTAGGGCGCCATTATCAACACAATCCATTCCGTTGCCTCTGTTTCAAAACTACTCTGTTCTCCTAGACCAGGAGCAGTAAATTGTACCGGAGCATTAGAACTGCAATTTGTGTATTGTTCAAGTGAGGGGCTTGAACCCCACGACAAAGTTATGGATTTTGGAGGACCCTTACGTAGTTGAGGTCACGGAGTGTATGTGTGTGTTTGAGATGCAATTTTATGGCTGTTATGAGTGTAATGTATTGTATTTGGGAGCTGTGTTTGTTGCAATATGTTGATGTTGAATTGTTGTGCATTATTCAGCGAGTATCAGAAATATGTGGTCACATTTAAGGGGCTTGAACATAATAATCACGAAAAATATTCGCTGTTCCATACATCTTGATGTGTAGGTATTGCACTTTTGTAGGAAACAGCTGATTTTTTGTTTAAATTACCATTGAAAAAGTTGTATGTGTGGGTGCTCAGAATGATGTATTGAATACGTGATATTTGTGCATCGGTGTCCCTTCCATCCAGTAATGGTTATTGCAATTTTCTGAAGATGTAGGTAATGTTTGGAGTATAGTTGTTGCGCTAATAGTAATATTATCATCTGCCTAGCCTTTTCCCAACTTTGTTAGGATCGGCTTTTAGTCTAACCGGATGCAGCTGAATGCCAGTAGGTATTTTACATGGCGCGACTGCATATCTGACCTCCACAACTCAGTTAGTACTAGGTAACACGATACCCCTTGGTAAGACTGGTTGTCAGACTTTTTGGACCACTGACTACCTGTAACGACTGTCAAAGATCTACAAATGACAGTCGGGAACAACGGCTTAACGTGCTTTCCGAGGCACGGAAGAAAATCGGTATGTAACGGGTGGTCACCCATCCACAGACTAACCTAGCCAAGCACGGCTTAACCTAAAGATCTATCCGAGCGTCTGTTATTATTTAGCCACGAGCTCCTCATCCTCTTGCGCTAATAGTAATAATAAGAAGTTAGTTAAAATATGTTTGAGTTTGAGAAATCTCACTGATAGTCTCACAACTTTTTTCATAGGTTTTCCCATACTTACGAAAGTGGACGAAGTAAAAGGAGTACGTATGGATCGTGGCAGGTGGCGTTCTCTGCTTTCTGCCTACCCCCATGGGAAAATATGTGGCTTTATGTATGTGTATGGGTTTTCTATATAACGAACCGTCGCTTATTTAATACCTACTCTAATTAATGACGTTCCCACAAAAAATCGCTCTTAATGTGCACGTCTTAACTCAACATGAACGATGTAACCAAGATTTTGTTAGAATATTTTGATTTAAAAGAGTGTCCATGGAGTTTCTTGCCCATTCTTCTCCATAAGAGATTTTCGCCTTGGAATGTGCAACTACAGTACTTTCTCAAGTTATTATGCCTTGTGAATGTAGCTTAGCTTTTTTTTTTGTTTTTTTGACATTCAAAAGGGCCTGTGATGGTCTAATTGAAATAAATGCTTTGAGTTTGAGTTTGAGTTTGAATCAATCGGAAATAACAAATAGTAATTATAAAAATAAATACAAACAATTATTTGACTCTCTCTGCAAATGCATCATACTTTTTAAATTTCATTCAATTAGTAATTAGCATCAACACGATGTCTGACCCGCGCCGTCGTTGTTTTTGGAATCTTTCTCAGTTATTATTTACGAACTCTCTCACAATTTGTAATAAACGATGTGCTAAGCATAAATTAACAACGATCATTTGCTACGTTAGTATTAAAATAGCTTAAAAGTGTCTCAACATCCAGACAAAATTATTGAGGTTTTTTTGATGTTTCTGTTTATATTTTGTTGCGTCTTTAATTAATAAACAATAAAAAAAAAATGTAATTGCGGCCCTATCAAGTCTTTTATTTAGGTTAAAATAAGCAATTTATTTATCTAAATTTAAGTGAGGGATTATTACAGAATCTTTTATTATTGATGTGTAGGTACTAACAGACGACCGTATCTGTCAGTAAATTTCTTCAAGTACCATAAAACAGCTATAAGGAAAATATCTCTAAATAACGTCTCATAGTTTACTACACCAACATTTGTAGGACCATTATTATTTTGTCATTGTCTTTTATTTATGTAACGAATTATTGGACACAATTTGGGAAAATGTACCAATACAATATGTTACGTATTTTTATATGTTACCCAATTTCGTACTGCATTGTATGTTTCTTTGTTAGGGTTTCCACGAAGAAGTTATTCAATGAAAACTGTCGTGGAAAAACTGGCTTTTAGTATCTAGGCCTTAGGTTATTTTGAACCTTTTTTTTGTATATTTTTTTTATAAATTTAATTAAAAACCTTACCTTACCTTTTCGGCAAAATTCTTATTACAGACATACTCGAATTAACATTGATCAGAAATTAAATAATATTTCAAGAAAATTTACCAAAATTAAATTAACATTTGCAGTCCACCAAAGAATTCGCACAAATCATATCCTATCCAATATTCCCGCTTCGCCCCTACCCAGCCCTACACTTCCGAGCAATATTACTAATACACATATAAGCGATATCCACTTATTTGTCTCGACGCGATCACGTGCCAATTTTATAGCATCGCCACTCGTAAATTGAAATTGCGGCCCGTTCTCTCGACAGTGTACGGACAATGTTGCTGATGTAGTGTCCGAATTTTTTGGGCCAGCATTGTAGGTTTAGCTTCCGTATTATTTATTTTGTAATCTTGTTTTTTGCTTGTGTCTATTGGCTCTGTTATTATTTTAATTAATATGAGGAATTAGAAGGAAACATAACGTAAACGTTTGATTAAGTAAATATCCTACCGATTTAGGTAGGTACTTGTTTACATTATTTTTGTCATTTGCTTGAATTTTTCCTAACATTACTGTTTTAGAAAGTCGCTTATTGGAAAAATCCCGAATCCTCTTAGAATTCTCGTATTTCTTAAAAGGTTCACATTCTATCATATAGTTTCAGTGTTACAAAAAAAAAATCGGCCCACATTTTTGGCAAATTGAACTTTTTTTTTGTTGAAATTTAGCCTAAGGACCGATGTCCGAATAGGCACTACTTACCGAATAAATTCAAAAAACCAAGTAAGTTAACGGGAACTTAATCGTAGGTGGTGAAACAGACCCCTAGTCTTATTTTCAATGAAAATTACCATTATAAAATTCAAATACATGTATAATATATAAAAAAAACATGTAGGCATAACAAAAGACGCCTTAAATCCTTAAATATTAAATTCCTACTCACCAGACTATGAAAAAGCCGAGAAACGCGGCGTAACTCTGATCGCAGGTGACGCAAAATGTCGCCTTCCTCAAGACATTACACACGTCCCGGTTTATTATGAACGCATGGTTACCCGACGCTTTCCACTGGCGGCGCCAGCTGCAGCTGATGAAAAACTCCAGGCGAATGATTCAAGGAAAAATAGGTCTGAAAACGATTTGACGACAGACTTTAAAAGTAATCAGTCTCAAATGGTATAGATTTCAAGGTCTTTAGTGGTGCATACAGAAGATGGCGGGGACAACTTGGATCAGGTAGCTAGGCATAGACCAGGAATCAGAAACAAAAGAGAAGAGGCTAATACTCAAATCAAATCAAAAATGTTTATTTTTCAGAATATGGTACAAATAGATGTTACAATGTTGGTTCCAGCATATCCTGCCATAATATGGCGTACAAATATTTTTTTTACAAAAACAAAGCTTGTATTACTAACCTCTTAATAATTAATAATTAGAGAATAAATTTGAAAAATATATTCATAAAGATTGACACTGAATTGTAAATAATAATATTTTTTGTTGATAAAAATATTAAAAAATGTAATTAGTAAGTAAGAAACATGAATAAACGAAATAATTAATAATGACTATGTAATTTTCATGTGATGGACTTAAGGTTATTTTTATTGTGCTATACTTGTCAGTAACGACTTATGCTCTAAGTATCAGCAGGAGTTGAAACAAGATTGTTTTGTTTGTATTTAAAAAAAAAAACGTTACTCTACACTACGATGGTTTAAGAACTTTATTTTTTCTCATAAAGAATATACATTATTCACTCACTGAGAAAACATGTTTAAGTATAAAATTAAGTGCAGGTAAGCGCACAGAAATAAACGGTTCAAACTAATTAGGTACAAAAATCATACGACATACAATCTAAAAAAAAACGAAAAAATAAGCGGGTAGATGATCACAATAATAATTAAGTTTGCGAAACTATGTGAATTATACAAAGATACAAAAAGCGACATTTACTAGATATGGCATCTATGGCAATGTACTTGTTTGTTTTTATTTTTGTTTTATTAATTATGTGGTGACGTGATGTTTTAATAGTTTTTTAAAACTAAACATAGTTTTCGTTTCTCTTATTTCCATCGGAATTTTATTATACATATTGACGCCTTCATATTCAATATTTCTTTTACCGAAATTAACTGTTCTCGGTGGTCGCGTCACTAAGTAGCTAGGATTACGTAAGGTAATTTTGTGTTGTTTTTTAGTGAAATTTAGTGTTGTGTGAATATCTTTTTGTAGTATTTTTCGTATAAGTATACACGTGTAGTATTTATAAGTTTGGAAGATGTTCATTATTTTTGTGTCCTCATATATTTTTTTAGTTGGCGTTCTAAATTTGTAGTTGAATAGAATTTTAATTAATCTGTTTTGTGCTGTTTGTAGTGTATTTAGATTAGATTTAGCTGCGGTCCCCCAGATTTCTATTAGGTAGTCAATGTGTGGTTTGACTAAAGAATTATAAATTATGTATCGCACTTTCCTGGGAAGACATTTGTTTATATTATGAAGAGCACCAGTGAGTGATATTAGTTTACATCGAATTTTTTCTATATGTGGTTTCCAACTCAGGTAGTTATCTAAAATTAAACCTAGATATTTCTCTTTAGTTTTCCTTTGTATTATTTCGCCATTAATTTTCAATTGAATATTGTCACTGATTTTTTTGTTTTTTGGAGCAATTATTACATAGTTTGTTTTTGCAGTATTTATCGTGAGAAGGTTAGATCGGAACCAATCATTTAACAAATTTAAGTCATTTTGTATATGAGGCATCATAGCTTCTATTGAACGCCCAAAGTAAAACAGACTTGTATCGTCTGCATAAAGCGAAATGTCTCCCGTAAGACCAATCTTTGATATACTATTTATATAGATTAGGAATAACAGTGGTCCCAAAATTGAGCCTTGAGGCACACCGAAAGTGACAGGATTTGAAGAGCTCTGATACTGACCTATTTTGACTACTTGCTTACGATTTTCTAAGTATGACCGAAAAATCTGTAGGGCACTTCCCGCAATACCGATGCCTGACAATTTCTGCAACAGTAACTCCGGACTAATAGTATCGAAAGCTTTTTTGAGGTCGATGAAAACGCCTAGTGCTGACTGTTTTTGATCGATTTTATTTTTAATTTTGGTAATGAGATCGATTGTTGCCGAAAGAGTATTTGAATGTGGTCGAAATCCGTATTGTTTATGGTATAAAAAGTTTTTTGATATAAGGAAGGTTTCCAAACGGTTATATAGAATTTTCTCAAAAATTTTTGAAATCACTGGCAAGACTGATATTGGACGGTAGTTACAGGGGTCGGACTTACTTCCAGATTTATAAATAGGGATTACTTTAGCAATCTTTAAACAATCGGGAAAAGTTCCTTTTTCGAAACAGAAATTAATACATTCAGTTAGCTTTTTAGCTATTATTTTTCTTATACATATTAAAAATTTCGTACTTATGCCATCAATGCCAGAACTAGTATTTGGATCTAAGTTGTCAATTATTTTGAGTACTTCATCGATGCTTGCTGGTATTATGTAGTTGAGTTCCGTTGAGTCACTAGTTTCTGGGTTTTTTTGAACTTGGTCTCTATTCATACTGTCAGCGATTATATTTGCTAGAGATGACCCCACGGTTGAAAAGTAAGAATTAAAGCATTCGCATATTTCAGTTTGATCTGTAATAGTACCAGCATCAGTTTCAAGCTTCTCCGGTCCAGTCCTTTCTCTTATTTTGTTTTTTGATAGGTCATTTATTAGTTTCCACATTTTTCGAGGTTTGGTCATATTGTTCTTAAAACATTTGTAGTAATATCTGTTTTTAGTATTTTGTATGTTATGGTTAACTGCAGCTTTCGTTTTCTCATATTCAATTTTTAATTTCGGGTCTGATGGGTTTGACTTATATTTATGCCATAATTCGTTTCTATTGTTAATGTCTTGTATTATGTCCTTTTTTATCCAATCCTGTCGTGGTGGATTCAAAACTTTCATTTTAGTTATTTTGCTCTTCAATAGAGCAGACTGTAGTTTGTCGGCCAATCTCTCGTAAATGGGTTCTTCATCGTTTTCGGTAGTCTTAATAAGATCTTCAAAACATTTGTAAAGTTTTGGGTAATCCAAAGCAGTGTATTCCGTCTTTATGAGAGGGGGAGGTTGATATTGTTCGATCTCTAAGAATATTTGCTTATGGTCGGACATTGCAGATTCAATTATGACGATGTGAAAGTGATTTTCTTGCAGGTTAGAGGATACATGATCTAGTATGGTTTTAGTTGAAGCTGTTTCACGGGTACAATATTTTCGATCAATTTTATTTAGAATTTTGAAGTTACTTTCTTTAAGCGTGTTCCTGTAATTACGAGTTGCTCGATCCGGGTTTAGTAAGTCTAAGTTATAATCACCAAATACTATTGCTCTCTTTTTCGTTTGTAATTGTTGCAAATATATCTCGAGGAAGTTGTTCACATTAGTCTTGTCTGGTTTATATATGGCACCAATGCTCAAAGAAAACTTTTTCACGTAAATCCAGAGGTAATGAGTATCATCTATACAATGCTCTTCTATTAGATTGTGCTTCAGGTTGTTATGGACGAATATTGAGACACCGCCCCCTCTTTTATTTTGTCTAAAGTTGTAATAGTGCGTGTAGCATGGAATTTGAAGTCTCTTTGCCTCATCTTCACTTCTAATCCACGTCTCCGAAAGTACTATAATGTGTGTGGTTGCTTGGAGTGAAGCGATAATACATTTGAGCTCATCAAATTTGCCAGGTTTGACAATGCTACGAGCATTGGCATAAAAGCATTTCAGGGATTTTTTTGATGAGACTATGTCGTTGTAATTGCTTGTAACTTGGTATATTATTTTTGCTGGGGAAGGAGCTAGTTTTTTGAAGTTGTTGGTACTGGTGTAAGCGGGTGTTCAGCGGCTGAGATAATTTTTGGTATTCCTTTAATATACTTTATGCTGAGATTAGCTTCTCCGTTTGCAGTGCGTTTTTGAAGCTCTTCTTTTAAAGTCTGTATATATTTTTGTTGGTTTGGTGTTTGGTCGGAATAGAGTTTTATCTTCTCGACACCCAGCTTGTTTCTGTTCCGCAATATAGCCTTCGCTATTTCCTCAGATGAAAAAGACACTTTAATTGTTCGGGTAAATTCAGCTTTATATTTTCCGAGACGCATAATTTTCTCAGGTTCAGGACAGTCATCGTATACAAGATTTGTTATTTTCAGGATTTCTGCTTTATCGTATTCTTGTCGTTCTTTTGCTGACTTGTTTTTAAGTTCAGGAATACCGGCAACTACAATATTTTTGGCTCGTATCTTTCGTTCTTGGATTTCGCTTACAATTTCTTCGTAAGTCGCAGGCATCTGACCATGAGGTAGTGCTGACATGCTTTTGAGGTTCTTGATGTCTGCTTCTAAGAGCATAACTTTTTTTCCTGTGTTTTCAGTAACAGTTGTCAGGTTTGTAAGTTGGCTTTTCAGGTTCGCATTTTCTGTAATTATGTTTTCAATGGTACTACTAATATTCCCGACCTCATCCTTTATTGCAGTAACGTCTTGACAAAGCTTATTAATATTTTGCGCTTGATCATTTTTGGAAGCTGTTAAAACTGACAACATTTCAGACATTTGCTTTCGCAATTCTGATAACTCGGTTTTTATTAAGTCGTTATCATCAGTTTGCTTTCGTTTATTGCGAAAAGTAATACGTGGTGAAGATTCTGTATGAATTTCAGATAGGTTTGGTTGTGAACCTCCGAGTTTTGTGTCGATGCCACTTCCAGTTGGTGAGCGTGTTTGGCTCATTGTATATCTGTGTTCAGTGGTTACTCACTTGAATCGTACGCGCACTGCGAGGTGTGAAGAATACAAAAAATGATGAGCCCGTCTCTTTTACCCGAGGGGGTGAGGAGAGCAGCGCCGCGTCGTTGCTTCTGAGCAGGGTCCAACACTTAGTGGAATATTGATGTAACTCACTCACAGTTGATTATGTGAAAGATATTGTATTACACTTCATTAAGATTGAGAATGCGTTGATGTTAATTTATTAAATTTTTAATTTGTTTAGCACACGTCTACTCCTATGCTCGCCTACAAGCGGAATCCAATCTACGAATTTCTCTGTATCGTGGGTTGCGTTTACAAACATTTAAACTCACATACACAAACCGCCAGCTCCAGAACAACTACCTGTAGCCCATACTTTACATATTCCGTGCGGGAATCGAACTCGCGGCACGCAGCGCAGCAGCCAATTGCTCAGTCACTGCACACCAACTGAGCCGTCAAAAACAGCCAATTAAAAAAATAAAATTGCCAATAATAGAGATATTAAACCATGCTTAATTATTCCGACTGTTCATTAAAGGATCACAGTCATGTTATCTGCATCACTTATAGCAGTAATGACGATATCCCCGCTGAATAAACTTCTTTTGCAGTCTCTGATATGGAAAAATCTAAACTATTAAAGAAAAGCATAAATTTAAATAAAACTCAATATTTTCGTTACCATTAGAATAACACAAAATCTATAACTGAACACGTGTCTATAACCTCCCCCATGTTAAACTCTGTCACCAACATGTGGTTTAACTAAACTAGTGTTTAAAAACAATTTAAACTACTATCATTTAGAGCTTAGAAGCAACATATTGGCACAAATTTATTCACCCTGGACGCCAAACGGTGGTTTAATTCAGCGTTAAGTTTCTTCAGGGGAGACGGCTGTTAGGTGTGTTCATAACCATAGTGGTATATGGATTTGAAATTGGAGTATAATTCTTAGGTTGCACTTTAGTGTATAGATGAGCCGATTTTGCTCGCGTTAATTTAGAATTTGACAATCAATTCGGGTCGGACTCTGCTTCTAATAATATAATTCAATCATGATTCGAAAGACACGTGGCGCCATCTATTATCATAAGAACGTTATTGTTTTGTTTTCCTCGGTAACAGTACTTTTTTTCGGGATGAAAGGTACGCTATGTCCGTTTCTGTACACCTGACAACGTATATGCAAAATTTCAGGATGATCGGTTCAGTGGTTTAGGTATGAAAAGGTAACAAAAAACAAACAAACTTACTTTCGCATTTTAATATTATGTAAAAAGTTAGGATAGGATTAGGATGTGTTGAAATTGTAATATACTCGTACATCTTTATAACAGGTGTAAAATCTTCCTTAATGAAGCCGAGTGGCACTTATTCTTCTAGTTATACAGAGATATTAGATAGAGATATTTAGATGTATTTATAGTGTAGGTGTTTCAGTATTATTGTTTTCTTTAATGATGGTCTGCTTAGCATCTTTAAATTATTCATAGATTATATTAGAGGAGATTTATGTATAGATATATTCTATAATAGATAGTTACGTACCTATGTTGTTCATTTTAATGTACCTACCTTATGTAAAAAGATGATTTTGCATGTTTTTATTATGGCGGAATATGTCCAACTCTATAAGATTTATATAACATCCTGTATATACCACATTTTATGCAAATTAATATACTTACTACTTAATTACTTACTTACTATTAAAGGTCAAAGTTACAACTTTTTCATACGTTTTTTAATACAAGTTTTAGATGCTATAACTTTACTTTAAATACCTCCATGGCCCCCGTACTAGTCAAAGCATGCATCAGCACAATGTTTTGAGTGCGTTACATTGAGTCTTACCGTAAACCATGATTTTTCACACCAAAAAAAAAGTAGTTTCCCAAATGTTTTGCGCACTGTTACTCAGAGAACACTACCACACACAGTTCCCTTTTGTACAAAATGCGTAGTTGACGGCTTTGTTAAGGTCCGTTTAAACCCTGTATATCAAACTATAAGACACAAAAGGACATGGCTGTTGAAACCATAATATTGCCTGGAATTTACGAGCCCCGAGAGACGAATAGTCTATTTTCGACAGCCAGCAACGAACGACAAGGTCAGACCCAATGATTAATGATACACGTAGTATCTTGTACACCCAGACACAACAGCCTGAATCTATCAGCTCAGAAACCTAACAATACGCACTTAGTCTTCAAAATACATTTCACCCGCAGTAACAACGTTGAGTTTATATAAAATTGTCGGCCATTCCCGCAGAATCGCCGTGGGACGTTGACAAACCGTTTGGGGCGAGAAAGATGTATTTTTCTACGATAAAATTCGGGGTGACGGCTGACTATAAATTTTCCTTCGAACGCCACATCGAGGTGATTTTCGCCCTTTAATATAAGAAAACGATTTAATATGTAATTTGGTATATTTGTCAGGTTAATAAGATTTCCTTTGAGATAATAAAGGATGGTGACCGATATACGGATGACTGGGTAGAAGACGGCTAGATTGGAAATCTGAAAAAAACTTGATTTATTATTGGAAGCTTGGTATCTAATATCATCATCAATTTGAGATATTGTCAGTCTACGACAGTGATCTAGAAATTCTTAGACTTCGTTCGTTTCTGAAAATAACGTCAGGATTTAAAAATTCAACTCGCATTTGCGCAGTTATTTCTAGACGAACAAAATACATAGGTGTCTGTGATCATATTTGTAGAGGCACTACAAAAAGTACTACAGCAACAAAAAGTACTACAGCAACAAAAAGTACTACAGCAACAAAAAGTACTACAGCAACAAAAAGTACTACAGTAACAAAAAGTACTACAGCAACAAAAAGTACTACAGCAACAAGGTACAAAAGTGTTACAGCGCCATCTATGACACAAATGAAGAACTAACATCATTCTAAATCCTTCTATTAATTTATCTGCGACTTAAGAGCATATACAAAATCCCGACAACAACTGTGGGGCAGTAGCCAACCAGACACATAACCCGCCTAGTCGGAGGATATTCCCTTTTCTATGGGGGGTGAAGAACTTTACATTGCCCTGTTCTTCATACCCTATACTGGACAGAATAACAGAAAGGGTATAGTCGTATGAAAGGATATGCTGCAGACCATCAATCTGATCAACTTCCTTGCCTGCTTTCCAATACATTTGGGTCGAGTAGGTATTGAAATTTAGTATGGGACAGCTGATATTTTTTCGCATTTACGATATTGGACCCATCGAGGAAGTTGTTCAGTTTGATGGTCTGCAGCATATCCTTTCATATGACTATACTCTTTGTGTTACACCCTATATATTCTTTTTTAGTTACTTAGTTTGATGTACAGAATGATTAGTTGACGGCTTCGTGAAGGGTCCGTTTACACATAGTATGATGGCCGCACTTTTAGAGATTTACTCAAAATATAGCACATATTATTATATTGCTATATTATAGCGACTACTGATATGTAGCTCGACTTACTTACTTACTAGCTATGTCAGTTGAGATGCAATCTGTTGTCCCCTTCGGCGGTCTCTCACGACTCCTTTGGGGATATAGATAAGAAAATGTTTGTTCTTGAGTCGTATTCGTGTTAGTATATTGTCACGTACGGTAGACCGCACGCCAATGGTAACGAAAACCATTATAAGCTGGTCTCATATTCTATTGTAACTCCTCACTACACAAGACCAACTCGAGATAAAAAACAAAAGAATCTGTCTACCGTTTTATTTTGTCAGGAAACATATTTTAATTAGGTATTATGTGGTATAAGTGCTAGCCAGCATATTTTACTTTGCTTCAAGTTCTAAGCACTGCCGGATCAGCATAGTCTCAATCAAAATCATTTATTCAAATTAGGCTGATAATAAGGGACGGTGAGTAATAGGCTAGATCGCCGTCCGGCCGTCTTATGACGTCAGGCGCGTTCGTGTTCCATGCGCACCTCAAAGAGATGTCAGCAAATAGGAAGAGGTCCGCAAGGGCCGATGCCTGCCAGGGCTGCGGGACTGTTCGAAAGAGATACCATGACCCTGGAACACAAAGGGCAAAGAAAGAACATGGATGGGTTTTAGTCAGTACAAGTCTGACATTCCCTTCCGCTTCGCCCAGAGCGGGACCCCGATCATTTGATTATTCCCATCCTAAAAAAAAAGACTAATATCAGCACTTTTGGAACGTCAAAGCTTACAAGAGACAGTTCCCCAAAACGACCGCCATTCAAAACTCAGTAGTGTTTTAGCTGGAAGAAGAAGTGGCCTAACAAACACCCCAGCAGCACATCTGTCTGTTAGCTTCAATTTCAGCCGTTCCTTATCCTTTCTATGAAGCGCCATACTTACTGCCACGCATACTTATAAAGTTTTAACACTTACGGCATCGCAGCGAATCAGGAGCAGCTAGTAAATAAATTGGTGAGGTTATGCCAATCTGGTGCGTTGCTTATACGGGGTGGAAGGGACACCGACGAGAAAACGGTTACCACGTATTCAGTACATCATTCTGAGCCGCACAGACACATAGAAATTTTCCATCGGTTATTAAAAAAAAATCAGCTGTGTCCTACAAAAGTGCAATACCTACACGGCAGCTGATTTTTTTTTTAAATTTCTATGTAGTGCTCAGAATGATGTACTGAATACGTGGTAACCGTTATCGCATCAGATCCCTTCCACCCCGTATGCATAGCTAGTTATATCTATTAGAATTACTTAACGCGTTAGTTTTAACCCTTAAAAATCCACCCCCATCAAATAAATACCAACAAATAAATATGCAAAACGACGTAACAAGAACTAATAATAAAACACATGACGACGTTTCCAGTATTAGCTCCCCAGTCAATTTCCTTAAGCGGCATATAAATCTCTCAGACGCGTCGGTCTCATCTTCTCGCGGAAATGCAGACCCAACCCGGTAGAGTTATAGTGTGTTTTAACAGGGGAAATGTTCTAGTTTTTCACTTGTCTCCTGTTCCTTACTGCTTTATTTTCTATGTAGATTTTGTGGTCTGTGGGAATGAAGTAATTTTGTGTTGGTTAGAGTGATGTGGGTTTTTAGCTGTTAGGAGGAGGGTAGTTACGGTGTTTTTATTTTCGTGTTTGAGAATATGTCAAAAATTTCCTGATTCCTGATCTTCCAGCACAACGGAATAAGTACAGTCACGAGCACCAATATGTATACACTTTCCTAAATTTAAGTACAATTTTCGCGAGAAAAACGATTGTAACTGGCAGATAGGATCTTTTTCATAAAAATATGAGTTCCAGAATACTATGTTTGTTAAAACATGAAATTTTAATCAGAACAGTAGAAGAAAATCACTTTTAAAATTTGTTAAGTGTTTACATATACTCGTGACTGATGTCTGTTTGTCTATTTGGCCGATATGACCAGGACCACATCTATATTAACTATGCGATGACCCATCCAAAGTTGCGGATGATTCGTCCCCTTACAATTTTGATTCATCCGCGGATGAAATATTTTGCGGATGAGTAGTGACCTAAGTCGACTGTACACTCTGTAAGTACAAAACTTTGTTGCTGATGTGACAGAAGCTAATAATTCTAAACTATATTGGAAATTGACTTCATCTCGCGGCTTCACTCGCAAGGAGTTCAGAATTTATCCTACGGGAACGTAATACCAGGAAAAGCTATGTCCCATCCTAGTTTATTCTACCTGCGTAAAAACATCGAAATCAGTTCAATCATTTACATGAAAAGATAACAGATTAAAATCCTGAAAAGTTAATAGACAAAATTACTTTCGCATTGGTAATCTTGTTAGTGGATTGATCGGAAAGCGGTTTAGAACATTTTTTCAATAAAACCTTTCCTCAAAATAAAACTGCGGCAGTAAATAATAATATGTATTATGCAAGTGACAGGCTACACTGCACGAGTTTCTATTTCACGCGCAAACGGTCCGAGCGCGCCGGTCTGAGCGCATCTGAATTTATGCGCGGCTGCGATGACGGGCTGTCGCGGTGTCGCTTCGCCACTGGTAGATGCATAACCCTGTGATATTTTATATTGGGAGGTAATTTTATGTGAGAAAATTAGCTATTACGTCAAAATATTTGAAGTAGATTTCGAATCGCTGTCCTCTCATACTTACGTATTAACGCTGTAAGATGAAAACATTGTTTTAACCGAATATTTAATAAGAGTAACCATAGAGGTTCTTGCCGGTTCTTCTCCATATGAAATGACCAACCCGAACCGTGGACCTATCTTTTGAAGTTTTGTAAATCCAATCCCATAATCATGTGTATGGGAAATAAATTATGTCGATTTTGTTTTTTTTTGAACATTAAATACGAAAATAACCAGATGTGTCCACAATTGAACGTGGACGAAGCAAAAGGATTATGTAACTATCACAGTAGTTTCTCTGTAGTTTCTGCCTACCTTTATTTATGGGAAAAATGAGGGAGTGTGTATGTATGAATCAAAATCAAATCATTTATTTCAAGTAGGCCAGTTACAGGCACTTTTGAACTGTCGAAACAAAGACAACAATCAAATGTAGCTACAGTCCCAGTCACAAGGCATAAAAACTATGAAAGTACTATAGTTGCCCAGAATGATATATACACATTTTTAATGTAACTGGATGACAAACAAGCCAACGAAGATCCACTTGATTATGAAGGCCACCGCAGACGGCTTCATGGGTATTCGTGTAGATACCACAGACATTTTAGATGTATTGCCATCACACAGACACAGCTGAAATGTCTCAACTGCTTGTGATGACAGCAGCACAGCAGATGTGATGTGATACAGGATCGATGATTAGGCCAAGAAATCGGTTACAGCTGTAGCAATCTCCATTAAAGCAATTTCAATATAACAAGTTCAAGTCCCAAGGTACAAGACACCTAACGGTAATATTTGAATTCAGTCTTTCTAACCAATCTCATACGCATCTTTATCGATCACCCTAACTAATTTTCAAATACTCCATGTAACATAGTACAAGAGCAGCCCCCGTAGCATGACCACCGTAGACAAGGATTTCTTTGACGGAAGAATCGAGAAAATGACAGATAGTGCAAAGAAATCTGTCACTGTGTCGACACAGTCTGTCATTTTGTCGATTCTTTCAGGCAGGAAGATGATGATACTTAAACAATGTAGCATTTAAGTTAGTTATAAGTAATTCAAAATTTAATTTGTAGTACAACCAACCATATTTCCTTCGTTGGCATTTTATTGCTAAAATATCGCGATAAAGGCACTGAAACCCAAAATACAGGCATTGCTAAGTCGGTTGCAGTGGCTACATCCATTTATTAGAAATTAATACTGCCAAACTATTTTTCGGTAAAATATTACCTACTACGTTTTTTGAGGAATAAATTAATTTATTATGTACACTATATACAGACTAAAAAGAACTAAAGTAATGATAAAAATAAGACTAAAAGTAAGAAAATATAAACTAATCTAAACAACGACGACAATAGGACACTCAGGCGTCAAAGTGTTCCTCCGCATCGCTGTCATCTGGAAACGTGCCCAGAAGACTGGCAGCATTTCCACGCTGAATAGCAATGCTAATTCTTTGGCCAAAGAAAGAGCCAGCCCTCTGGTCACGCGAAGTGTCGACCAGTCGGCGAGAGATTTCCTTAAAAAGGAGACGGGCAAAAAATTATTATTATTATTTATTATTTTTTCACACACACGACAAAAAATCGCCCATCCACCCAATCCCTTACATGAACAGTTCCACCATACTCAACAAAACAAGTAGAGACCCGTGACATATTGGGACTGACAACTTACGAATTGTTTGCGAAAACTTATCAAAGATACCGAAAATATGCCGCCGAAGACAATATTTTCGCTTATCTAGCATAATTTATGCGAAAACTTAGCGAAACTTGGTCACTTAGAGAGACGATTCGCTGGAGACGTCGATCGCGATAAAATCATACTTTTGTAGTAATAACGTTTCTACGGAGTTTCTGTTTGCCATTTTGTAATGTTATTATTCAAATTGTTGAATGTTTTGTTCGACATTTTCAGTTCTGCTTAAATTGTTGTTTTGGAACAGATAAGGGATGTTTTGGAGGGTAGGTGTTTTTTTTTTGTCAAGGACGTTTTCCAAGCGCGACTGCTGAGCATGAGGTCAAGGGTTTGATTCCCGGGTCGGGCAAAGTGTGAAAATTTCTCAGTAGCAGACACGGTGTCTGGATTAGCGTCCGATTGATGGTAATAGGCTCTCACCCTATTACATTGGACTTAAAACATAACTGGTGAAATGTGGGTTTACTATAACCTTCGGGGATGACAGGCGTGATGTTATGTTATTTGGGAGTTTCGAATTGATGTAACATAGGAATTTGTGATTTCTGGAAAAAATATTTCCTATTGGTTCCCGATTCTTATACAACAATATTTTTAGTATATGCGAAACCTGAATATAGTTTGTTCAGAATAAGTAACTGAATCGATTCCAATAATTTTTAAACCATGTGATTATTTTTCCCAAAAATATTTAAAAAGTTGGACACATGGCTTGCCATGCCCTTTACATGGGCATTACTTGCCCTTAAGGGCATTACAAGGGCATTACATGCCCTTAAGGGCATTACATGGCTCAAATCCCAAAAACAGCGTATGTTCAAAGAAATTTGTTGTTGAATCCCTTCGTGCGTTTTCCGTGTAAAAAAAGTATGTTATAGTTAAGTTCATCACAAATAAATTGTATTGTTTAAAATTTTAATAAACCTTCTCAATTTTTTTTGGTTAATCGTAGAAAATAGGTCCTTTTTCAACCTTAATTGTAAATTATCTCTGTAACGGCTGAATAGAACGGCATGAATTTTGTAACAACAAATACGTAATGATATACTTAACAATCTGTATTGTTTTTTTTTCTGTTATTTCTTTTAATATTTTTATTTTTTTTAGGTACCTACTGCCAAATTATTATTATCAATGAGCTCAAGACGACGCTGGAGGCGCGCGCTGCGTGGTGACCACGATTTTGTACGGACAACTAGATAACAGAACAAGCTTATAACTTTGTGATTTTTCATGATACAGTTTTGAAATTTTGTACATAGATTCTTTACATAAAAATACTAGACACGTGTTTCAGGTTTCGCAAATACTAAAACTAATGTTGTATAACTTGTTCTGGTTAAAAGTAACTCATTCATTTCTATCGCTATTCATTTGCTAAACGTCTCTTTCATCTTTCTTACTACTACTATAAATGCGAAAGTTTGTCAGGATGGTTGGATGTATTTTGATGATATTAAGGATGGATTTTTGTTACTCTTGCACGCAAAAACTTCTGAACGGATTATTATGAAACTTGGCATACAGATAGGTTATAACCTGGATTAACACACAGGATACTTTTTATCCTCCACGCAGGCGAAGCCGCCAGCATAAGCTAGTGTTTAAATAAATAAATAAATATTTACGCAGCATTTAAAGATTTTCTTTATTACATTTTTTTTTTTTTTAACAGGATCAACTAAATTGTAATGTCGTGTGGAAAGTTATGAGTATGAATGTGGAATAATAGTAGACGAAGACCAAAGAAACGATGGATGGACTGTGTGAACGATGATATGGCTAGAAAGGAGGTTTCTGATGAGATGACGACTAATAGAGAAGTATGGAAGAAGAAGACATGCTGCGCCGACCACAAATGATGGAATAAGGCCAAAAGCATCTAATTAAATAAGCGATACATATTTTAACCGTGTAACCAACGGGCAGATTTACTAATCAAAGCAGTTTCTAGATTGCTTAGGAACACGACTCTCTATTATAATTGGGTTATAAATTACTCAATTAATAGCCCCGGAGATTGAGTGGAAATTGACAATTTACGGCTTTACGATCTAACTTAAGATATTCAAGGTACTATGGTATGTATCGTGTACTTACAACTTTACGATCTATGTTGGAAATTAGTTATAGTCGCGAAGACCATTCCATAAATCTGTTGGTGTTCCATACTGGCCTGGATATTGAACACAAGATAGCTTAGGCGTGAAGCTATCTTGTGTTTTCCAAGGTTTGAGCAGATAGATAGGTAGATAAGTACAGTACTTATGAGAAACTGAGCAGCGGTGGCCCAGTGGTGGCGGTCCCGACTTAAGAGCAGTAAGTCGTGGGTTCGAATCCAGCCAGAACGCATTACTTTGTGTAATTTATTTCATCACTACTGCTCTCAAAACGGTGAAGGAAAACATCGTGAGGAAACCGGCATGTCCTAGAACCAAAAATTCGAAGACATGTGACATCTACCATCCCGCACTGGGCCCGCGTGGTGGATTATAGCCCATTCCCTCTCATAGAGAGGAGGCCTGTGTCCCAGCAACATTATAGGCTGATTATGCTATTATGCTTATGAGAAACCATCATACACTTTGCAAAACCCTGAGATCGAACCTAGCACCCCATGCTCAATCGTCACGCTAGCTACCAAAAAGAGTCAGCAAATCCAATAATAGTCCTCCGGCCAGTTTTCGGTCACAGCGGCCAATCTCGGCGGAAATTAGCCAGCATTGGCGCGGGAGACGTTATAGTGCACAAGTGTGTGCGCAGGCACAGGTGGACTCTCTGTTCCTTTACTCACATATTATTCCGAAGGGATGGTAACACCGACACGACCGGAGGGAGATCAGGTGCAGGACCAACGGTTTAACGTGCTCTGCCGAGGCACGGGGGTATCATACCGCCCACTTCCAAACTCCAGGCTGTACTGAATTTTTTATTTTTATTTATTTGTTTAACTATTTATGTACACACAGAAGACAACACAAGAAAATTACTGTATAATATACTAGCGACCCGCCCCGGCTTCGCACAGGTGCAATATATACATATAAACCTTCCTCTTGAATCACTCTATCTATTAAAAAAAACCGCATCAAGATCCGTTGCGTAGTTTCAAAGATTTAAGCATACAAAGGGACATAGGGACAGAGAAAGCGACTTTGTTTTATACTATGTAGTGATGAGTACAAGGGTACAGCTTAATTTATAAGAAATTTCTTCCAGCAGACCCGCAAAAAGGAGAAATGTAGACGATAGTGTGTAAAAAGGAAGAGAATAATGTGTTTATGTGCCTTAAAAAACTTAACCTATAAAACTATATAAAAGTAAATATTAATATATACTTAGATAAATACATAATGCTAAGATATATAAACTAATAAAAATATATATGTATATTATAAATCATAATAGAGAGGAAAGGTAATGCTAAATGCTTGCTTAAATGCACTTTTTTAGCGAATCCGGGATTCGAACCAAGGACCCCACGAGACCAACGGAGCAGTAAATCTACAAGAGCTACACACTTGAGACAAATCAAAAATTAAAACACCCCCCCTCCCTCATCTCACAAAAGTTGTTAGACTCAGGAAATAGGTTACTGCGGTGAAATAGGAAATGCTATGGAAATTTTACAATGTCGTCTGGGGCCCTTTATAGCCCTTTTGGTCATGGGTTGAGTGATAAAGATGGCTTCCACTATGTTAGGGGAGGGCCTGAAATGTAAACATGTAAGTGAATTTGTGTTGGCATGAAATCTTTTTGTGAAAAATATCTGGTTTGTGAAAAGAGTGTTCGTGTTTCTTGTTGTGATATGGAAGGAGCTAATCTACATTTGTATCGCCCTAAAAGAAAATTCAAGCCTTATAGACCGACTGCTTTAAAGAGTCCTCGCGACGGTATCAATTTAAATGGAATTTAATTCTGAAGGTTGATCACGTATTGGTTCAACGATACTCGTAATACCTACGTGGATTATAGTTATTTTGGGATATTGTTATGACTTTGTGGGCGTTTAATGGCCCTTTGATGGAGCAAGAGGGAGGACTCATTAAAGCAGCCGGTCTATAGTTTAAATCATTTTTTTTATCAGCTGGTTCTCTCGGTTCCGGAAAGCCAGATAAAATCTAAGATCAGGTAATCTCTCAAATGAACCAAAGCTAACCAATAAACTGATGAACAGAAACAGGTTATTTTTGTAAAACAGGCCTTATCAGAAGCTGAATTTCGCTTTAAAAAGATATTTACAACCACGACGTGCGTGAATTCGATACCATTAAGTGGTTTATAGCCCTTAATACTAGCTCCTACATTACCGCAGAAATTACAATCTGACAGATACAGATCTGAAAGATATTGTAGATAACCAAAGAAGCGATGCGATGGATGGACTGTGTGAAGGAAGATTTGAGTAGAAAGGAGGTGACTGCTGACGTAAGAAGACATGCTGACAGAACCCAAATAAATAGGGATAAGGGCAAACGAATGATGGTGATGTTGATGATTGAACCTGCTAAAGGATATAGGTCTGTCCGACACACAATGAGAGTGTCCATACTACTACACTTTTGGCTACCTTATAAACGTCTGACGCTGCTATAGACGTAGATACCACTGGGCCCAACAATCCAGAAGAGTACCATAACATAAACATCACGCTTTTAATCCCCGAAGGTTTAGGCAGAGGTGTAAATAATAGTACACCGACATTTCGCCAGTTATGATTAAGTCCTATGTAACCGGGCACAAATCCAGACTCCGTAGCTGCTACTGAAAAATTCCTGATGGAAAAACCCAATGACACTTTGCCCGATCCGGGAATCAAATCCAGGACCTCATGCTCAACAGTCGTGTTTGCATGCACTAGACCAACGAGGCAGTCAGAGAATAGTACATCAAGAGTCCATAAAAGAGTACCGTCTACTCAAAAAGTAAAAGCTAAAGGCGACTAAAATTAAAGTAAGTTGCAGCCTACAATTTTCATCAATTTGATCGTCTAAGAAATAAGTGACAATCGTGGACATACCGACATACTTACATACCACATTGCACAGGGGTGTTCCCCTCATAATTCAATATAAATAACGTTGAGTTTCTCTCGCCATTCTTACGATGTACGCGGTGTGATGCAACGGGGGTGGACGGCTATTCTTGGATATATATAGAGCTGTTGTTATTTATTGTGTAGTGTTGTAGTAAATTTAGAATGGCTCGTGTGGTTATTGGTTGACACGTTTTGTTACTGTACCTAATAATTTAAATAATTTATACAATACTATAAACATTAAAAAAAAATAACATAGTTTAGTTTATTTATTAATAATTATCAAAATTACAGGTCATATTTTGAAAATAAAATAAAAATAAAAACACAAATCATAATACATTAAAAAAAGAAAACAAATCATTATACATTAAAAAGAGCATCAAACACAAATTTTCATAAATTAAAAAATAATAATTATTACACACACATTATACAGAATAATAGAATCATATATCATAAAGTAACTAATTTAACAATAAACTAAAAAATGGCGTCAAAAAACTTCACTTTATAATTTCCTATTCAGTTTCGGATACTGCACACACAACACAGCACAGCTAACACAGACAACGAACCAGATTCCTGAATCAAGATTCTGGGGATCTCTGGCTCGTGTCAAGAGTATAATATCATTATGAACACAAGATCTATCATGTTTATCAAGGTAACTTTGTTTTTGTCCTGATTGTAGTTATAAAAATCATTTTGTACAATCAGTGGGAGATTGGCTAGTCTGCTTAAAATCCCCCTAAACCACCTCTCTTTCTCGAGCCAAACTTAGCCGTTGTTAAACCGGCCAGTTCAGAAAAGTCAGGTGCGTAGTACTCGCAACCGGCGTGCGTGTATGACCAGATGTTTGAATATGGACGTGGCAAAAGTAGTATGTAATATCGTAGCGGGTGGCGTTCTATGGTTTCTGCCTACCCCCATGGGAAAAAGGCGTGAGTTTATGTATGTATGTATGTTACCTAGCCACTTTTTCTTCCATCGTACCTTCCAATACAAACAACAGTAATATGTGCACACAAAACACAGACACACCAAAATGATACCCAGTCACACCCACAAAACTCTATCACATATCGCAACCCTCACGCTACCACAAGCGGGGGGGCGACAAACATCATAGCTCCGTTCATAATCGTTGGAAGCAGACACGTTAAATACAGGAGCCTATAAAAATTGTGCAAAAACCATAAATTTTCGCTCACATTCAATTATTAGAGGCGCAGGAGACGCGTGGCGGTCTGTGAAGGGAGATGAAGTAATTATGGAATGTAATGTGTGGTACGCACTTGTAGTTTTGTAATAAATCAACGAGGTACGTGGAAGGAATATGTGGGAACGAGGAGCGATTGCAATTTTGTGTTTCGTAATCAATTAGGTTATATTGTTTCGTCAGAAAATGTTTGTTTGTGTAAGTTCAAGTGTGCAAAATAAATGCATGTCAAACCTAAAATTCAATAGATTTTGATTTCAGAACTTCGATGAAGGCAAATAAATCAAAAAAAGAACAGACATTTCGCGATAAAAAATGTCTTTCTCAACTTTCAAATGTTTCTTTTTAATATGATTTGAGGACATGGATGTGTTGCTCTAATTTTGCTGTACTATATTTGGAACAGTGTAATCAATTAAACAAGTTTTATAAGAACACAACAGTTTATAAATGGAACAAAGATACTTGCCTACAAAAAGCTAACAAAATTGATTTTATCCCCAAATAGCCGTCACAATAGTTCCACACGTCCGGGTCACGCCACCATCACGCAACGGACACGGCGCGTGGTCGCAGTGCGGCCGCATTTGTCACGCGGCTCAACCGCACTCGGTGCCATCCGTCATATGCTCTTGACTACATCGGTTGTGTCATAGATTATGGGAAGTGTAGATGGCTCACCCATTTTGTTTGGAAAATAAAGTTTAATGGTTTAATGGTCTAATTTGTCCATGTAGATTCGCGCAACAACGCTTTCCGCGTTGGTGCGAAAGCGTTGGTGCGATTAGCTAACAATTTTAAAGAAAAGTTAGTGACAAAAATTGAAAAGAGTATAATTAGATGGTTTGATCATGTGGAGAATCCTTTCCACATGATCAAACCATCTAATTATACCAATCCATCTAAGCACACTCTTTGTAAGTACTCTTTATCACTAACATCTGCGTTTTTATACCTTTAGTCGCCTTTCACTCATCCGAGTGAAAGGCGACTAACAACTTTTTTATTTACCGAGGCCCCAAAACTATCCCCTCTACACAACTACTTACTCTTTGCCAGCCCTCAAGCAGGCATCTGTTAGGTATCGGGTTATTGCCGAACCAACCGCAAGTGTCCCGTTAAAATATTACCCGGTATTACCCGACATTACCGGTTATTACCGGGTATTACCGACGCGTGCCGAATATTACACGTCATTACAGTGGTCATAAGTTGAGAGGCTGTGGTAATAAGTGGGTTCGTATGGTTTATGTTGTCATTTTGACCCTAGTTTTGTGGTGATGTCGAAGCTCTTTTTATGTTGGTGATAATTTTATGGAGGTAGTGCGTGGTGCATTCTTGGTTAGAATTGCACTACTGTTTGTTTAATTTACTGTAAATATTTACCACTAGCTTTCGCTCGCGGTGTCGCTCCCGGTATGTGCGGAATGTACTCACGGGAATGTTTTAAATGTAGTCTATAACAGCTGAGGGATAATGTAGCTTACCGTCAGTAAAAGAATTTTCGAAATCGGATCAGCAGTTCCGAAGATTACCCCTAACATACAAACCTCTTTATAATATTAGTACAGATATACATTTGCGAAAATGCAGGGCATGTACGCTAAGCTTGAAACCATGTATTTTCAGGCACCATTACAAATACCTATGAAAGTTTAATAATATGAGTATTATGTAGTTCAACACAAGCAAACAATCAAGCATGAATTTAGCTGCCTAAGCTTTTACGCATCATACAATCTCAAAGCAGGTCAAAATTAGGCGATAAGTCTTATACGATTAAGTACGAAATACACACCTGCCCTGCAAATTATTATGGCAATGCTTCCAGTACGTCTTTTAATAAACAACCCAACAATTAGCATTACCAGACAACAGCCCATATAAAACATAACTTCCCGCCACAGACTGCTATTACCAGACCATAACCAACACCCATAGAAGGGAGAAACTCCCATAATCATATAAACTTGACATAAGGATTAGTGCGCTATCATGGTTATTAGTAAACACAGGTGGATACGGCTGCTATCCTCGTGGCTAATCCCTTAGAGGCTGCTTATGACACCATAGAGCGTCATAGTCTATGGCATCGTAAGGAGACACTGAGGGGCTAAGCCTTATGAGTGTCGTTATCATAAGATGTTCTCAGGATTGTTAATGGGAATGTGAATTCTATCGATTTTTCAATAGAGACTGAAATAGTTATTATATATATATCCGATGGGTCACCAACGGGACCCTATTACTAAGCCTCCGTTGTCCGTCCATCCGTCCGTCTGACAGTCAGCGGGCTGTATTCGATGCTCCGTAATATGTAGACAGTTGAAATTTACACAGAGTGTGAATTTCTGTTGTCGCTGTAACAACGCTTCCACGATGGTACCGAACCCATCATGCGCGAGGCGACTCGCACTTGGCCGGTTTTTTCTACTGTACTGTGACTATTTAGCGCAATCGGCCTATAATGTTCTCCCACTGCTGCGACAGGCCTCCTGTCTATGAGAGGGAATGGGCTATAATTTTGTGACTGTACGTAAGTTAATTTTAAGGTTTTGTATCCAAATGGCTAAAACAGACCCCTTATAGATTCGCCCTGTTCGTCTGTCTGTCTGTACGTCCGTATGTCACAGCCATTTTACTCCGACACTGCTGGTATCACACAGGTGGTGTTGTTTGGTGCTACTCGCACACACAGGGTTCCCGTGTGAGTTGTGTGAGTCCAACTCGCACTTGGCCGGTTTTTATTAAAAGTAAACTTCACTGGCGATTGATTCAATAAAACCCAAGATTCAAGACAATATTTTTATCTTTCTTCTGTATTTATTTCAGTTAAACTAGCATTTTAGTAAGTACCTAAACATCATAACATAAAAAATACGACAACATTTTTACACAAACATTCCTTTACCACCATATTCCCGGAAAACGTGTAAAGCGACACCTCTGAAACGACCCGCACTAACACTTAACAATTAGTCCTGTTAACATAATGGTAATTAACACTATGTGTACAGTACATGTAGAGTAGCGTACAGTCAAAACTTGTATACCTTCGTCAGTTTTAAAATAAGAATTTTTGTTTTCTCAAGTTAGCACACCTTGATGACTGTAATGCAGTTGCATCAAGAGATATATATAACATTCGTTTTAGTATATGCGAAACCTGAAACACTTGTCTAGTATTTTTATGTAAAGTATCTACGTACAAAATTTCAAAACTGTATCATGAAAAATCACAAAGTTTTATGCTTGTTCTGTTACCTGGTTGTCCACACAAAATCGTGGTCACCACGCGGCGCCGCCGCGCGCGCGCCTCCAGTGTCGTCTTGAGCTCATTAATAATAATAATTTGGCAGTAGGTACCTAAATGATTGCGATAGGTACTTGGTGTCGTTCGGTGTAAAACTTCTAACCTTTTTTAAATATTTTTAGCACAAAATATAACATGGTTCAAAAACTATTGGAATCGATTCAGTTACTAATTCTGAACAAACTATATTCAGGTTTCGTATATACTTATAAAAATGTTGTATAGTAGTCTATGATACAGATTGATTAATTCCTTGCAAATAAAAATCAAAATGGCATACACCTATGACCAATGTCGGAATTGACATTAGCCTTAAATCTTTATGGTCAAAATCAATATCTGTTAGTGTCAATTTTTTTTTTCAGTCGCTGTGATAGGCTGAATATCATTCTGCGGTATGGATATAGTTTTTTTGACGGACGGTCACACCTTTTCAATCATCGCGTTGCCTTATAACTTTGATTTTTTCACAGCTGAAAGATACCATAAACCCGAATATTTGATATAAACAACTTGATAACTTTACACGTTTCTGAGAAAAAGGGTAGTGACAGACAGACGGACAATAAATTTTAGTGATCCTATAAGGGTTCTTTTTCCATTTAAGGTACGAAACATTAAAACGGTACAAAGCCGGACTTATGAGTTACATTATGATACAATAGAATCGGCAAAACAGATTTTAATAATCACAAAGCAGTCAAAAATAACCCTTAAGGTGACGAAGGTGTTATAGACTCGACTGTACAGCACTGAACAGTACAGGACTACAGGTAACGCAATCATCCGCTTTAATGACGTCGTTAACTTGCATGCAATGTGCGATGTTGCTGTACTTGCGTGTTGGACCGTCTGGGATATAGACGTAACTGCAAATTGGGAAAAATATAGTAATATTCTAACCCAGGTGGTCTATCCGTTTGCGTGAAAAGTTACGTAAAAAGGCAGACAGACCGTGTTAATTTTACTTGTTTAAAATTAGAACAATCACTCCGCTTGACCAAGGGTGTTAAGGGTAAACTGAAACAGACGTCTGGTGTGGCGTCCATGGCAACTATCTAGTCCTGGCATACTTCCGATAAGACACTGTTTAAGGCCAATGATGACGATTGTTAGTTATTTCGAGCTTTCTTCCGATCTTCAAGATGTTAGATAATCTCAATTAATAAATTTGTTACGTACGAGCAAAACCCGCACCATATCAATTGTCTCAATATTATGTTAATATCGACGCGCAGCGTATGAATAAAACACTTACACAATGTTAAGTAAACGGTCAGTAGTCGCATAGCACCGTTTGGGTTAACAACAAAAGGGACTCCATTCGCCGCGAGTCTATCAGTTATCAGTTTTGGGTTTACTTTTAACACACAAATTCAATCATTCTATCAGTCTATCATTTAAATGTACCTTACCTGTACATTTTTGGTCCTTCGAGCCGGATATCGCGTGTGTTCATTGCAGTGTATACTCAGACTTTACTCATCTATACTAATATTATAAAGCTGAAGAGTTTGTTTGTTTGTTTGTTTGCTTAAACGCGCTAATCTCAGGAACTACTGGGCCGAATTGAAAAATTCTTTTAGTGTTTGATAGCCCATTTATCGAGGAAGGCTATACGCGACCAATAGGAGCGGAGCATTTATGAAAAAGATTGCAAAAACGGGGAAAATCCAAGCGCAGACGAAGTTGCGCGGGTCAGCTAGTTGTATATATACAGTGTTTTCTATCTAAAATGATCATCAAAATACGCACTTACCCCACCATGCAGATCCATCGTGCTACTAAAAGGGGTTGCGCGTTACTAACTACTGAGTACCATCAGGCTCGTTGTGTTATTAACATGTAAATGTGACGTCACTGTATGTTTGTTTGTCACTGCGCGACGAAATTTACTGCTAAATATGATGCGGCAGATATGACGTAAGTTACGTTATGTGTGTTAGCTACGGAATAATTGAAGAAATAAAGCTTAAGGACATAGTCTACAGGGTGTAACAAGACCCTTAACGAAGCCGTCAACCAAGCATTATATACTTACATCAAACTAAGTAACTTTACGCAAAAATTATTGCTGGGAAACGATTTTTTTTTGGGGTCAAAAATTTACAGAATCAGAATCAGAATCTTTATTTGTGTAACATAGGTATTTACATAAAGGTCTTAAGTTAATTATATGGGCGCTATGTTTTGCCGTGAAGGCGTACAAATATTATTTAAAATAAAAGCAAACAGTAAAACAAAAGGACTCAATGTAACGCAGTCAAAACATTGTGCTGATGGATGATTTTTTTTTGGAGCACGGATGACGTGGAGGTGTTTTTGTTTGTTTTGCTGTGCAAGACAAATAAATACGTTTTTCTTTTTTTGTTTCTTTTCTTTAAACACTAAAATTGTCATTATACATACCGAGTAAGTATCTCTACCTACCACACTACCCACAGATTTAACGTAACCATATTGAAAACCATTACATAAGCCAGTTTGCATTGCAGATTCGCGTTAGTGCAATGCAAATACTAATAGATGCTCGCCATTGTACATACAGTGTACACTGCGGGACAAAAACACGTCGTCCATGGAAAATTGAATTTCCATAGAATACGCCTCTGACCAAGCCGGGATGGGTTTACAATGGAATCTAATAAGTCTTTGTGTTTACCAAATGGCATTGTAACGGAATGTCACTTCAATTATTAGTGGGTCGATTTTGTGGGTGTGAAGTGTAATGTAGATTTTGGTTTAGTTAGGGCTATTTTGTAAGTTGCCGAGGTTGCTACATGGTGTTCCTAATGTAACGGAGCTGTGCAATCATCATCTGCGTAGCCTTTTCCCAACTATGTTGGGGTCTGCTTCCAGTCTAACCTAATGCAGCTGAATACTATATTTTAAATGGAGCGACTGCCGATATTACCTCCACATACCAGTTAGTACTGAATAATACGATATCCCTTGGTAAGACTGGTTGTCAGACTTTCGGGCTTTTTGCCACTGACTACCTGTAACGACTGCCAAAGATCTACAAATGACGTGCTTTCCGAGGCACGGGGGAAACTCACTATGTAATTCACAAATGGAGATCCACAAACCAACCTAGGCAAGCGCGGCTTAAGAAGATCGACCCGAGCGGCTGTTATTATTTAAGCACGAGCCCCAATAGTAACGGGAGACTTTTTTCTTTTTTTGTTCCGTGCTATTGAATTTATAGTTTATTGTAATTTTTTGTCATTTTGTATGATGCAGGTCATGTCCCTGCGACAAATAAATATTTTTTCTTTCTTTGCTTTGTTTTCTTTCTTTTCTTCCTTTTCTTTCTTTTCTTTCTTTTCTTTCTTTTCTTTCTTTTCTTTCTTTTCTTTCTTTTCTTTCTTTTCTTTTTTTTTCTTTTTTTTTCTTTCTTTTCTTTCTTTTTTTTCTTTTATTTCTTTTCTTTGTTTTCTTTCTTTAACGGAACTGCGCAATAAGAGAAGATTTTCAAAAATTCATACCCTTTTGATGTTGTTAATAAAAGTTTGTATGGAAATTCGTCATTTTTGTTCTTTGGGCACAGTGCTTGTAACAATAAAATAATTAAACAGATTCTTTAAAGAAAAAAGGTGATCGATGAGGACCGGTGCATTCAACGTTGTATGGACGTTGTCGAATATAAACTTTAAATTACCGATAGCATGTGAGTAGGATTTTCTTTTTTCTCTAAGTAAATTCTTATCCAAGGATAAAAGGCACAGGAATATTATGTAGGACATACCTGTTAAAGCACTATTGAGGTACTTTTCAGCAAATTTTAAAAGTCTTCGATGCAACCTACAGGGAGACACAAACGCTTTCCATGTACTCAGTAAATCATTCTGAACACATACAGAAACCTTTTTCATAGATTTTTTTTTCAAATATGCTTTACTACAAAAGAGCAATACCTGCACGGTCAAAATGTATGCTAACTGTAGATTTTTTTTTTAAATTACCTACGATAAAATACTATGAGGTTCAGAATCATGTACTGAAAACGTCGTAAGCGTTTGTGCCTCTGTGTCCGCCCCACCCTGTATACCTACCATCTATATGCCTGATAGAGACACCCCAAATTACTTTACCCAAATCCATATAGGGTGACTGGTAATTAGTGACCGATACTTAAACACGTGATTGTACTCATGATTACAAACAACTTTCCCAAAGAAACATTTTTTTATACCTACTCATTCACTTTTATCACAATAAAACTTACAGAGCGGGTTAGCGAGCCGCGCGGGTGCTCTGCCTATGCACTGTTGCACGGTACGATAGTAATGAGAGAACGGCGCGGCATCACGCGGCTAACAGCTGATAGGTCAAAGACGCGCGCGCGCGAGTTTCATACGGCTGTTGTGTTATTGTTATAAAAGTGAAAGAATATAAAAAAAAATTGTGGGAAAGTTGTTTGTTGTCATATTTACAATCACGTGTTTAATTACCAGTCACCCTATATTAAAAGACACCTAGATAAATCTACTAATCAGTAAATAAGATACCTGTCTTTTTAGAACAAAATAAGTTAATAAACCAATTTCATCCAATGATATAATTTTACCACACTAGGTCGTACCCTAACTACAGAACCCAAGGTACGGCAGTCCAAATATGATTAATATTGCAAATAAACCGATCGCAGCAAGTTTTGTTTGAACACCTCTCCCTCTGCCAGACTCCCTAGGGAGCCGGCTTAATTATTTTAAAGTTATGACTAAGTGAATTGCTTAAAATGTGTTTGGGCTGTAAACTTGTGATTGGGAATGAGAGGCGTGGGTAATGGAGATTTGATACGGTCGGAATGCCTTATTTTGGATCAGACGGCTTTTAGCTCTAAAGGGACGATATTATGAAGTGGGCTGTGGTTCCACTCCCGTACCGCAGCAATCAAAGAATTGGCCGATCTACGTATGACGGTACTACGTTGAATATACCGGTTCTCGTGTGATCATCTAAGTTAAGCAACATCGGGCGCGGTCAGTACTTGGATGGGTGACTGCCACCGGGGAACACCGTGTCACGTTGCCTTTTTTGTTTTTTTTTTTTTATGATTATTTAGATATTATACTATTAACATCAATAGAAAATTTAGTCGACATAGCAAAGTACAGAAAAAACAGAAATGGGATTTATCGTAAAAGTTTTACTAAAAATAATTGTGATAAGTCAAGTGTGTTTGTCTCAAATTATTTCAAAGAAATGAGCCAACAGATAGATTGATATTTTGATCTAACTTGTTTCACAAAAACAAACAAAAAAAAAAACCAAAAACATCACACAAAAAGAAATCATCAGCAAAATCTTGATAAATCCCAAAATTGACACACAGAAAATTGAATTGATATCACTTCAGCGTCGACCCGAACCATGTACAATGGCCGCACATTATTTGCATTTTCATACAACTGGCCAATCTGCATTGCAAACTTCCACTACGGATATGCTAACTTGAACCAACATATATCTAGAAACAACCCATTTGAAATTACGCCATGACTCTATAACAATACGGTTTAATTTTCAATAGAGGAAATTGTAGGTATGTTATATACAGGTTGGTGTATTTGCTATACGTCGGGTTGTCATGGGTTGGCTTTGACGTGTCGGACAAACAATTGCTCAAACAATGTTTGGACGATGGCTCGTTTGTCAGAATTTGCCGTTTAATTCTCATATAATCGGATATCATACGTAGTTGATAGGTTTGTTTTAGAAATCAGATGTGACAGCGATTTTAATCAGAGGTTGACGTTGAGGTTAACGACGGCGTTTATTGTGTTAGTAAGCGGTTTCATTGCTCTGGATGCTGAAAATGACAACAGCTTCGCTTTGGTGATCTATCCTGGGGTAAATTTAACATTCAGTTTGTCAGCAAGTCATCATCTATGCTAATTTATTCATTGCATTAATGTATCTAAATTAAACTAAACTAACTGACCAATATAATCCTTATTATTCTTATCAGAGAGGTCGGAACCGAAATTTTGTGAACTTGAAGTAAATTCTCTATTCAAAGTTCGAAAACGGCAACCGCTTAACGACCAAAGAAAGGCCTTAACCTTGTAGTATTTATCGCTCCAGATCCTTGCCTTATTCCTGCATGATCTCCAGATAGAGCAAATTGGAACAGCCATCCCAGAATAAATGCCAACTGTTAATGTTTTTGCAAAGGAAAATATGCACATGGGTTTAAAAAGCAACACCCTGTCTACAATCAATACAACAATAAATTTTATTACACTTCATGGAATTTTAAAACACCCATCAAATTTACACTTAGTGCCAAAACATTGGTACACTCGTCACGTCATCGATCGATTACAGTGCTCGCTCGTAAACTTGGCACTTTCAATTGCTAGACAGTGTAAAGTTAGATCCTAAACGTGCTGCCTTATTAAGCAAAAATCAACCTTAATGCCAGGATATAAGTTAGCTATAGATGCCAAAATTAGCGTGGTTTTGTCAAGAAATCGTAATTTTATGGTGAATGTCTAGGGAGCTTTTGAAAATTTTAGGGCCTTCATTCACGACTAGTTTTAGTAGATATAATTTTTACTGCGATTTTAATAGTATTTTGATCGCATCTCGATCGTTCGCATTTTGTTTTAGTACTTGGACAAGGGAATAAAAAGACATAGTTATCTGTAGGTGATGTGTCTAGCAGATGTCTGTCTTTTATGTCGAATAAATCGAAGTGTAAGTTTTTCTAGACCTTTTATAAAATGGCTAGTTAGAATTTTAGGACTTACTAAGTAGGGCTTGCAAATATTCGACAATTTTGCAATTCGAATATTCGATATTTTTTTTAGGGCTATTTTCGAATAATTCGAAAATTGTTCGAATATTAAATAAAAAAATAAGTTTTATAGAAATCTTGTAATTTAATTTCTAAATAGTCTTTATACAATTCAAACAGTGTTAAAAAAACAATTAAAATAACATTTTTTTTTCTTTTAAAAGAACACAAAGGATTAAAATAGGTGTTAGCTATTCTAATCCTTCGTGTTGAACTGCAAATAATCAACTACTTTCTTCAATTAAAATAGCTAACACAATCAATAACAAAATCAACGTATATTTTTGGCAGAATAAATAATGGTCAACTTAATATTGTACTGATGATATCAAAACACCACAAAGCAAAAATTTGAAACAAATGCTTAAAATGTTTTAAAATAAACAAATTTTCACAAAATAAACTAATCTTCTGGACATAAACAAAACGCAGTCTTATAAAATCAGTTAAGTATGAGTATTGTAATCCTATCCTACTAATATTATAAATGTGAAAGTTTGTGAGAATGTATGGATGTATGTTTGTTATTCTTTCACGCAAAAACGGCTGGGCCGATTTGGTTGAAATTTGGTAGGTATGTAGATAGGTAATACCCTGGATTAACACATAGGCTACCTTCTGCGGGCAAAGCCGCGGGCGGAAGCTAGTAATATAATAAAATCAAACAAAAAATAACAAGTAACGCAATTAGAGCTTCGATGCAAAATCGGTTTCTTTCTTAATGTTAAATTAGAAATTGTCATTAACAATGTGTGAATTTGGTAATTTAACATTAAATCTTAGTTTTATAACAAAAATAATAAATCACGAGATCAGATCAGATCAGACCTAAGTAGCACGTAAGTAAAGGCACTGTAATTTTTTGTACATGTAGTGTAAAAAAATACAGTACCTTTTTAATCCTATCCGTATCATATACTTTTGGCGTGTTCTTCAACGTTTTCCCTGGAAGTAGGACCTAAGGAAACTTAGAGCATCCATGGATTCATCGTTTAAGGCACATCTTAGATGGTTGCAAATTGCAAATGTATTTGCTGGAAGAAAACACCCTTTCACACTCTACACTTGTAGGTAGTATGCACAGCAGAAAGTCGTATGCTTGGCTCAAATTTATTTGTCTAGGACCTCCTCTATCAAATAGCGCCATTTGCATTAGGATTGACGTTTCCAACTCTTCTCTGCATGTTAAATTTGCTGTGCATGAACGTTTAATTTTATGTGCACTTTTGATTGCTGTTTTGTTTTTGTTCGAATATTCGAATATCATAAATTTTCTATTCGAATATTTGAAACAGTTGATTATTCGAATAATTCGAATATTCGAATGCAAGCCCTATTACTAAGCCTCCGCTATCCGTCCGACCGTCCATCTGTCTGTCACCGGGGTGTATCTCATGATCCTTAATAGGTAGACAGTTGAAATTTTCACAGAAAGTGTATTTCTGTTGTCGCTATAAAAACAAATAAAAATTAATTAATTAATAAAAAGGGAGACCCCTTTAATTTATTTGTTACGGTTTTTATACCTAAAATTGGCTTGAAAAATAATTTTACATACCTATTACATTTAAAAAAATATATATTATAATGGTAACGTTTTTTTTAGCCAGTTTGATTAAGGAACCCTAAAAACAATTAGAACTGGAAGAACCTAATAATAAACCTAAATAAGAAATAACATTTTGTCCGTTAAAAAATCTTCCAACAACCAACTCTGTTTGACCCAAGAACTGATCCCACGACCACAGCCGCGGCAACCACTCTTACGACTGCTAAACTCATTGGACACAGCATTCATATAGACCGGATATTAAATAATGCAGGAACACTGACCGGTTATTCAAACAAACTAAAAATACAAAAACTATTTGTTCCGTTATAAAAAATACACAAAACATTTTAAAACTTCAATATTTGACTGTTGTGACTGTTCGTAAATTACCCTAGGCTGATAAAATTTTCATTTTTTCTAAATCATGTAAATATTAGTATTAATGTCGGTTTTCCCCGAAGGGAAAAAGGCCGTGCACCGCCATCCGCACGGCCCTGTAAGACTCGCCCGTGACTGGTCATCTTTCCACCGACTAAAAGAACTGAATTCCTTAACACGAAGAAGTCCAATGCCTCGTATCATTATTAGAACAAGGAAAGGATTGAAAGATATAGTAAATCAGATTAGGGAATTCATAGTTGATGAAATATATTGAAAGTGGTTTCAAAAGGGTAAAATATAACTGGGGGATACAAAGTATTATTTATATCGCAACCAATAGTTCTTGTAAATAACCCTTACACTAGCGTAATAGGTAATTGGTCAGCCGTGACTCACACGATACTTCACATCTACACCTGGAGCACCCAGAGCGACACTTCCATAAGTGACGTAGGCGGCTTTTCAGCGGCAAAGCGTCGACATCATGCTCCTAGTGAGCATTGTCCCTAGCAGTTCTTTCGAACTGGTGAACGTGACAAAGGCGGCTTTTCAGCGGCAGAACGTCGATCATCATGCTAACCAGTAGACATGGTCCCTAACAGTCCTTAGACTGGTTATATAATAGCTGTGGTATCAAACCATTCCAATCCCACCCCATGGATCATGTGCTCTATTCGTACAACTAGCGCATCTGCAAGACACGTGTTTATGTCAGCCTGCCCGAATCATTTGTCAGAGATAAGAACATATTATTTTAGAATCACTATATGGTTGGACATAATAGGATTGAGAATCAAAACTCAAACGGCAAATTGGCTGAACTGATGGTTAGAGCTAATGAGTACATAATTCAAGAATTACCAGATAGCAGAGTTAATAATCAAAACTCAAGAACCATTTTGCAATAGAGTTGGAGATCAACTCTATTGAAACCCTATAGACAGCCCCAAAAGCGACCCACCCTTTACCACTTCCTAGTGTTGGAGCTGAGGAGAAGAAGTGGCAGAACAAACTCCCCAGCAACACGTTTCTGTCTGTGTAGTTTTAAGAACTTTAATTACAACATCAGCCTAGGATAATTATTGTAATAAAAGACTCACCCAGTCGCTCACCAACAAACACACACACACACTAGATTAGCCTAAACCGGGCTGTTAACCCGACTATATTTAACTTATTCCATAATTATCGTACTCTTGTGACAACGCACTTGGACATAGACTCTCAGTATTCACTACGTTTCCTAACTTAACTCAAATAGCTTTATCTCATCCGGATCCGGAGCCTATCGCGGTGTAAGACCGACTTCCTAACTTAGCTCCACCTCACGTGTGGACTCTTCCGCCATTTCAAATCAACTGCCTCCGTCCACCTATCTTTCTCCCGGCTCCAGCCTCCAAAAACCACCACGCTTGGGTCGATTCCCATAGTTTTTACAGAATTGGTTTATTGCTCTTTTTGTGCAAACGTCTCAATTGTTTTTAACTGCCCTCTCGGCGCCAAAGGCCGGAGTAAATTGCAACCAGATGTTGCACTGGTATTCAGAATTGCCTTTAGAAATCAGATATTTTTATCTGTTTCTTAAGAATTTGTTGAAATATTACATTCGGCCTGTCAGTTAACTATTCATCTCCAATCCCTTTCCCATTAAATAAAGAATTTATGCGTTTCCAAGTGATGCAATATTTTTTACAATTTAACGGAAGAAAGGACACTTGGTTATTAATTACGGTAACTTGCCAGCCTGTCAAGTCATAAAATAGAAATTTAATGTGTTTGTAAGTGGCCCATACCGTGTGATGATTTGAAATAAGAGTCAAGGCTAAAATATTTACTTAATAATTAGGAGTACGTGACAGACAGTCACACTGTGATAGAGGAAAAGCTATATTTTTACTTGGAAATCATTTGTACAGCTCTCTGCCAGCTTTTTTTTTTCATGGACTATCAGTATATCAATTTCTATGACTTTTATGGATTTTTCCTGCGAAGCTGTGAATTTAAGTTGAGTAGACGCAAAAAGGCTAGGTGGAGCCACAATCTTCTTCTTCCTCGTTTCCTCATGACTGAGGGTCGTGACCACAATCTACGCAGTCCCAAAATTTCGATAAACTTTTAAGATGCTTAAGGCTGATTTCAATCTATCATCATCATCATCCACAGCCTGAATTCACCCACGGCTGGGTATAGGCCTCGCTTTCCTTGTGCCAATCTCCACGGTCCCGTGCCAGTCTCATCCAGGTTTTCCCCCTATGGCAACCATGCCCTCTTTCGTTCTTGTCATATGGCATGTTATTTGGACGCGGTCGAGGTAGCGGGCAGACGCTAATGTTCAACTATTCTAAAATTAGTATCATAATAACACAAAATATAGGTCATATTTAGATCAGCCCCCGTAGCATGACCACCGTAGACAAGGATTTCTTTGACGGAAGAATCGACAAAATGACAGATAGTGCAAAGAAACCTGTCATTGTGTCGATACAATCTGTCATTTTGTATATGTCATAGACTGTCAAACCTCGACGGCTGACAGCGGTGGATTGATGTCGTCAAATAGTTTATAAACCAGAAATGTGTATGTTTTACAACTCTATAACTGCAACGAACTTATCCAAACAAGTGGGAAAATACAGAACTAAAATAAATGTACCAAGTTGTGATCACATATATCGATGATCTTGACAAGCAACTCCACCTTGAACTGCACACTTAAAGTGGTCATACTATACACACTAATTTCATAATAAGAGAATGTGTCATGATGTCAAAATTTTATTCTCAAGCCAATCCATTGCCATTATCATCATTGGCCTCTCATTGCCTACTAAAGTAGAACCAAATCACAGAACAATTAGGAAATCCCCAATGATATCTCTATACTTAAACTCCAGCCAGGTTCTATAGAACGCAGACTTTACACTGCAGTTCAATTTAACGTAGGCACCGTCTAATATAAGCGCTGAGTTTGTAGTTGGCATAATTTCGCATTAAGCATTCGCATACAATTAGAAGATGATCAGACGGCTGGCTGTGCAAACTGGATAGATTAACGAACTCCGTGCAAACACGCTATTGGAGGCGATTCGTGCGTCTGTCTGTGTGTTGGAGTGATTGTATGATTACATGCGGTATGAATACTGTTAGGATGTTAGGTTTATGGATGACGAAAATATTGTTCTAAGATTGTGTGCCTTTAGACCATAAAGATGATGGATGGACTGTGTGAAAGATGATATGGCTAGACAGGAGGTGACTGCTGAGATGACGAGTAATAGAGAAGTATGGAAGACGAAGACATGGTGCGCAGACCCCAAATGAATTGGGATAAGGGCAGGAGAATGATGATGATGATGATGAGAATCATAATACGTTATAGGAACTTACAATTACAATTTTGGAAGTAAAATTACTAAAGTGTTTATTTTCAGAAACATTTATTTGGGTAAATCATAGGTTCTCTATGAAAACATAGCACCAGGTCTGTAATCCCCGAAGGATTAGGCAGCATTTCAATTTAAGCATCCTGTAAGAGGTGATCCTATTGTCATCAAGCTGACTCTATAATAATCTCAGTAAAAAAAGGAAAGAATAATAAATTTGGTATCTATGGTGACACAATATTATTTCGCTAAAGTGTACAAAAAGTATAATTGGTTTTCGTCACTATTGAGGAGCTCGTGGCCAAATAATAACAGCCGCACGTGTTCATCTTCAGGTTAAGGTGCGCTTGCCTAGGTTGGTCCGAGGATGGGTGACCACCAATTACATACCAAGTTTCCTCCCTGTCTCGGAAAGCACGTTAAGCCGTCTGTCCCGGCTGTCAAATTGCAGATCTTTGACAGTCGTTAACTAGTCTTACCAAGGGGTATCATCGTATTACCCAGTACTAACTGGGTTGTGTATGTCAGATAGACAGTCGCTCCATGTAAAATTGCTCCTGGTATTCAGCTTCATCCGGTTAGACTGGAAGCCGACCCCAACATAGTTGGGAAAAGGCTAGACTGATGATGATTTCTATCACTATTATTCGATACCTAAATCGAACAACAAATTTAGATCGCAATTTCCCAATGTTATTCTAACCTCAAAATAATGTCAGCCATCACCATCATAAAGGATAACAAACAACCCATTCACTGACGGAATACGTAAATAGATGGCTCCATGCAAATTCGTTAGCTGCACAAACTCGTATGCACACTTATCGAGCGGATCTGTGATAGATAAATTGGATTAGACATAGTGCACATACAAACACAAAAGAGTACGCGTGAAAAGCCTCGTTGATCTAGTGGTTGCAAGCGCGACTGCTGAGCGTGAGGTCCAGGGTTCGTGATACCCGGGACGGGCGAAGTGTTATTGGATTTTTCCATCAGGAATTTCTCAGTAGTCAAAGTTCCAACTTTTCACAAGTTTTTTTTTATACATGTTTTTAATGTACGATTTTTACTTTAAACACCTCCACGACCCCGTACTATTCAATCCATCCACCAGCACAATGCTTTGAGTTCTTTCCATCAAGTCCTACCGTGAAACGTGATTTTTAACCCCAAAAAAAGTCGTTTCCCAGCAATAATTTTTGCGTAAAGTTACTTAGTTTGAGGTACATAACGCTTGGTTGACGGCTTCGTGAAGGGTCTGTTTACACCCTGTAGATATACCTAGATAACGCAAGTATCACAATCCGTTGGAAAACCAAGCGTGCTATTGTTTGACTACCCACTAAGACGTCATAAGCATGTAGTTACTATACAAAATAGACTACGTTTTGGTTCTTTATTTGTCTAGAATTAAGTTCTTGAGTTGTTACGTTATTGGTTTAAACAAATTAGCTTGCTGGGACAGTAGCCACGGTAAGCATAAATGCTTAAGTAGGGCACGAGAAGTAGGTGCTCTTGCGTTACGTAGGTATATCTACAACATTAGTTTTAGTATATGCGAAACCTGATACACGTGTCTAGTATTTTTATGTAAAGAATCTATGTACAAAATTCAAAACTGTATCATGAAAAATCACAACGTTATAAGCTTGTTCTGTTACCTAGTTGTCAGCAAAAAAAAAAAAAATACAGTCAACTTGATAACCTCCTCTTTTTGGAAGTCGGTTAAAAACGTGGTCACCACGCAGCGCGCACCTCCAGCGTCCTCTTTAGCTCATTGATAATAATAGTTTGGCAGTAGGTACCTAAATTATTGCGATAGGTACTCAAAGTCGCTGGGTGTCCAACTCTTAACTTTTTAAAATATTTTTGGGAAAAAATATAACGTGGTTTAAAAAAATTTGGAATCGAATCAGTTACTTATTCTGAACAAACTATATTCAGGTTTTGCATATACTAAAAATAATGTTTCTTAGGGCTGAAATGACAGGTAATATTTAGCTAGAAATACCAAACGTATAAAGACTCCTTTCCCCAACGTACCCCATACAGCCACCCATAGAGCAACACAAGACCTCAACCCAACATCAGGGATCACAAACCCACCTAAACAACCAAACATTGCTCACCACTGTCAAAGCTTACAAATACATAAGAGAAATGGCGGGCCTAACAACAAACCCTTAAATCCGTGACGTCATTGGTAATGATAACAAATGAACGGCGTCGTAAGCAGGGGCTCCCAGGACTCAGGGATCCCGGTGGTTAAAGACAGGTACGTGATACACACCGGCGGTAAGTTCGGTGAGCATGTTGGCGAACATAACTATGCGGTCAAAGAGCGAAAATGTTGAGCAATTTTTTAAATGCATTCTTTCCTCGCAATATGTCACAGTTATTATGTTCTGTATGGTGTCCGGACGTAAAGAATAGCACCATCCCATATCTTCCCGTGGGTGTCGTAAGAGGCGACTAAGGGACTTACCAGTGAATGGGCAGCAGCGTTCTCTGTGATTTTTTTTTTTTTTTATAACAAACATACTGCGATCGCCAACCCGCCTGCCAAGCGTGGCGATTATGGCAAAACCCCCCTTGGGGAGGCCTATGTCCAGCAGTGGACGTCTTTCGGCTGAAATGATGATGATGATGATGATGAATATGTCACAGCGTGCGTATAAGATCACCCTTTTTTACAACTACGATTTTCACTTAAAATGTTGACAATATACAAGTTCCGAAGCCATCAACCAAGCATTCTGCACATACATACTACTAGCTGAATTTATAGTTTTTCTATTGCTATCAATATTAACATTTAATCATGTCCTTGAAATAATCCAAACTATTAGCATCATCATCATCATCCTCAACATTTCAGTCGGAAGACGTCCACTGCTGGACATAGGCCTCCCCCAAGTGTCGCCACATTGACCGGTCCCGTGCGTCTCGCATTCAGCGGATCCCTGCAACCATGGGTCCACCTAGTGGGAGGCCTTCCAACGTAACGTCTTCCGGTTCGCGGAGACGTCTTTAAGCACTGCTACAAACATTTGGCAATTGCTATGAATAACTTCCATTAACCCTTTATTACATTACGTGATAAGCAAATAAAATAAATATTTCCAACAATAAATTGTAACATTCAATTAACTTTATCGTCCGTGTGTCACATATAAAGACAAATTGGCTCCTTTACATAATAATCATGGCAAGTCTTGGTACAATGGTAAACGACGGTGTCTGATCAGCAATATTGTTCCTTTATTCCGGACTTTACAGTATTAGTGATTGCGAATATTGCAATTAGATAATTTTCTGACTTAGGGCAAATTACACCAACATCTAACCTACGTTTAAGAACTGCCAGTATCATAATAGCTATGGAAATTGACACTGACAACCCTTTTTTTAGCGAATAGGAACCCATTAAATGACTCCTTCCGCTCTGGGCGGTGTGGAAGGGAGTGTCGGACTTTTACTGACGAAAACCCATCCATGTTCCTTCTTTGCCCTTTGTTTTCCAGGGCCGCGGTATCTCTTTCGAACGCAGCCCCGGCAGGCATCGGCCCTTCCAGACCCCTTCCTGTGTGCTGACAGCTCTTTGAGCCGGGCGTGGAAAACGAACGCGCCATCGACACGGCCTGTCGTCATAAGACGGACGGACGGCAAGCTAGCCCATTACTTACCGTCCACTGGCCCGCGCCTACGATGGCCAGGAGCCACCACTTGACCACCGACGCCCGGGGCGTCTACCGCAGCTGCTGGGACGTCTGGCTCTTTCCCTCTCACGTCCTGCCACCTCCTTCGCTAGCATGACTGCTTCGCAGAAGGAACGCTGACAACCCTTGAACATGGTTTATGTATAAGATAAATGAAGATAACAGCGGGTAATCTGTCCCTATCTTTGTTTACCTACATAATGGGTGTAAAAGTACCCTTAACGAAGCCGAAAGGTACTTGTTCTCCCCGTCATTGCGATCATTTTTTGTCGCTTCTAGTTACAGAGATATTGGGGGTCAAAGTTCCAACTTTTTCAAAAGTTTTTTTTTAAATCCATGTTTTTAATGTAAGATTTTTACGTTAAACACCTCCACGACCCCAGTACTATTCAATCAATCCACCAGCACAATGCTTTGAGTGTTTTCCATCAAGTCCTACCGTAAAACGTGATTTTTCACCCCAAAAAAAAAGTCGTTTCCCAGCAATGATTTTTGCGTAAAGTTACTTAGTTTGATGTACATAATGCTTGGTTGACGGCTTCGTGAAGGGTCTGATTACACCCTGTAGATATACCTAGATAACGCAAGTATCACAATCCGTATGAAAACCAAGCGTGCCATTGTTTGACTACCCACTAAGACGTTATAAGCATGTAGTTACTATACAAAATAGACTACGTTTTGGTTCTTTATTTGTCTAGAATTAAGTTCTTGAGTTGTTACGTTATTGGTTTAAACAAATTAGCTTGCTGCGACAGTAGCCAAGTTAAGCATAAAATGCTTAAGCCGGGCACGCGAAGTAGGTGCTCTTGCGTTACGTAGGTATATCTACAACATTAGTTTTAGTATATGCGAAACCTGATACACGTGTCTAGTATTTTTATGTAAAGAATCTATGTACAAAATTCAAAACTATATCATGAAAAATCACAACGTTATAAGCTTGTTCTGTTACCTAGTTGTCAGCAAAAAAAAAAAAAATACAGTCAACTTGATAACCTCCTCTTTTTGGAAGTCGGTTAAAAACGTGGTCACCACGCAGCGCGCACCTCCAGCGTCCTCTTTAGCTCATTGATAATAATAGTTTGGCAGTAGGTACCTAAATTATTGCGATAGGTACTCAAAGTCGCTGGGTGTCCAACTCTTAACTTTTTAAAATATTTTTGGGAAAAAATATAACGTGGTTTAAAAAAATTTGGAATCGAATCAGTTACTTATTCTGAACAAACTATATTCAGGTTTTGCATATACTAAAAATAATGTTTCTTAGGGCTGAAATGACAGGTAATATTTAGCTAGAAATACCAAACGTATAAAGACTCCTTTCCCCAACGTACCCCATACAGCCACCCATAGAGCAACACAAGACCTCAACCCAACATCAGGGATCACAAACCCACCTAAACAACCAAACATTGCTCACCACTGTCAAAGCTTACAAATACATAAGAGAAATGGCGGGCCTAACAACAAACCCTTAAATCCGTGACGTCATTGGTAATGATAACAAATGAACGGCGTCGTAAGCAGGGGCTCCCAGGACTCAGGGATCCCGGTGGTTAAAGACAGGTACGTGATACACACCGGCGGTAAGTTCGGTGAGCATGTTGGCGAACATAATTATACGGTCAAAGAGCGAAAATGTTGAGCAATTTTTTAAACGCATTCTTTCCTCGCAATTAGGGCTTGCATTCGAATATTCGAATTATTCGAATAATCAACTGTTTCAAATATTCGAATAGAAAATTTATGATATTCGAATATTCGACCAAAAACAAAACAGCAATCAGACGTGCACATAAAATTAAACGTTCATGCACAGCAAATTTAACATGCAGAGAAGAGTTGGAAACGTCAATCCTAATGCAAATGGCGCTATTTGATAGAGGAGGTCCTAGACAAATAAATTTGAGCCAAGCATACGACTTTCTGCTGTGCATACCACCTACAAGTGTAGAGTGTGAAAGGGTGTTTTCTTCCAGCAAATACATTTGCAATTTGCAACCATCTAAGATGTGCCTTAAACGATGAATCCATGGATGCTCTAAGTTTCCTTAGGTCCTACTTCCAGGGAAAACGTTGAAGAACACGCCAAAAGTATATGATACGGATAGGATTAAAAAGGTACTGTAATTTTTTACACTACATGTACAAAAAATTACAGTGCCTTTACTTACGTGCTACTTAGGTCTGATCTGATCTGATCTCGTGATTTATTATTTTTGTTATAAAACTAAGGTTTAATGTTAAATTACCAAATTCACACATTGTTAATGACAAATTCTAATTTAACATTAAGAAAGAAACCGATTTTGCATGGAAGCTTTAATTGCGTTACTTGTTATTTTTTGTTTGATTTTATTATATTACTAGCTTCCGCCCGCGGCTTCGCCCGCAGAAGGTAGCCTATGTGTTAATCCAGGGTATTACCTATCTACATACCTACCAAATTTCAACCAAATCGGCCCAGCCGTTTTTGCGTGAAAGAATAACAAACATACATCCATACATTCTCACAAACTTTCACATTTATAATATTAGTAGGATAGGATTACAATACTCATACTTAACTGATTTTATAAGACTGCGTTTTGTTTATGTCCAGAAGATTAGTTTATTTTGAGAAAATTTGTTTATTTTAAAACATTTTAAGCATTTGTTTCAAATTTTTGCTTTGTGGTGTTTTGATATCATCAGTACAATATTAAGTTGACCATTATTTATTCTTCCAAAAATATACGTTGATTTTGTTATTGATTGTGTTAGCTATTTTAATTGAAGAAAGTAGTTGATTATTTGCAGTTCAACACGAAGGATTAGAATAGCTAAGACCTATTTTAATCCTTTGTGTTCTTTTAAAAGAAAAAAAATGTTATTTTAATTGTTTTTTTAACACTGTTTGAATTGAATAAAGACTATTTAGAAATTAAATTACAAGATTTCTATAAAACTTATTTTTTTATTTAATATTCGAACAATTTTCGAATTATTCGAAAATAGCCCAAAAAAATATCGAATATTCGAATTGCAAAATTGTCGAATATTTGCAAGCCAGTCGCAATATGTCACAGCGGGCGTGTAGATCACCCTTTTTTACAACTGCGATTTTCACTTAAAATGTTGGCAATACAAGGTCCGAAGCCATCAACCAAGCATTCTACACATACATACTACTAGCTGCATTTATAGTTTTTCTATTGCTATCAATATTTACATTTAATCATGTCCTTGAAATAATCCAAACTATTAGCATCATCATCATCATCATTTCAGCCGAAAGACGTCCACTGCTGGACATAGGCCTCCCCCAAGTGTCGCCACATTGACCGGTCCCGTGCGTCTCGCATCCAGCGGATCCCTGCAACCTTTACCAGGACATCGTTCCACCTAGTGGGAGGCCTTCCAACGTAACGTCTTCCGGTTCGCGGAGACGTCTTTAAGCACTGCTACAAACATTTGGCAATTGCTATGAATAACTTCCATTAACCCTTTATTACATTACGTGATAAGGAAATAAAATAAATATTTCCAACAATAAATTGTAACATTCAATTAACTTTATCGTCCGTGTGTCACATATAAAGACAAATTGGCTCCTTTACATAATAATCATGGCAAGTCTTGGTACAATGGTAAACGACGGTGTCTGATCAGCAATATTGTTCCTTTATTCCGGACTTTACAATATTAGTGATTGTGAATATTGCAATTAGATAATTTTCTGACTTAGGGCTGACGTAAGAACTGCCACTATCATAATAGCTATGGAAATGGACGCTGACAACCCTTTTTTTGCGAATTGGAAACCATTAAATGACTCCTTCCGCTCTGGGCGAAGTGGAAGGGAGTGTCGGACTTTTACTGACTAAAACCCATCCATGTTCCTTCTTTGCCCTTTCTGTTCCAGGGCGGTATCTCTTTCGAACAGTTCCGCAGCCCCACCAGGCATCGGCCCTTGCGGACCCCTTCCTGTGTGCTGACATCTCTTTGAGGCGCGCGTGGAACACGAACGCGCCGTCGACACGGCCTGTCGTCATAAGACGGACGGACGGCAAGCTAGCCCATTACTTACCGTCCACTGGCCCGCGCCTACGGTGGCCAGGAGCCACCACTTGACCACCGACGCCCGGGGCGTCTACCGCAGCGGCTGGGACGTGAGGCTCTTTCCCTATCACGTCCCGCCACCTCCTTCGCTAGCATGACTGCTTCGCAGAAGGAACGCTGACAACCCTAGAACACGGTTTATGTATAAGATAAATGAAAATACCAGCGGGTAATCTGTCCCTATCTTTGTTTACCTACATAATGGGTGTAAAAGTACCCTTAACGAAGCCGAAAGGTACTTGTTCTCCCCGTCATTGCGATCATTTTTTGTCGCTTCTAGTTACAGAGATATTGGGGGTCAAAGTTCCAACTTTTTCAAAAGTTTTTTTTTAAATCCATGTTTTTAATGTAAGATTTTTACGTTAAACACCTCCACGACCCCAGTACTATTCAATCAATCCACCAGCACAATGCTTTGAGTGTTTTCCATCAAGTCCTACCGTAAAACGTGATTTATCACCCCAAAAAAAAAGTCGTTTCCCAGCAATGAATTTTGCGTAAAGTTACTTAGTTTGATGTACAGAATGCTTGGTTGACGGCTTCGTGAAGGGTCTGTTTACACCCTGTAGATATACCTAGATAACGCAAGTATCACAATCCGTTGGAAAACCAAGCGTGCCATTGTTTGACTACCTACTAAGACGTCATGAGCATGTAGTTACTATACAAAATACAGAACAGGAGGACTAGCATGAATAACCTAGTTGTTGTCCATCTGGTGTCTTAAGAATAAGTGGGACCATCTTCAAGTGTTCTAGATGTTTTTCATTGTGTATCTTTGTATGTTTACGATAGTACATCCTTCGCGAATATTTTTCACACCTAGATCTATCTACGAGCCATACATACCGCCATCATTTGTTAACCTCAATTTGTGTTACTTACTGAAATAATGTCGGCTTTTCATATCTCGAAAAAAACCCACTCTCATAACATAACATCACGCCTGTACCCAGAAGGGATAGGCAGAGGTGTACCTAATAGTATACCCACATTTGGCCAGTTATGTTTAAGTCCCATGTAATAAGGGGCGAGCCTATTGCCAACAAATGGGCATAAATCCAAACTCCATGGCTGCTACTGAGAAGTTCCTTATGGAAAAACCCAATAACACTTTGCCCGACCTGGGAATCGAACCCAGGACCTTATGCTCAGCAGTCGCGCTTGCGACCACTAGACCAACGAGGTAGTCAAGCCACTCTCCTTCATGAAAATATAATAACAAAAACATCACCGCCATTTTTCTTAACTAAAAATACTAAAACTTAGTACTTAGGTACTCACGATATTGTTACCTAAGCTTTAGGCTATAAAGGCGACAACACATTACCATACAAAACGCACTAGCGGTTCGTTTGCGGGGCGTACGCGTTAAACTAATGCACCGAAACTTTTGTGGTGAAACAACAACTCTAAAACGAAACAGTCGTTTTTGAAATTAGCGCGGATATACAAATAGACGTGGTCAGGGACTTTTGGTTGGTAATGTTAATACAAGCATAACTATTATAGTTCAAAATAACTTTTTGCGATTGCATTATGGTATGCTTTAATACTGGAAGCAGTTGTGGCTCATTGAAAACCGGTTCTGGCAAGCAATTTCCTTTTTAGAACTTAGCCGTAGCCGAATGGCAAAACGGAACCCTTATAGATAGGTCATGTCTGTCTGTCTGTCCGTTTGTATGTCACAGCCACTTTATTCCTAAACTATTGGGACTATACAGCTGGAACTTGGTAGGTAGGTAGATGTAATCTGTGAACCGCTTCACGATTTTTATATAAAAATAAAAAAAGAATTAAGGGGGGGGGGCTCCCCATAGAACTAACACACACACATGGAATTAACATACTATGAAAAACACATTTAGTTTTGCTGTTGAATGTAATACAATACAACATACTATTTTTATTATATTGTTTGGTGTTACGGAACTTTGTGTGCGTGTGAGTACGACTCGCTCTTGGCCGGTTTTTTTTTAAATTATTTCATCTCCACTGCTATCAAATTGGTGAAGAGACAAAAATTTCGAAAACATGTGATCTCACAGTAGCTGAACATGTTAAGGTATTTTTTACATCAGTATTACCTATAACTAAAACTTTTTTTTTTTTTTTGGTGAGTCAATAAGTGGTAAATGATAAGAAAATCAACTGCAATTAATATCTTAGCCAGAAAGCCAGTTAGTTTCTATCTGCGCTAAAAAAGATGCAAATGACAAAAATATTGTAATAGATTGAATGCTTAATATTGTTAAAAGTCCTTATAGGTTTTACCAAGGCCCTCAAAACATATTTATGGTTTATGACAGCTTTTTGTTAGACGCAAGGTAACACAGAAAAATACCCATTCGACAAGGTTTTTTCTTACGTCCCAAAATCACAATAAAATATCATCAAGAGTGCGTAACTTAAGGTCTCCATGACTCCTAATAACCCAAAAGTCTTATTGACACAGATGAACTACACACGCAGCGTTTTCCCCCAAATCTAAAGTCTCCCTAACAGTTGAGGGTACAACCACAATGTCACTTACTATGATATACGACTGACTAAACTTACGTCGTAAACTGAAAATTTAAACAGAGCTGTTACACTAAACATTTTGCTGTAGTGTACATTTATAAGTTCGAGTAAACTTACTATATGTATAGGGTGACTGGTAATTAGTGACCGATACTTAAAAACGTGATTGTACTCATGATAACAAACAACTTTCCCAAAGAAACTACTCATTAACTTTTACCACAATAACACAACAGCCGTACGACATTCGCGTGCGCGCGCCTGTGACCTATCAGCTGTTAACCGCATGACGCCATTATGTCTCGTTACTATCGTACCGTGAAAAAGTGGATAGGCAGAGCACCCGCGAGGCTCGCAAGCGCGCTCCGTAATGCTCCGCTGTTGTACTATTGTGATAAAAAGTATGAGTATTAAAGAAAAATGTTTAAAGTGGAAAGTTGTCTGTTATCATGAGTACAATCACGTGTTTAAGCATCGTTCACTAGTTATCAGTCACACTATATACATTAGAAATTAAAAACTATTAAATAAACTATAAAAAGGCATCAAAATCTCCTCCTCAGCGCTTTTAGCTGGTAATTTACTCAAGAGACTGGTGGCGTTGCCACGTTGTATGGCAATGGCCAAGGTAAAAGCCACGGGGTCACGGGAAGCATAAACTATATAGTAAACTAAATGAAATATCTTTGTATGGAAATAACGTCATAGAACACCTCAATCCTTGATGATTTTTCTGAAGATGAAGTATTTTATTTACAGTCAACTATTCTGTGACAGTGAGCCGAAATACAAAACCGTAGAAGTTCTAAAGATTGTTGCTTTGTCATACTGTCTTAAAAAGCTAATATTTTGGTCGAATGCAAGATACCCATCGTGTATGAGATTTTAAAACGGTTTTACATTTAAATGGAAATAATTGTCAATTTTTTTACCTACTTTATATTTTTTAAGTAACAGCGCGTAGTTCAAAAACATGCGTTTTATACGCACATCTCTACGTAGCCCGTTTGAGCTTTCGGGCGTTATGTTTATGTTAAAATATTACTTACCCGATTTGAATCGGATCTTGTTCACAATTTCATGGGTTTTTATTTATTTTTGCACGGGACCCTAATTCTGTTTCTAAAATAAAATATAAGTAACTTCTTACAAAATCAGCTATCTGCCAGTAGAAGTCCCGTCAAAATCGGTCCAACCGTTTTAAAGATTAATCGGAACAAACAGACAGACAAAAATGTAAAAAAAAAACATTTTTGTTATAAGTACCTTATACTTTCAGTTATGCATTCAGTTAAAATCTTATTTCGAAATTACAAACAGACACTTTTTTTTTCAGACATAATATTGTCAAGTTCGCATTGTTTTACATCTTTCGGCCCTTTTTAATGATAAGCTATCACCCTAAGTCACATGCAAAGGGGGCTGTCACATATCATGGCATTATTCAAACCTAAAAAAAGAGACTAAGTTCATCTCCACGTGATATATCAAGAAAAGGTCACTGTCCTAAAAAATTACACCATCTAATTTCCAAGTTCATGCTATGTTCAAGTCATCTTCACTCACAAAACTTAGGTACTTTCTACTCCCAGACATACCGCGGTACTATCTTGCGACTAATTTACCTCCACCTCGCGAACTCCGTGTGCTAATTGCTAATGTCATCAACGCTTGATTGGCACCTAGGCGAGGTGGGAGGCTGTTAGCGTTTACCTGCTCGGAGTAATGATGTGGTCTTAATTGTAAGGGCTTTATGGCGCGATGAAGTGTAGTAGTACACTTATTGCAAGTTTTTTATTCACAACATAACTACCATCACTCACTATAATTTCATAAACATGTTGGATCCGATCATTAGTATGGACGTAAAATGAATTGCAAGTGCGCCGGTGGTGCCATCACGCGACATACTTACAAGTCTACCGACACCACAGCGTGCTTCTACAGAGCCGTGAGGTTCAGCTCGTGGCGAGGGCGACAGTCAATGTTTGATCGCGGCGGGGTTGAGAAGTCTTGGAACTGTACCCGATTCATTGCGCCCCAACCCCGTGGCTCCTACTGAGAAATTCCTGATGGAAAAACCCGATAAAAATTTGCCCGACCCAGGAATTGAACCCATCAGTCGCGATTGCGACCACTAGACAAACGAAACAGTCGAGAGGGAGGTTTTATACAAGTTGTTTAAAATTCGTGTTAAAATTATGAAGCTAGAGCTCGACTAAGTGCAACCAAATTCTGAGTTTTTTTTAGTTGAAACTAGTACGTAGCATGACGCGAATGTAACTTGTAATAACAGTAAAAACTTACATCAAAAGCTTACAATACCACTCTTTAAAATCGAAAAAGAACTATACAAGAACCTCCTAAAATCCCTTTTAACTTAAAACACTGTAAAATAAAACAACTGCTTATCATACATTGCTTTTAACATTACATTTTTAATATACTTAAGTGCAACTTTGCCCGTAAAATGTTTCGGTAACATAGAGGCAGAAAAGAGGCTTTAATATCATGTAAGTTTAGGATATACATGTAGATTTTTATTATGTAAAAAGCTGGTATGAAAGGGTGTGTTTTTGTAAGCTCAGGGCTATGGGAATCTTATGTAAGTAATTAAAATATTATGAGTGTAAAGAAGTGTTTCTTGAGTACAGAAGTAATTAGTTACTAAAGAGCTCCCGTGTCCTCGCAGAGACTGCTCATGCCCGAAATACGGTCAAGAGGACTATTATAATTATTAAATTACTGAGACTGGGGGATTTAAACTGCATCGTTGGTCTAGTAGTCATAAGCGCGACTGTTTAGCATCAGGTCCTGGGTTCAAGGTCCGGCAAAGAGTGGGTTTTTCCATTAAGAATTTCTCAGTAGCAGCTACGGCGTCTGGATCTGTGCCCGGTTGATGGCAATAAGCTCGCCCCTATTACGTGGGACTTAAACATAACTGGCGAAATGTGGGTGTACTATTAGGTACACCTCTGCCTAACCCTCCGGGGATTACAGGCGTTTTGTTAAATCAGAATATGTTTAAAACACTAAACCAGAATTATTTTATTTATTCATATTAAGAATACTGGCATGATCTCTATGAGGGATGAATTCCTGAACGACTTGATCAGACAGATACCCATAGAGGTCGACGTGGCCCCCAGAATAAGCAAACTGAAGTGGCAATAAGCCGGCTATATTAGTCATAGAACCGATAGCCGTTGGGGTTGACGTGTTTGTGAGTGGAGACCGCGAATCGTCAAACGTAGGGCTGGATGCCCTCAAGTTAGGTGAAGCAACGATCTTGGCCTGTAGCAGCTGAATGATAATACCAGAGGATCGACATAATTTCGTGTAATAAGTTCTTTTACCTTATGGCAAAATCAAGAACGGATAAGTGTAATTTTAGTAATAATTCCGTTGATGATGTTTATCACATATTGACCAAGAGTGCCCGCAACAAAGAATTTAGATATACAGGGTGTTAACAGACCCTTCACGAAGCCGTCAACCAAGCATTCTGTACAACAAACTAAGTAACTTTACGCAAAAAATATTGCTGGGAAACGACTGAACGACTGAACAGGTGAAAAATCACGTTTTACGGTAGGACTCGATGGAACGCACTCAAAGCATTGTACTGATGGATGGATTGAATAGAACGGGGGTCTTTGAGGTGTTTTGAAATCTTACATTAAAAAATGTTGTATTTAAAAAAAAACTTGTGAAAAAGTTGTAACTTTGACCCCCAATATCTCTGTAACTAGAAGGTTCCCAGGTATGGTCCAGAACAAAAAAATGATCGCAAAGACGGGGAAAACAAGTGCCTTTCGGCTTCGTTAAGGGTCTATTTACACCCTTTAGATTAGATTGTAGGCTTAGAGAAATAGGTCATTTGCAACAGTGTTCTGGTTGCACCACTTTCTGATGCAGCTAGAGTACTGTACAGACTAGCTATGCTAAAATTTAGTTAAAGATGGTATTATTTGTGAAAATTTGTAAAGCCAACCAAGGCGGCATAATCGCATGTGCGACAAAGCCCTTTTTCTAGAAAGAAAGGATGGGTGGATGGATTTTCGTTACTCTTTCACGCAAGAACTACTGAGCAGATTTGGATGAAATTTGGCACACAGATAGTTTATAACCTCGATTAACATATAGAATACTTTATATCATGGTAGTATGGTTCTGTGGGACAACTAGCGAACTCCACGAGGGCGAAGTAGTGTGCATTAGATAAATAGGCAGGATCTACATATATGTCCGACTACATATGGGTCCTTCCTATTTATCTCCAGAAGTAATGACAGAGCCTAGACAAGTAGGAAATGCTTTCAAAGCGTTTTGGATTCACACAAAGACTTTCAACATGGTTTAGTTTTGCATCACTGTTAATCAATCTGTTTAAAATAAATGAAATCCAATACATTTTTGATTTTCTTCGTTATATCGTGGACCGATGACCTGGTGAAGGTTGCAGGGATCCGCTGGATGCGAGTCGCACGGGACCGGTCAATGTGGCGACACTTGGGGGAGGCCTATGTCCAGCAGTGGACGTCTTTCGGCTGAAATGATGATGATGATGATGATCGCGTCTTTTCAATATTTAAAAAAATATTGAAAAAGGACTGAGGGCTAGCTCTTTCTTTGACCAAAGAATTAGCATTGCCATTCAGCGTGGCAATGTTGCGTCTTCTGGGCACGTTTCCAGATGACAGCGATGCGGAGGAGTACTTTGACGCCTAAGTGTTCTAATGTCGTCGTTGTATTTATATAAGTACTTAATTTTATAGTTACTTTTAGGCTTTTTTATCATTATTTTAATTGTATTTGTAGTCTGTATGTGATTTAGATAATAACCTTAAAAAAGAAATAGAGTCTATTTCCATTCATTTTTTTGCAAAAAAAATCGTAAAAGAGTCCTTTCTGTTTCGATAAAGGCGATTTTTAAAACATTGTTAGTGGCTTACCACATCCGCATACTCTTAATGGATGCATTAGCTCTCCCGGCTTTAGCCAATGCTGCTAGTTTTTACTTTTACGCCTATGTACACCTAGATTTTTTTTTGGAGCTCTTTGTATCTCTTTAAGCTTTTCCTATTGTTGTTTCGGAATCAATAAAGATAATCCTAAAAGCAAACTTGAATATGAAAATTGTACAAAATACTCTTTCATACATTTAGGTGACTCAATAATACTATATTTAGCAAACAGAAGCGGCGTTGTTTAAAAAAAGACAACGAGGTTCACAAAATAGTGAATACAACCGTTTATTCTAACTTGGAAACAATATCAATCACAGAAACTAACCTAAACCGCCACAAATCATAACGAATTCAATTAACACGTAATTATTTACAAAAATAGCGATTAAGTTCACAAAATAGGAAAATATAAATCTTACCGCCCTTTGAGCGATATTCCCAACAAAAGTCGACCAGCGACAACTTTTAAGTTGTCACTCCTTGCCATAGAACTTACATGTGCTACGTAAAACCTCATTTTTTCCTCACACTATTTTATAAAAGCATTGAAAATACTTAATTCATTTAAAACTGTAAAGGTTTTTGAATACATTTTATTTGATAGAAGGCGCGTAGCCTACGCTCGTAGCGACATGCCGGAGGCGGCGTAGAGAGTTCGTAGCACTGTCGTAGCGGCGCGTTACGAGAACTTGGCGTAGAGGGGCGCGTAGCAGAGCTTAAGATTATTTACTTTAGCTTTTCTTGCTGCCTTGCTTCTAAGAGATAATAAATATAATACTTATAACTTCCATAATAAGTGTTTTATTAATCGATGTTTAGGTTTGCATATGCACGATAGTAAAAAACTTTCTTGACCATCCTGCACAGCCACCTTCACCTTCCAGGATTTAAAGAAGCAGGTGGCTATATACTGGTCTGGTATTATTTGAGTCTATCGACACGCAATGAAGAAAATAGTTAAAAAACATTTAACTATGCAAAAACAAAAGTACTGCTCCATATCGCTGTCGTCCAAAAACGTGTCCAGAAAACTGAATATGAAACCTAATTTTTCGACGAATTTTTCGAAGTTTTAAAAAAATCCAATATAAAAGAGAACCCACCAACCTACTTTCACATTATAAAACTACAGAACACATGAAATATAATGAATACCAAACTCGTTCTATGAAACTTAGCAACATTTTAATTATATCGATATAAAAAAAAAATCTAAAAACTTTGCCCATTTTTAGAGCGAACCCTGAATAATACAAAGTTGAAAGTAGAGCTAATTAAAAGTTCGATGCCTCGGGACCGAGTCGCGGGGCAACACTAACTAGCTGCCATACATTTTAACACTTTATTTACGTATTACAACATAGTGTACAGTAAAGTGCGGTAGTTTTTTTTTATGGAATGTGGAGGGAATTTCGTAATTACACCAGAAATTCGCCTGCAGTGCTCAAATTTTAATAGCCTCCGCCATTTTATGTATTATTCGTTGATATGCAAACAGTGTATAAGTTTAAAAAGTAATAGTTTCACTGTCAGTAGTACATACAATTAGCGTACAGTATGACTACTTTAAGTGTGCAGTTCAAGATTTGCATCGATATGCAAAAATGTAAGTGTAGTGCGGTGGTGTAAGTGTGGTGTGTGTAGTGTATGTGTATGTGTGTGCGTGTGTATATGTTTAATATTTTTTCTTTCTTTCTATATGTCAAAATAGGTACCTGTCTTTTTTTTTAATTTATGTTTTATTACAAAATGGGCCTGCTCTTGACCTTGACATTTAAGATCTGTGTTTTCCCGCCTCCACAGATAAATTGGTGTAACAGTGACTTGTTAACTTTTACACAGATTGTTGTTCAGTCACCTGAAATCCTATACAAAAGTAGAGCAACATCCAATGGTTTTGGATAATACATTTAAGTAGATTTTTATTTCACTTTAACGTTTCTAATGATTATCTTTTACCGCAATGGTTGCTTATACTGCACCTTAATTAGTAAGTTACTCTAAAAAATGCTAAAGATATTTCTTCAACTTAAAAATTATTGGCCAAGCGGGTGGTCAACTCTTCACGTGATCTATTTTTTGGTCAAAGAATCGGCATTGCCATCCAACGTGGCAATGCTGCCAGCCTTCTGGGCACTATTACAGTGATGAGGACGAATTTTTTGACGAATGCTTTTCTTCTTTTCTAAATGTACTTATAAAATTGAATACCTAAATATTAATATCTTCGTTAAAATATTCCCCCAAAACCCCTTCTTTCTGGATCAGGAAGCCAACACCAGTGAAAACATACATATTCATGTACAAATAATATGTTAATCAATAATGGTATAGTTTAAACACAGCCTGTAAGCCGATGGCGGCGACAACACATAAATTTGAATGGTCAAGTGAGCCCCGACATCCAACAGGGGTGCATAACATTTGGTTTGTTTGAGGCCTTTTGTTTTGTACGTGGAACCTGGTGTTTCAATTAAGCAACGTTTTATTTTTACATAAAACATAACATTACGCCGCTATGTCTATGAAGGGTAGAGCAGAAGTGTTAATTAAAATGCTTCTTCTTTTTGACTAACTCTTTTGACAAGTCAAAGTGCCAATAAATGGTTGATTTGAGATTTGTGCTTTGAACTTACAAACGACCATTTTTATGTCCCATGACAACAAGTAAGCCAAATACAGAGTGTAAACGGACCCTTCACGAAGCCGTCAATCAATTCTGTACATAAAATTAAGTAACTCCACACAAAAATGTTTGTTGGGAAACGACTTTTTTTTGCGGTGAAAAATCACATTTTACGATAGGACTAGAAGTAACGCAGTCAAAACATTGTGCTGATGGATGCGTTGAATAGTAGGGCATCATGGAGGTATTTAAAGTACGTTATTACAATAAAAACTTGTATTTAAAAAAAAACCTTGACTCAAAATATCTCCGTAGCTAGCTATGGTCGAGAACAAAAAACTGATCGCAATGACGGGGAAAACAAGTGCCCTTCGGCTTCGTTAAGAGTATTTTCACATGAGTTATTCCCATCAACCGTGGTCAATTTCTGACTCCAGCCGTCTTCTGAGAAATTCCTCTTGCAAAATCCTAATTACATACACTTTACCTGATGGTAAACTTGGCACCGGATAGGATCGAATCGAGATCCGGATGTTTAGCAATTATACAAACACACATCACAGTTAATTTATAAAACTTTATATCAAACCCAAGACCATTTTTACTACGGCGACCAAAATTTCCGCTCTAGTCATTTCAAAAATTAAATATTAAGTATAAAGAGTGTAAGTAGACTCTTAACATAGCCGAAAGGCACTTGTTCTCCCCATCTTTGCGATTTTTTTTTTGTTTTTTTTTTTTTTAAAATACATGTTTTAATGTAAGATTTTTACTTTGCACACCACCCTAAAAAAAAAGTTTATTCCCAGCAATAATTTTTGCGTAAAGTTACTTAGTTTGATGTACAGAATGCTTGTTTGACGGCTATGTGACGGGTCTGTTTACACCCTGTAAAATCTAGAAGCAGTTTTCCTCAAAAACCAGACGTATTTTAATAACTCCACTCAATATTCGTGTCTGGTGTAGCACAGTTGACAATCTCGTCGCCTCAGGCGGTAATATCATGCGAGTGAGACATCTCAATATAAAACCGTGTGTCTGTGTATTTGTGTGCAGTTTTCTTCTTTAACTGTATGGAAGGAAGATGGAAATTGTGGAATGATAATCTGCTAAAAGAATTATGTGGAATATAAATATAGGTAAAACAAAACATTGAAACACACTGAACGGACACCAAAAGGTTTTTAATCATTGAGCGAAAGTTCTATATTCTAGTCTCTAAGAAAAGTATCGGTTTTTAGTTTGTCAAAAAAGTTTGTAACTTTTTGGATTTGCCGTATACCATAATCAAGCCATGCATGTGTTCTGTATGGTGTCCGGACGTAAAGAATAGCACCATCCCATATCTTCCCGTGGGTGTCGTAAGAGGCGACTAAGGGAAGGGAGGCGACCAGAGAATGGGCAGCAGCGTTTATCTGATTCTACAACAACCATACTGCGATCGCCAACCCGCCTGCCAAGCGTGGCGATTATGGAAAAACCCCCCTTCTTGGGGGAGGCCTATGTCCAGCAGTGGACTTTTCGGCTGAAATGATGATGATGATGATAATCAAGCCATGGTGTTCCCACTTCTAGGACACCGGCTTCCTCTTTATGAGACGTTGTTTGTCGTAATCATTATGATATGCATTCATTTATTGACCGACCGCTTTAATAAGTCCTCGCGAAGGTATGGAATATTCTGAAGGTTGATCACGTATTCGTTCAATTAGTAATACCTATGTGGATAATGGTTATTTTAAAGGAAATAATCTGTGGGATACTGTTAGGAATTTGTGGACGTTTAATGTCCCTTTGTTGGGGCAAGTTGGAGGACTCATTAAAGCGGTCGGTCTATAGTACAAGACAGTAAAAAACAACATGGCGAATGGTCTTAAAATCTAGTGAGGAATTAGAAATCTGTACGTATTTGGTATTAGGCACAATTTAGTGATACACATCGTAACATAGTAATAATTCCGCTCAACTCAAATTCCACTCAACTCATAATCATTTATTTCAGTTAGACTATTACAGGCACTTTTGAATGTCAGAAAATAAAAAAGCAAAGTAACAGTCACAATCACAGGGTATAATAACTTGTGAAAGTACTGTAGTTGTACATTTCAAAGCGTAGATCTCTATGGAGAAGAATGGGCAAGAAACTCCATGGACAGCCTTTTAAGGGCATTACATTGCTCGATGACCTTGATGATTTGATCCCTGTACTGGTTTTTGTTGACTTGCCCCGCACATTTCGCAAAATTTCGGTTTTTATTTATTATTTAAAAATATTAAAAGAAATAATAGAAAAAAAACAATACAGATTGTTAAGTATATCATTACGTATTTGCTGTTACAAAATTCATGCCGATCTATTCAGCCGTTACAGATAATTTACAATTAAGGTTGAAAAAGGACCTATTTTCTACGATTAACCAAAAAATATTGAGAAGGTTTATTAAAAATATCGCAAAGACGGGGAGGACAAGTGCCTTTCGGCTATATTAAGGGTCTATATACCTCCTTTATAAAGACGTGCAAGTTAAGAGCGTTCAGGATAAAAAGATATAATCAACAATTCAAAAATAAAATAAATCATGGCAGCTAAGAGATGACCAGTCCCTTCTGACAGCGACTGATTACGATTGATTTTGCTGTGCCCGACAAATTCTACAATGATCATTTATTTTGAAATACCTTAAATGTATTAAGTATCATTATCATTTTTCAATTTACTAAAAACAATGCAAAAAATGTTGTCTACCCCTACCGCAGTCAGACTGCGGTGCCCAGAGCTGTTATATGATGCACAAGTCAATTCACACCCTCGTGTATAAATAGATATAGACCGCCATGCCGCCTGACAGGCCATGCATGGGATATCGCTTAGCACCCTTTGTCTAGCTTAGTACCTATCTGTTTATGTAGCGTGGGTGTGGAAATCTGTGGAAATCTGCTTTGAATGATATGGAAATTCCGGAAAATTAGTTTTTGAAAGTCTTCGCGAAGAGTAAGATGTAATATTTTTGTTTTTATTTTTTGTTTTTTTTTAAACATTGCCCCACGCTAGGAATTTCTCCTGTATCATGGGTGCGTTTACAAACATTTAAATTCACATACACAAACAGCCAGGCCCGGAACAACTACATGTAGGCCATACAAATATTTGTTCCGTGCGGGAATCGAACCCGCGATACGAAGCGCAGCAGTCAATCGCTCAGCCACTGCGCCAACCGTGCCGACAATATGTCATGTCCGCAAAGGGTGAGAATTGTTAAAAGATAATTGTGAAGCGTGGCGTAAAAGAAGAAAAAATGCCTTCTTAATAGCACTTGTTAGTAAAATCTGTCTCACAAAAGTTTCCTTGTGTTTAAACGATAATAAAATCTCGTGATTTTATTTTATGATAAAAAATCATTACATTATATACATATGTGTTTGGAATTTTAATTTTTATAATTGTTTATTTAATTGTTTATAATATTTATTTATTAATTGTATTATTATTATATATTATTTATTTAATTGTTAATAATATTTATTTATTATGTGTATTGATTTATTAATTGTATATGCTCCAGAACGCAAATTACCGACGTAGCTTATAAAGCTGCGACACTAAAATGGGACTGGGCAGGCCATGTCTGCCGGATGCCGGCACAGCTGTGGGCCCGAATATCGCAAGACTGGAGTCCTGAAACAGCTAGACGGGGTCGCGGCAGACCGAAGAGAAGATGGCGGGACGTCTTGGATGGCTTCCTCGCGAATTGGCAAGAAGAAGCACACCATCGTGAGAAGTGGAAGGAATGGGGGGAGGCCTTTGCTCAGGAGTGGGACAATACGGGCTAAATAAAAAAATAAAAAAAATAAAAAAATTGTTTATAATTGTTTATTCATAATAATTACAGAATTTTAAATTTAATTTATATTATTTAATTGATTATAATTGTAACTTTTTGTTTCAAATGTATGCATCATATTGATCCTTAATGGATTGAAATAAATGATTTTGATTTGATTTGATTTGATTACACGAATAGAAATGCTGACAATAGATTTATAGATATGAGCTTAAGCCCAAAACTTTTTCTACAAAAAGTTATCATAACTTCTATAAACCCAGGGAACACGTCGTCAAAGAGCCTACCTTTTACCAAAAAACCTCTCCTATCGCATATGCACCACACAGACACATAAGTTAGAACATCCGCAAATGAATGACAGCGAAGGAGAGCGCCACCAAATTGCATAGTCACTCACTGCGAGACAAAGCGAAACGATGGTTGTCATCCATTTTAAAATCTGTGGCCTGTCGGGGTGTATGCGAAGAGTTTGGACTTCAGAAATTGGGATATTTAAAATTGTTCAATGTGCTTACGACCGTTTTCAGTAACGTCAAATCTTTTTTTAGACTAGATAATGTCAAAAAATCTTTTAGTTTTAATGTTAATTTAATGATGACAATTAGATGCGGCCTCCCACTAGGTGGACCGATGACCTGGTGAAGGTTGCAGGGATCCGCTGGATGCGAGTCGCACGGTACCGGTCAATGTGGCGACACTTGGGGGAGGCGTATGTCCAGCAGTGGACGTATATCGTCTGAAATGATGATGATGATGATGAATTAGATGCGGAGGAATGAGGAAAATGTCGTGAGGAAAGTTTTGAGTATGACTGTAGATAAGAGTAGAGGAACACCAAAGAAACGATGGATCCACTGCATGAAGAATGATACGGCAGAGTTGTATGATGAGATGACGAGTAATAAAGAAAGTAAGGAAGAAGCAGGCATGCTGCGCCGACCCCCGATGAATTGGGACAAGGTCAAGAGAAGGATGAATTAGACAATCTTAGTAAATTAAGCATTACCTTGCAGGACCTTATAACTACTTATTTTCCTGAATAACTTTCCCTAACGAGAAGAGCCTAATTATTTATCTTTTTTTACAGGATTAATATTCTGGAAAATAACTTTCATAGTATGGACGGACACAGAACTCACACAGGTATTGAAGAGACAATCTGCAGACGAAAATCTGCAAACTAAAAAAAAAAATAAAAAAAAAAAAATAACCGATTTCCAAAAAATAAACACAAAAAAATTTAGAAAATAACTTTACTTTCGGAAGTTGGTGACTTTTGTTTGTTACATTGACTTTTTTGCTTTCATTGTGATATCTCACACAAATCCTTGTCAAGTATCAATTTTACATTGTAACTAGAAAATATTAGCACATCATTCACATAGACGAAGAAGATAAAATGCATAATCGGTGAACATAATAATATAAAAAATAGATGCAAGTGAAATTCATAACCTCTTCCTTTTTTAGAAGTCGGTTAAAAATGTGTCGGAACAAGGAGTGCATTTGCAAAGATACAAAAACTCCATTCTCTTGCCCTTATCCCAATTCATTTGGGGTCGGCGCAGCATGTCTTCTTCTTCCATACTTCTCTATTACTCGTCATCTCATCCGACACCTCCTTTCTTGCCATATCATTCTTTATATAGTCCATCCATCGTTTCTTTGCTCTTCCTCTACTCATATACCCATCCACATTCATACTCAAAACTTTCCTCACAACATTTTCTTTATTCCTCCGCATCACATGCCCCATACCACGACAACCGATTACCACACAACTTTTCAGTCACCGGCGCCACTTTCAGAGTTCCACTTATATACCCATTTCTTATTTTATCCATTCGCGCAACACCACACATTCCCCTTAGCATTCTCATCTCCGCCACATGCAAATGCCTTTCATTCATCCCTTTTGTGGCCCAACATTCTGATCTATACAAGACATCAGGTCTAACCATTGTTTTATAAATCTTCCCCTTAAGTTTAAGGGGAATCCGTCATAAGCTCCCATCAAAACATAATTATCAATCCGACACCAAGCTCCCTCATCCCCCCATATTTCGCCAAGTCCCCAACATCCGTAGTGCTGTGCTATGATTTATGGAACGGTGCAAATGGGTTACGGTGACAACGGACGTGTGTCGCCACAACACTACAATTATGCACATTGCATTACGCTTTGAAAGCGACACAAGCGCTTTTTTGTACAGTTTCCTTAGTTTCTGGGGCATGCGGTATACCTTGATACGTTTTAATGATGGATTGTTGTACTTCATGAGCTTAGTGGCGACTGTCAAGTCTGAGCTTAGCTCAAGTGTTATGAAGAAGCCTTGGTAGGAGACTGTGCAGTAACCAGTAACCATGCTTTACTTTTTTTAAGGGCTTGTAAGTCAACTCCTCAGAAGGCATATAGGATCTCTGCATGTCATTGTAACTAACATCACGCTTGTAATCCCCGAAGGGTAAGGCAGAGCTGTACCTAATAGTGCGGGTGTACTATTTTTCACACACTGATCTATCTACAAGCCATACATACTGTCATCATTTGTTAACCTCAATTTATTTATGTTACTTACTAAAATAACGTCAGTATTTCATGTCTCGAAAAAACCACTCTCATAACATAACATCACGCCTGTAATTCCAGAAGGTTTAGGCAGAGGTGTACCTAATAGTACACCCACATTTCGCCAGTTATATTTACGTTCCATGTAATAGGGGGCGAATCTATTGCCATCAACCGGGCACAAATCTAAACTTCGTGGCTGCTATTGAGAAATTCCTGGTGGAAAAAGGAAATAACACTTTGCCCGACCTGGGAATCGAACCCAGGACTTTATGCTCAGCAGTCGCGCTTGCGACCACTAGACCAACGAGGCAGTCCGTCATTGGCCAGCATGTCATGCACCAGAGGTCTCCATACACCGTTTCGCCTACCAAAGTGAAAGAAACGGGAGAAAAATTAATAACTTTCAATTTAACAAATACTGCGCACATATGAATAAATTTCAATTTCGCGGCCCAGCAAAAAAAAATACAAGAGGAATCCCAAATTAAAAAATGATGGCTCATTTTAAGCTAAACGTAAGTGCACTAACACCGCTATTGAAGAAATGGCAGAAGGCCTACATGATAAAGATAGTTCGATTGGTAACGAATAGGATATACAATAATATAAAAGATGCTCGGCAACTTTCTTTTGCATGCCTCCAAATGTAATCGTCTACATTGGGACCAGTTTAGTAGTCTTTTTTGTTAATCTTTCCACCACACTTGGAACTTCTCCTGTATCGTGGGTGCATTTACAAACATTCAAACTCACATACACAAACAGCCAGACCCGGAACAACTCTCTGCAGGCCATACAAATATTTGTTCCGTGCGGGGATCGAACCAAATTGTTGTTTAGAAATTAGTTACCGTATCCAAGTATTTATTGACTAAAGAATTTTCAATTACTATCCGTAATTAGAACACTTCTACCTGTCTTCAGGACTACCGTAAACTTGGCCTTCAAACTTTATAAGGATTTTTATGAAATAATTCAAAAAATAATTTCTTGGAAATCCGTTCATCACTATATTATTAAATCTCCTAGTCATTGCAGGTTGTCTCATCCAGGTTTTCAAAGTTCACTAAGCTTCACAAAAGTCTTACTAAGTAACTTAAAATTCGACAGGGTTCGTGACACCACGCTGCGTTCCAAAGCGGGCGTAGTGGACGTTAGCAAGAAGGTTGCTAGGCTAAAATGGGATTGGGCCGGTCACGTCAGCCGCATGCACGATGACCACTGGGCAAAAGGCTTCACACGATGGTTGCCGGAAGACGGACGGCGCCGCCGAGGCCGGCCCAGAAAGTGATGGCGAGACGATCTGGACGCGTACTACGAGGGCTGGTTCGAGGAGGCACGGGAAAAGAGCATGGAAGCCCCAGCAGTGGGATAGTACAGGATACTAAAAAAAATAATTTAAACAAAGTTTAAGATGCACGAGTATACTCTCAGTGGTTCCTATGAACCTTCTGTTTCCTACCTCCCCAGTACCACGGCAACGCGTTACCGCAAGCTAATATGGTGTGCTAGCTTTTAGCTGGCGGCTTTTAGCAAAAATCATTTTCTAGCGGCCTGTATTTAGAGTTAATCATTTTCTACACCAAGGGTGGAAAGAGTTTTTTTGTGGGTGTTGCTGTGTTTTTAGTTTGTGGTAAGCATTTATATTTTACTAATAAAGGAGGGAGGAGCTCGAGGCCAAATAATAACAGCCGCTCGGATCGATCTTTAGGTTAAGCCGTGCTTACCTAGGTTGGTAGTATGTAGGTAGCAGATGTGGCTCTGTTTAAATCAATAATAATACAAAACCAGCCTATTAATGTCCCATTGCAAGCCAAAGATTTCTTTTCAGAGAGAGAGGGCTTGAGCATTGATCACCAGGCTTGATCAAAGACGTACATTAGTTTTGTTTGGAGCGACAATCTTCGCAGGGTGGCTGGTAGCAACTGGATGCAAGTTGGCAAAAATCGAGTTGGTGGCGTGCGATTGAGGAGGCCTATGTCCAGCAGGGGACTGCTGTAGACTGATGATGATGATGATTGGTTTCGTAATTTTCCTTCAAGAATGTCCGTGATGTCCAATATAAAATAAAATAAATATAAGTATGTATATATGAAAAAAAAGTAAGAAAAGTGATACTACAACTACTACTTGCAAGGATTTGAACCCACAAGGTTTTTCAGGAGGGGCGGGGGCCATCTTGATAAAGAAAACGTGACAAAATCTTTATCATCATAATAATTAAATGTTAAAGGTATACAATATTGACACATTTTTCTTTGCAAAAACAAAAATATTTCTCTCGGAACCAAACAAATTCAAGTCTATAAACAACTTCTTTTGCAACATTTTTATCTCTTTTCTCCGAACTAGTTCGAATGTTTCACACTAGACCACCCCTCTAGGGACCAGGCGTGAGGATACCACATACTATGACAACCAGTGCCATTAGCCACTGCGGCTAGAAACGGCGCGGGAATACAAAAGTAGCCTTATTTTAGGGTGTGTTTCACTGCTGCGATTAAAGTAGAAAGTCTATAAAGTTTAACTGGACTAACTTGTAGGTAGGTATTTCAAAAGGAGACCTGCGGGGTTACAATGACGTCTTAAAGCAGGGTAATTCCAGTGTGGGAAAGAGACAAGTCATCTAGCGCCATCTCTTTCCGACACTGGAATTACTCGTGCTTTAAGACGTCACGGTAAGCCACCTGTTTACCTTTGTGTTGATATTTTGAGCCCGTGTATCAAGCGAACATTAAGTTGTTTGTATTATTATTTTTATCTACCTACAAATAATTATTGTACAAATGTCTAGTTTTTGTAAAACTCTCAACAATATAGACTTATGTTATAGTTTTAATATTTTCATGTAAGTGAATTTTAAATTTCAGATCTCAAATGTGTATGCGGCGTGTCTCCACAGACAATGGCCCATCTTCCATCTTGCGCTGCATGCCCTAACACTTGCACACTTGACGATCTTATGACTGCATCAGCGACCGGAATTTGCGTAGCTGAATTTTGGGTCAAACATATCTAATCAATATTTGCCAACGACACGCTAAGAAGTAGTGAATTCTTATGAGAATAAAATTATCTCAAACCTCAAACTGAAGATGTACTTACCGTACCTACTACAGCATATAATTTTTACTCTGATAGGTTTCATCTGGTATTAATCTTAAAAAAGTAGAAAAGCATTGCCTGGAATTATCATGAGGTATTGCGCCATTTTTGTGTGTGTTTTTATACAAACAGCTGCCCCACCCACCCAGCTTGCGGCATACAAGACAGCATCCTTTTTTTCTCAGTCTAGAATGTCCCACTGCTGGGCAAAACCCTTCTGCACAATATATTACTAGGGACAGCATCACTGACTTGAAATAAAATCTCACATTTTGAAAGTAATTCAAATAAAAACGAAAGAATTGAACATAATCGCTGTAAGGAAACCTACCTCTTATTAAGTCTTCACTAAAATTCACGAAACGTCAGTCTTGAGGTATTCCCTTTTCGGACGGAGTTTGTGCGAATTATTCTTTGAGAAGAACGGTCACCTATTCCTCTGTGGAATAGGAAAGGACTGATATTAATAGTTCTTAGTCTTGGAGATAACTTTTTTGGGATATTTTCGCACGTTCTGTGGTACTAGGGCATGTGATTACAAAGTCCTTTTACGAATTTACGGTCTACTAGTCTACTTTGACACAAAACAAAAATTGAAATAAAATAGTTACGAAAAGGCACTATTTTTCAATTGTTTTGCACATCTTTTGTTTAGTTGGCGAATCGGGAAAGTTACCAAACGGGATGTACCCATGTGTAGGCAGGATTTTAGAGGAGATCGTGGCTAAATAATAAAAGCCGCAGGGCTCGATCTTCAAGATTAAGCAGCGTTTTACATCGGTATAAATGAAAGGGACCATCCATTACATACTGAACCTCCTCTGTGCCAGCGCTGGTCCCGGCTGTCATTTGTAGATCTTAGACAGTCGTTACAGACAGTCAGTGGTCCGAAAGTCTGACTAGCAGTCTAACCAAGGGGTATCGTATTACCAAGTACTGGGTTGTGGTGGTCAGATAGGCAGTCGCTCCATCTGAAATACTGGTATTCAGCTGGATCCAGTTAGACGGGAAGCCGACCCAACATAATTGGGGAAAAGGCTAGGCAGTGCTAAACTTAACGTGCTTTCCGAGGCACTGAGGAAACTCGGTATGTAATGAATTGTCATCCGAGGACCAACCTAGGCAAGCGCGGCTTAACCTGAAGATGGATCCTAGTGGTTGTTATTATTTCGCCACGAGCGAGTCTAGTCTATATGTAAATACACCGAAAAAATAAAACATAGATATGTATGCAAAATTCCAAATTCGACGTATTTTACATACTCCATAATACACTCCCCCATATCATCACCATAGAAAATACCCCATAATCTGCAATAAAAGGCTTCAATTACCCATAAAAAACAGCACGTCAGCCATTTCTAATAGGGATTATTTGCACTCCGTTGAAAGCGGCTTTCCTTTGACAATTTAATAGGTATTTACCTCAGATGGTGGAAATAAATCAGATATGCTATTAAGATAAGTATTTGGATGTGACATCAATATCGCAATATACGCTAAAAGGGGGCGCAGGTTCGACTCTCAGTTAAGGCAAGCCGTGTTTTTTCTTTCTTTTTGGGGATCAAACATTTCCATTTGTTTTTGTGAGAATTCCGAACTGCTTGGAGGTTGTATTGTACATTAAACAAGCTTACAGTAAAACAATATTTTTTAAAACAACCTTTTAAATTTTAAAATAGGTGACATAATTTTTTTTTCACAGTTTTGTCATCAAACTCATAATTGGTACCCAAATCATGGGGTAGCAGAAAAAATAACAAGTCCGCCATATTGGATTTAGAAAGACGTCACTTAGCTAACCATGCATTGTCATGCAAACTCAACGTGCATGCAAAATTTCAGCTCAATCGGGTGGGGATAACTATTTTAAAATGCAGTTGCAAGTGAAATAATTGACTAGTCCTGATCAGTTCTCATTGCGGTATTAGCCGTAGAACCGATGACCGTTGGGGTCAACGTGTTCTTGAATGGCGACTGTTAATCGGCAAACGTAAGGTAAGCACTCAGACCAGGTCGAGTGACGATCCTCACAGCAGTTGTGTGAGAGTTGCCATGAATGGAGACGCCTATGTACACAGTAGGCTCATCACCTCTCTTGATGATGAGGAGATCATTAAGAATCTCCTCATCATCAAGAAAAGTGATGAGTTCTTTGCCATTGGATTTAAACTTTAGCTATACTATTCTGCACAATCAAGCTTTTGGGAAAACTTTTGTATTCACAGAGAAAACAAAGTTGCAAGAATCGAACGAAAAAAGAAGAACGAACGAATAAGCAAAATACGACAACCATTTAGTATTAAAACAAAGTCAGTTTACGAGTGAACGTATTTAAAATTTTTCAATCATCACGAATAAAATTCGCCCTATCCCCTACAATTTATTTTTTGTGACATTTTTAATCAAACTATTGACATACTATCAATTGAAAGTACACTTAAGGTGGAAGCTCCAGGCTAGCCCGCGAAAATCAAATTTTCTAACGTTTTTTTGCAATTTGCAGTGTCAGGCTGATGTTGAACAAAATACGTTTCGTGAGCGTAACACTAACAAACACTTTAAAGTCGGCATTATTAACCTATCTCCATTTACAAAAACAACACATCTCCATTATTTCCAAGATCAAAACCCTGAGGTATTTACGTAATCCTTGCTTTAAACTCTGTTTTAATGCTTGCCTTTGTACAAGTCTTGGAAGAACCTCGAACGAACAAGTCATGAAATCTTAAGATTAAGTGAGAGCTCCGTTTTATCTTATAGGGGCAGCGGACACCGGATTTAACCGGTTTTTACCGGATCCCACCAGTTCACACCAGTTTGTAGAAGCTTAAGTTCAGGAATTGTGGGAGGTTGGTGACAGTGTGAACTTTAGAAGTCTTTTGGAATTTAGTTTTATCTGGTAACGTGAGTAAAATACGGTGTTTATCAAGGATTGTTTTTGTAAAATCTATGTGTTTGAAAAGGTTTTCCAAGATGTGTCCTAAACACACTGTTTTAGTACGGTTACCAAATAAACAATTTACCTACGTAAAGTATCTTGTTTTTTTGTGATCTTAGAGGGTTATATGGCTTCTTTATCCAATATAACCCAGCCTTAGATTCTTTCAAGAATCCCTATGTATATTAACTTTATTCGTATATCCTGTCATGTTATTTTTCAGTTATTCACCATTTCACAGCAGACTTACAAAAAACCTTTAAGGATCGTTTTGGAACATGAATTGTAAAAACAAGATGGCGTAGTCCATAATCAGCCAATTTTTTTTTTTACTTTTTCTAGCTCAATTTAATTTAATTTTTGTTATAAAAATTATTCCCAACGGATCCAATGTGAGTGTTTCCCAAAATCATTGTTAAGATTGGCCGCAGACGATGCTTTGAATTAATGAGCAGATCGCTCGCGCGGCTACCCTTAATTAATAGCTAATGAAGGCTCCTACAGGGAGTTGTTTTAGAAAAATGCCCGATACTTTACTTTGTTATACAGTGTGGACTATTTTTGTTTGAGATTTTTTTCGGTAGACATTTTATGAGCATCAATCTATTAGGTTGGGGCGGTTTTTTTAGCTGTTCTACTTTTAGGTTTTAAAAGATTCAAAAAAAATCTTAAAAAAAGAGGTTCCTAATTGGTCGTGAATGCATTTTTTTTCCGACAACATGATTATTTTTCTTGAAATTAGACCAATATGTTACACGTGCCTTTAAACATAAACCCAATATTCTGTCCATCTCTCTGCGTCGTTGGTCGCTGGACTGCTGAGCACGAGGTTATGAGTTCGATTCCCAGGTCGGGTGAGTTTTATGTTTTTTTTTTTTTTTTAATTTGAATTTCGCGGGTTACCCTCAAATTTTCTTACGTTTTTTTGTAATTTTGCAGTTAATTTCAATTTGCAGTGTTAGGCTGTATGTTGAAAAAAATATGATTCGCGACCGCAAGACGTATGTATTTAGAGAATATTATAATCATTAAAATCTTCAATAGAACCCTCTAAGTTCATTTAATCCCATTGAAGTCATTCAATGGGATTAAATGAACTTAGAGGGTTTTCATGAAAATTTGAAATTCGCGGGCTACCTTAGTGCGTCCTCCTTAAGTCGATATTATGTATTATTTTATTGGAGACAACATAATCCTCATCTCCAAGGATATATGAAATAGTTTGTCAGATTTCAAAAACTTTAACATAGAAAAATAATAACAAAGCATCATGCAACTTACACTACCATCCATACATATAACCAAGACAGGGACGCGCTCACAAAATTTGTTTACCCCAAGTCTTTTCCTCGATGCGCCTCTGTAAATGAGCTAACACACGGCCCTCCTCTACATCGGTGCCTCTTGTAAAACTCCCGTGCAAACGTGTCCGAGCGGGGTATCGCTCCATCTTGCACGTAATAAGGGATTCTAGTACCTGATGTATAAAATACGCCAGGTAAGATGCTGGTAGTGGACCGATTATTTTTCCTGCTGACGTTTTATCGTGAAAAATAACTTTAAACTCCCAATTTAAGTCTATCTAAATTAAGTTTGAAGTGAGGAACTAAGTGAGTAACTGGTGTTACGTTACCCCTAGTACTATTGATGATCATCTAGGAACAAGGCCACCCAACCCCAGGCCGCGAGCGATTTTTAAATGGCCTGCGTGAGCAAGTTTAAAATTTCTATCACCATCTGATCTCAAACAGAAACAATTTCAGAAATCACATTCATCATCATCATCATTTCAGCCGAAAGACGTCCACTGCTGGACATAGGCCTCCCCCAAGAGGGGGGTTTTGCCATAATCGCCACGTTTGGCAGGCGGGTTGGCGATCGCAGTAGGGTTGTTATAAAACACAGAGATCGCTGCTGCCCATTCTCTGGTAAGTCCCTTAGTCGCCTCTTACGACACCCACGGGTAGATATGGGATAAAATCACATTAATTGTAACAAATAGTTTAGATTTCGATCCGTTGTACGTAAGTAGATTTTAGTCAATTTTGTTTCTTTATCAGAAGTTGTTATTTATTTTTCCTTTATTCATTTTCTAAACATACAATTTACATTTTTAAATATTTATTTATTTTATTATTTTGCAAAGTGTTCTTGGGTTTTTCCATAAGGAATTTCTCAACGGATAGCTTCGTAGTCTGAATTTGTGCACCGTTGATGGCAATAGGCTCGCCCCCTATTACATGGGACCGATGGGATTAAAACCATAACTGGCAAACGTGGGTGTAATATTAGGTTCACCTCTGCCTAACCTCCGCCTTCGGTGATTCTAGGCGTGATGTTATGTTATGTTAAGTGATTGTAGGCACTGCACACTGCTCGCAGAGCGGTAAGGCAATGGAGCCGAAAGGTTTTGGAGAAACGACCAATGATCTAGTGAAGATGCGAGAAGCGCTGGACTGGTCGAAGTGGAGAACCTTGGGACGCTCATGTCTAGCAGTGGATTGTATTGCAGCGATATATGATACATAGCAATAGTAACATTCTCTGTTCAAGTAAAAGAGAACGATTTAGTATCTAAACACGTTTCTCAATCTACCTTCATACCATTCTCAGTCCAAACTAAAACTACCCAACACCTTTTCTAGTACCGTAACTGCAAATAACCACGCTGTTCACTTGAGTAGCGAAGTTGTACTGAGCGCGGCCATATTTTGTGCATCACGGTATTAGGCTGGCTACACACGGCGCAACAGAAAGCGAGACGTGCGAGTGTGAGTGAAGCTAGGGTTACGTGAGCAGCTTTGTAGTGTCTTGTAAGTTTGTGGATGGAGTGATTTTTTGATTGAGTTGTGATTCGATTATAGTGAGTAAGGAGGTTCGTATTATGCATACAGGGTGTAAACAGACCTTTCACATAACCGTCAACCAAGCATTCTGTACATCAAACTAAGTAACTTTACGTAAAAATTATTGCTGGGAATCGACTTTTTTTTTGGGTGAAAAATCACATTTTACGGTAGCACTCGATGGAAAGCACTCAAAGCATTGTGCTGATGGATGGATTGAATAGTACGGGGGACGTGGAGGTGTGTAAAGTAAAAATCTCAAATTAAAAACATGTATTTAAAAAAAAACTTGTGAAAAAGTTGGAACTTTGACCCCCAATATCTCCGTAACTAGAAGGTTCCCAAGGTATGGTCTAGAACAAAAAAATGATCGCAAAGACAGGGAGAACAAGTAAGTGCCTTTGCGATATGTTAAGGGTCTATTTACTCACTAATATTCACCATCTGCAACACTTCTAAAGAATGTAATTTTTAATAACTTGGATATAATAAATTAAATCTCTTTGTTATAAGCCAAGTATTGGAAACCGTGAGAAGCAAGGGGGTATCTGTAAATGCATGATTATAAATATCCTTAAGTTAGGCGCTTGTCTGTTTTATAATTAACTTACCTAATCAGCTTATGATGTTCCCACTGCTGACACAGGCCTCCTCTCTATGAAAGGGAATAGGCCAGTGCGGGTTGGTATAAATGTCACATGTGTTCAAATTTTTGTTCTAGGACATTCCGGTTTCCTGACAATGTATTCCTTCACCGTTTTGTGTGTGAGCAGTGGTGATGAAATAAATTAAATAAAGAAATGCGGGGTTCGAACCCACGACTTACTGCTCGTAAGTCGGGGCTGCCACCATTGGGCCACCGCTGCTCTAAGATACAAAAAGTGTCCCACCATGCAACCAGCATTCTTCCCCGTATTATACTGATTGTAAGCATTCTATTCCTCTAGTGTAAAGTTAAAACTTGAGATGTGATGAAACACATTTGCATACGAATAACATTTTCATATTATTTATAATTTTACTTTCCAACGTCTAGACTGGAACGTTAGGAATATTAAAGAAAATTTTATTGCTATAAATGTTTGAATGTAGTGAAGTTTCTTAGATAAAATCACTTAGAAAACATTTTAAGAATTCGGTATGGAAGTTAAAATATTAGTTACTTAGATACTATGTAAAATAGTAAAGTAGTGGTAGTTTTTTGCGAGGAAATACTTAGATATTTTTAATCGTAAAAAGCAAGTTTAAGCATGGTTTAGTTCAGCGGCGGAGGGCTTAGGGCAAACTGACGTTGAGTTGAACTCAGAACGGTATAGCGAATCACCCTTCGCCGATGGTTTGGTTCGCCGAAATCACTCTTAGTCGACAGTTGGTTCCACGAATAAATCCATCGCCGAAAGAACTAATCGCCGAAAACATCGCTCATCGATGGTGGCTTCAGCTACAACACCGATGAAACGGGTCGCCGAAATACTTATGTTTTCTAACAAATTAAACACTATGCTTTTAAAAAGTATTTATTTATTAATCTCAAAGCAACAGAGATCGAAACGGTACAAATAAAAAAAAAACAATTTCACTTTTAATATTTTGTTTTGTCATAATTATGTCAAACATACACCGCAAAATTACTAATCAGATCTTCATAGATTTTATTAGTGGCCAGTACCTAACGTATTGTTTGCATGTTGTGCATATTCCAAAGAGGAAATCACTGTATGAGCTACACCTGCCCCCGTAGCATGACCACCGTAGACAAGGATTTCTTTGACGGAAGAATCTACAAAAGACAAATAGTGCAAAGAAATCCGTCATTGTGTCGACACAAGCTGGTGTGAAATTATTTGTGTTTGAAGTATTTCGGCGACCCGTTCCATCCGAACAAACAGGAATCTGCTTTTCATCATCACAAGTTCAGAAAAGAAGCACAAAAAATGCACGCGCCCATGCAGTTTCGAAGACGGAAAGGCTCCTTCGGGAAACTAAAACCTGCATGCTACTGCCTGCGTGGTGCTGTGTGCGTGCTGCGTGCGTTTTATTTTTCCATTCCATATTTCTCCAACGCCACAACGGAACTAACAGAACTAAATTCCATTTTCTATATAAATAAACAATTGGTGTTCTTTATTTTTGTGTATTGCAATACATTTGTTGTGGGCCATAAAACAAACGTGGGGTCAGCTTAATGTTACGGAAAATTCGCTTTTACGAAGGAACTGTAGAACTGTCGGGAGAATGAATGCGTCGGTACGTGGATGAGTATAAAACAATGGTTTTATGGCCCAACATGTTCTTTTCTTGAGATAGTAGTGTTAAAGGGTTACAGAAAAAGATTGAATTGTCTATAAAAAGATAGCCTAAGTCCGTCTGTCTTCTGGTGGGTGTAACAAACGTCATATCTAATTAAACAACCTTAGAGTTAAACTATTTTTTTTTAAACCATGGATCTAAAGGCTTTTATTTGACTTGCAATATTTTTTGTTTGTTTTGGTCAAATCTTGCAACTGATTTAAAAAAAAAATATCCCAACCGATTGAGCTGAAATTTTGCATACACGTTTAGTTTGGATGACAATGTATGGTTAGCTAAGTTACGTCGATCTAAATCCAAGATAGACTAGTTATTTTTTATAAATGTCATGAAAAAGTCATTCAATGGGATTAAATGAACTTAGAGGGTTGCGTTGATGATTTTAATGATTACAATTCTGTAACTACGTACGTGTTACTTGCGTGTATATTTTCATCTAGGTACAACCTGACACTGACCTGTACAATGCAAAAAAGTAAGAAAATTTGAATGTGGCGGGCTACGCTACCTGGCACTTTCACCTTTGGCCTTAAAACTCTGTCGGTCTGCTGAGAATAATACGAAAAAAAAATTTGGTCACACAAAAAAAAACGTTAATATTAAAAACTTTTATTTCTATGTTTTTTGTTACTTCTAGCTTATTTCATACTCAAACACCTTTCTGTCCCTCGCAACAGTGACTTCCTTGCTGTAAAATAGAAAATACCCACGTTTAAAACAGTTGAATTTCCCGAGCACCTGCCGAGGTGTTCCGAAGTCAGTGGAGCGAGACGTGCACGTGACGACAAGGATGCAACGTCGACGACGCTTGTGGATATAGACGTACATTTTGACTTGAAAATTAACACTAAGGGAACATAAATTTAAACGAATTGGGAGCCATTCATTCAGAGGGAAAAATTTATTTCTGGTATTTCTTCTGTTAATAACTTTCAACACAATTGCCGTATAGTTTGGGCAGCATATACAACATTAATTTTAGTATATGCGAAACCTGATACACGTGTCTAGTATTTTTATGTAAAGAATCTATGTACAAAATTTCAAAACTGTATCATGAAAAATCACAAAGTTATAAGCTTGTTCTGTTATCTAGTTGTCCGCACAAAATCGTGGTCACCACGCAGCGCGCGCCTCCAGCGTCATCTTGAGCTCGTTGATAATAATAATTTGGCAGTAGGTACCTAAGTTATTGCGATAGGTACTTAAAGTCGCTCGGTGTCCAAATTTATTTTCTTTAAATATTTTTGGGAATAAATAAAACATGGCTAAAAAATTATTGTAATCGATTCAATTACTTATTCTGAACAAACTATATTCAGGTTTCGCATATACTAAAAATAGAATGTTGTACAAATCCAACAATTTTTAATTTTTCGTTGTTATTGATGGTAGAATGATATTTTGTGTTGTTGTTGTGTTTTTTTGTTTTTATGTGTGTTGTGTTTTTTGATATTTTTTGTTTAGTTTTGTTCGTTGTTTTTAGGACACTTTAATGCTAGTCTTTGTCTATGTTTTCAGGATAGAGACGTATTTTAACCGGACACAGTTGAGTATCAGTATTTTACCCCCAGGATACAGAGAGTTGCTGCAAACTAAAAGAAGTTTCAACATAACATAACATCACGCCTGTAATCCTCGAAGGTTTGGGCCGAGGTGTATCTAATAGCACACCCACATTTGGCCAGTTATGTTTAAGTCCCATGTAATAGGGGGCGAGTATAACCATCAACCGGACACAACTCCAGACTCCGTGGCTGCTTCTGAGAAATTCCTGATGAAAAAAACCCAATAACAATTTGCCCGACCCGGGAATCGAACCCAGGACCTCATGCTCAGCTTATAACCACTAGACTAAAGAGGCAGTCAAGAAGTTTCAAGCATACCAATATCGAGGTAACTGGCACCTTTTAACCAAACAACCATTCTCCAAAAACCTTCAACCAAAGAAAACTCGAATTGCAATCCCCTCTCAACACGTAGAACTTTAACAACTTAGCACTCGCGACGCAAGTAATCGCCCATTTGTACACGCAATCCTCACAGCGCTGCATCGCTGGACCCCAACAATACATGAAAGCATTTAAGCGAAACAGCCAACTCTTCTCCCAAATAGTTGCGCTTGCTGTGCATTTGACCACGGCGGTGAAGTACTGTTGGTTTTGAATTTGGTAGGTGAGTTTCGAGAGGACTTCGAGAAGTCTGCGACAAGTGTTATTCAGTTTCTCCATTGGCAATTTCTCAGTAGGAGGAGGATTGAATTTGTGCCCGGTTGATAGCAATAGACTCGCTCCCTATTACATGGGACATACACATAACTATCGACCGCAAATCGGAAGATGCTGCATTGGAAGGCCTTCCACTAGCTGGACCGATGACCTGATGAAGGTTGCGGGGATCCACTGGATGCGAGACGCACGGGACTGGTCAATGTGGCGACAATTGGGGGAGGCCTATGTCCAGCAGTGGATGTTTCTTTCGGCTGAAATGATGATGATGAAACATAACCGGCGAAATCTACTATTAAGTGCACCTCTGCCTAACCCTTCGCGGATTACATTTTTTAGCTATCTAATTGTCGAGTAACCATAGTAGTCTCCACAGTATTAGAAGCAACATTAGTCGCTGGGGCAAGTTTAATGCTCGTCGCCATAAATACGCTCAGCTGATGTATTTACAGCCGCGCAAATTGTACCTTTATAACAGCTCTGAGGCCTGGGATCACCTGGGAGCTCTGGAGCCATTGAGCTTAATGTGGGCGATAAAAGATTATATTGTTTACTAGGTGCTCTGGGTCTTTGGGAGCTATGAGGTGTGATGTTTTGATATTTATGTTTGTGTCTTGTAGAATTTGGCCGTATCGTATAGTTTCACGGTGCATAATGAGTTTAGCAATTATTTTAATGCTGGTAACTTAACTCGTCTTCTGTTTCTAAGATTCGAGAAACGGCAAGAAATTAAATAAAAACCAGCGTTGTTTGGTCTTACCCGACTACGGCAAAGCAATTAGGAAGGGTTATGATTTTAGCTGCCTATGCATGATTGTTTGTATTCTTAAAAACCTTTGGCAAGGAAGGTAGTGTTAAGTTTAATGATGTCAAAACAAAACTTGATTAAACACCACACCCCCATCACAAAATATACACTTTAAAACATAGCATCACGACCGTGTTCGTCGTTGGGTAAGGCAGCAGTGTACACTTGTGTCGCCCAAGTAATACGGAGCCAGCCTATTGCCATCAACACGGGACTAATTAACTCCTCATGCTACTGAGAAATGACTAATGTAAAAACTCAATAACACTTGTCATCATCATCATCATCATCATTTCAGCCGAAAGACGTCCACTGCTGGACATAGGCCTCCCCAAGGGGGGTTTTGCCATAATCGCCACGCTTGGCAGGCGGGTTGGCGATCGCAGTATGTTTGTTATAAAAATCACAGAGAACGCTGCTGCCCATTCTCTGGTAAGTCCCTTAGTCGCCTCTTACGACACCCACGAGAAGATATGGGATGGTGCTATTCTTTACGTCCGGACACCATACAGAACAATAACACTTGTCGCGACCTTGAAATCGCACCGAGGATGCACTTTTGACAACGTCTAGTCGTCATCACCATTCCATAATTAAGATTTTAACCAATCGCAGCTCACAATTCCACTATCATCATCCGCCTAGTCTTTTCCCAACTATGTTGGCTCCGCTTCCAGTCTAACCAGATGCAGCTGAATACCAGTATTTTACATGGAGCGACTGCCTATCTGACCTCCACAACCCAGTTAGTACGGGGTAATACGATACCCCTTGGTAAGGCTGGTTGTCAGACTTTCGGGCCACTACTTGTAACGACTGTCAAAGATCTACAGATGACAGCCGGGCCCAGCGGCTTAACGTGCTTTCCGAGTCACGAAGGAAAGTACGTTATCACGTGCTCACAATTCCACTATATAATGTTAATATTCAACAATGATTTAATTATCCAACAAGATAGAGCGATAACTCTGAACCTCCTAACTACCCTCCCGGGACAATGTTCATAGTTACATGAAACGGGAGGGTTGGAGTGGTCCATACTAACAATTGGTAGTTACAGCTTTCGGAGTCGCAATGCTAGGATGCAAGCCTTACTAGGTCGTGTTTGTTAATGAAGTTTGCAGTTTAACTTGTAAGGTGTAATTAAGATTTTGTGTGTGATCTTGATTCTTGATTAAACTTAAATCTAGACTGCAAAGGAAAATTGGTGAGCAAGAGGCCGTGAGTTCGAGTTCCTGGGCACAGTCTGAAGTTTTTTTTTTTTTGAAACGTTGCCCCGCACTTGGAATTTCTCCGGTATCGTGGATGCTTTTAAAAACATCTAATCTCACATACACAAACAGCCAGACCCGCAAGAACCATCTGTAGGCCATACAAATATTTGATCCGTGCGGGGATCAAACCCGCGACACGCTGCCCAGCAGTCAATCGCTCAGCCACTGCTCCAACCGTGCCATCAAGCACGCACAGTCGCAAGGCAGTCTGAAGTATTGAAGTAACAAGCATGTTTGAAAAGGTTAAGGACCGCTTGGTGAGGCCGATCTGTGGACGGCTAACCATCTTTCCATTCCCAGAACACTCCATGACTGTAAATTGAAGTAAGTTGAGGCGTTGGTCCCGGCCGTCATTCGTGGATCTTTGACAGTCGTCACGGGTGGTCAGAAGCCCCAAAGTCAAAGCAACCAAAGATTGTCTTGAAAATATCGCTTTAAGCGATAAGGCCACCCATTGGGTCAACCTCAAATTGTGTGAAATGTTTTATTTTATAAACGTGATTTGCATGGAGTACATAATATAGAATATTCTATTGTATTCTAGTCTACCAGACTTACCGAGGAGTATGGTGTTAGCCAGCAACCGGATTGTGGAGGTCAGATATGCTGTTACAGTGTAAAATACTGGTAAGTAGCTGCACCTGTTATGTTTGGAAACGTTTAGAGTAATGATAATAATGTCAGTGTGTTAACCAAATGGGGTGTTGTTTTATCAAAAGGAAATTGAAAGTGGAAAGAAAGAAAAATGTGTTTATTTGGCATTATTAAAAACAAAAACACCTTAAACATTAAACAAATAAAACTAATTATGCTAAAAGGGCCTCAGCTCAGCATAATGCCAGATGGCAACACAAGGAGTACCACCTGACGCTGACTTTCAGCAGCAGCCCACGAGGGCCAAACGCTCGAAGACAAATAAGAAATAGAATTGCATTTGAAAACTCCTTTGTTAATTTATCGGTCGTATGGTCCTACTATTCTTTATACTTTCTCAACAGACACCCATCCCTAAAATACTACCGCTTCTGCTGATCCGCATTTCACCTTTGTAACATCAACAACATGCATTCCACAGCAAAGTTTGACAACTGTACCAAGAGCTAAACAGAGACTTAGCAATCTGGCAACGTCCTAACATCCTGCGGCATCGATTTCATTTAATTGGACAGACGATACCACCCTAATTGTATTAGATGACCTGAAACCTGACCAGGTTCCTAATAAAGTCGTTTTGAGATAACATTTTGGTACCTAAGTACCTCAGGGTTTGTCTATTGAGGGAAAGAGCCTCACGTCACGTCCCAGCCGCCGTGGGAGACGCCCTGGGCGTCGGGGGTCACGTGGTATACCCCCGGCCACCGTAGACGCGGGCCTAGCTCGCCGTCCGGCCGTCTTATGACGACAGGCCGTGTCGACGGCGCGTTTGTGTTCCACGCGTGCCTCAAAGAGATGTCAGCAACCACGTAGGGGTCCGCATGGGCCGATGCCTGCCAGGGCTGCGGGACTGTTCGAAAGAGATACCGCGGCCCTGGAACACAAAGGGTAAAGAAGGAACATGGATGGGTTTTAGTCAGTACAAGTCTGACACTCCCTTTCGCTCCGCCCAGAGCGGGGGCATTTGATGATTTCCCATCCTAAAAAAAAAGAAAGGGTTTGTCTATTGGTACTTGTGATTGCTTAGCAGTAGCGAAGGTTGCATATAACTCGATTCCTACCGGATTCCCTTTGAAAAATGGCACAGTTAGTATTCTATAGACAAATTATATAATCACATTAAAGATATGTACACCGGCTTACTTCTTATAAAAATAAGACCCTTCGCTACTGTTGGTTAGACTTCTTAATACTTGACGATAGGATTTGATATTATTTCTAGCTCTTTCGCTATTATGTAGGGGTTGGTTTCTAGTAGCTTAATATTTTATGTGGAAGAACTGTTTTTCTGACTTCTACAACACAGGTTTACTTCAACCAACTTATCTATGCAGGCGAGAAAACACAGAACTAAAATAAATGTACCAAGTTTGACATATCGATGCAAATTTTCTTGACAAGGAGCGCCACCTTGAACTGCACACTTAAAGTGGTCATACCATAACACAATGTCCATTGGTAAGACTTTGATTTCAGATTTGCGGGCTTCAGTGACGACTGTCAAAGGTCCGCGAATGACCGCCAGAACCAACGGGTTAACATGCTTTCCGAAGCACGGAGGGTTACTCGGTACAGGTAACCCATCCACAGACCGACCCCGGCAAGCGTAACTTTTAAAACTGATCGTTCGACATGAGTGGCACGAGCCCATAATAAGATTTTCGATAGCATCTACGTATAAGAGTAAGGGCGGAGGAAACCGTCCTAAAGGCAAACATAACATAACTCCTGTAATCCCTGAATCTGAAAATCCCGGGTTAGGCAGAGATGTACCTAATAGTACACCCACATTTTCCCATGTAATAGGGGGCGAGCCTATTGCCATCAACTGGTCACAAATCTAGACTCCGCGGCTGCTACTGAGAAAATCCTGATGGAAACACCGAACAACAATAACACTAGCCCAACGAGGCAGTTAAGGGAGGGAAAACCGTCCTAAAGGCAAAATTGATATAAAACTAGCCACTGAAAAGAGGTTTTTGACAAGGCACAAAACTGATTCTTCTTCAGCAGAATAAATATATTGAGCAAAATTGTGTAAACAAATCATCTCCCTAGCCTTTTCCCAACTATGTTAGGGTCGGCTTCCAGTCTAACCGGATGCAGCTGAATACCAGTATTTTACATGGAGCGACTGCCTATCTGACCTACACAACCCAGTTGTCGTTGTCGTTGTGGTTGTCAGACTTTTTGGACCACTGACTACCTGCAACGACTGTCAAAGAGCTACGAATGACAGCTGGGACCAACGGCTTAACGTGCTTTCCTAGGCACGGAGGAAACTCGGTATGTAATGGGTAGGTGGGTAGGTATGGTGGGAAGCACAGCTTTGTGAAAAATTGTGTAAACACAAATAATATATTTTCAATTCGTACCAAACAAAACACACGTTATATTTTATGAAAAAGTGAATGCAGCTTGACATCGGGGCTGCAACCTAAACAAAATCTGTCAATCAAATGGTTCCGTAGGCGATTTGGACGCATACGACATAAAACATTCCGTTTTGAGTGGTTCGGATGGGTTGTGGTGTAGTTAGAGGAGGCGGCGATAACCTATTTTAAATAACTTTTTTGGAAGCGCAAAGATTTCATGAGAAAATTTAGAATCATTATAGGGAATTTTCTAACCAATAATGCAGAAAGCACTATCAAAACTACTAATAGATCAAAAACTTCAACAAACCGTATAAACCCGAAACAAGCTGATTGATTTGGCACAACTATAACAAAGTAGTGAAAAAAAAAATTGACTTCAAAAGTCGAATAAAACAGTTTGTAGCTTTAAACATTACAACTGGTGACTTCATTTTCTCCGCTTTATGTTTATCTAACTTCATAACGGGATAGCCTATAAGACTGTTAAAACCGGCAAAATCTACGATTTTAAGCAAAACACCAAGAAATAAGCAAAACGATATCCTACAGTCTCTTTCTATCCCTCTTCTGATACGAGAAATCAGTTAATGTAGGTTGACTTTATTCCTACGTAAGAATCCCGCTCATCGCTACCGCTTATCACTCGCTCCACAACGTCACGCAGTGAGCGCGTAACACAGCTTGGACGTGGGACGCGCATAACGAATGCCCAAACACTGAATAGCTGATGAACAATTTGCATACCTGAATCGCTATTACGTACTGACACCGCTACCGGCATAGTTTGAAGGACAGGCCCTTAGATTTGAGGGTGTTATGATACGGGCCATCACGGTTGTATTCCCTGAGGGTGCGGGGAGAGGTTCTGCGTTTCACCAGTTATGGTAATTCAGGTGTAAAAGAGGGCAAGCCTAATGCGTTTGAACAAGCATAAACGCAGACGAGCCTCTAGCAACCAACTCTAGATTTTTTGCCGTAGGTTTAAAAAACTCAGTAACAAAATCTTGGCTAGAAGGGGGTCGAACCTACAGTCCCTGAGCTTGGAAGCATATTATAGAGACGGTCAATAAGTTTTAACAATGTGATTGTGCAGAACCCCCACTTGATATTACAAAAGTTAAAAGATTTGCGGCAAAGGAAAATCATCGTGTCTTAAGCAGGAAATGCTGCACAAAATCGATGATAATATTTGTTGTTATACAAGGTTGGAAATTGAAATCTATTTAGGTAAGAGTTATAATATGTTTTCGGTAGCAGAAGCTCTCCTAAGCTAACTGTTGGCTTCTCCACATAACCTCATCATTATCTGCTTAGCCTTTTCCCAATTATGTTGGGGGTCGGCTTCCAGTCTAACCGGATGCAGCTGAATACCAGTATTTTACATGGAGCGACTAAACCCACACAACCTACCCACGGTAACGCAAGTGTAGATTTTGAATTTATATAAAGGTCGTTAACTTACACTTAAGATAAGTAAATATTGGTACCTAATATCCTCTCAATAAACTGAGCACGTAAAAATCGAGCGAAATACGTCTAGGTCCTTGGGTTGATGCGCTTTTAATGTGAGTCAAAAGCTTCTAAAAATTCTAACATCATACTTACGTCTATTTTATCGGTTTATGTTATATTTACGGTTTAAACAATCTATAGTCAATATCAAAGTTAAACCCTTTAAATCATCATTCAGCGATAAGCCTTAAATATTTTTTATTTAGAATTGAACAGAAATATTGATCTAACGTATAACGCAATAATATTGATGTAACTTATAACGCAATAATAATTCGAAGCATAATGCATTACATCACGAATTTTTTTTTTGTTTTCTCTTTTCTACACACTGTGTCTACATTTCTAACAAAACTTTCCTCTCGCAGGTCTGCTGGATGAAATTTCTCATGAAATAAGCAGTAACTTTGTGCTCTTCTATCTTAATGTAAAGTCCTGTTAAGTATTTTGTGTGTACATAAATACATCAATATTTTTGTTTAGGAAGTAAACGTTGTTTTAGAAACGTAATTCAGGCACAAAAGTAGTAAAATTATATCAAATGATCTTAATCAGAAAGAAATTCAAGTAGATTTACTCAGCATAGACCATCATCATTCTGTTGCCTTTATCCCAATTTATTTGGGGTCGCCGGTCGGCAGAGCATGTCTTCTTATTCCATACTTCTCATATACTCGTCAATTCATCAAACACTTCCTTTCTTGCCATATTATCCTTCACACAGTCCATCCATCGTTTCTTTGGTCTTCCTCTACTCTTATACCTATCCACATTCAAACTCAAAACTTTCCTCACAACATTTTTCACAGCATAGACCAAAAGAAGCAATTTTTCTATAGATGGGTTGGGCAGTCTTGTAGTGACGAAAGTAGGTTGATGGACCGAAAACCTTAAAAAGCTTGCTGTGACTGAATTCAGAAGCTTCAGGACAGGAGGTTGTGGCGCAGCTTTTTAGAAACCCATATCCGATAGTGTACTGTGATAGGCAGAGTGGATTTGATGGGTTTTCTCATTGTTTAAATTCAGAAAAACGGGTATCCCATAAATCCCGTCCCGTAAAAGTTTTTTCTAGTGTCCAAACCTAAATTCAACCAACAAATCACACACATTTCCACGTCACATGCGTTCTAAATAAAAATTCCCCAATTAGTTGAAAAGTCTCTCAAACCGGCACAGCGTGGCCACCGGACGTTTGAGCGGACGTAGTGCGATGCCATTGATTGAAATGTCCTGCGTTTGAGTACTTTGACGTAGTGTGTGCGTTGTCTGCTGTCGGACGATTTTTGTGACGTTTCCTATATTTGTGTTAGCATGGAGCTATGTTTTTGTGTGTGGAAGAAAATATCGGGAGATACGATGGACTTTCCTACCTACGTTTCATGCAATGGGCAAGCTGTGATTAATGCTCATTTTTCTTAATATATGATTATTTTCCATCAATAGCCGTGAGTCTTATAAAGTATAATCGAACACATGTAGCTAACCCAGTTACGTTCAGGTTTTTGTACTACTTTCAAGCAATCCCTCAAGACTTTTTTTCGAGTTACCTAATATATATAACGGCGTAAAGCACAAAAACGAAAAAAGAAGCGCACAAATTCAAATCTGATACCGTTGCTCATACAGACACATTAGCTCGACCAATTTAACCTTATCATTATTTGGATATAGGTTTACGACCTTATATTACGCCTTGTAGTGAAGCCCAAAAAGAGGGTAGGTAGATAGATAAAAAATTGATTCAGTGCACTCAAAAGACATAGCACACCGAAGCACAATTAAATGAACACATATTACTAGAATATATAAAAAAACAAGGTGCCAATATTTAAAAAGAAAAATATATGTACCTATAAAATATAGTAACACCACATGACATACTCAAATAAAATAACTAGTATACAAGGTGCGGTGTGCTTCTTAAGGGCATTACATTGCTCGATGACCTTGATGATTTGATCCATGTACTGGTTTTTGTTGACTTACCCCGCACATTTCACAAAATTTTCCGTTTTTATTTATTATTTAAAAATATTAAAAGAAATAACAGAAAAAAAACAATACAGATTGTTAAGTATATCATTACGTATTTGTTGTTACAAAATTCATGCCGATCTATTCAGCCGTTACAGAGATAATTTACAATTAAGGTTGAAAAAGGACCTATTTTCTACGATTAACCAAAAAAAAATTGAGAAGGTTTATTAGAATTTTAAACAATACAATTTATTTGTGATGAACTTAACTATAACATGCTTTTTTACACGGAAAACGCACGAAGGGATTCATCAACAAATTTCTTTGAACATACGCTGTTTTTGGGATTTGAGCCATGTAATGCCCTTAAAGTTGCAATAAATGGGAGTCCAGCTCAGCATGTGTCAGGCATACCTGTGACATAAGGCAATGTTGTTATTACACATTAGACACACACAAAGTGTTTTTCCTTAAAAACCTCGCCAACCGATTCGCCAATTTTTCCCAGCGCTTTCCCCAATTTTTTTTCCCAACACAACAGATCGATGGGCCGTCCATTGGGCCCATTTGAATGGTCTGTGACCCACATTGGCCGGCAGACGTAATATCCGGTCGGGCGTCCAGCGAATACCGGAAATTTCATCAAATCTGTCATACGATTGATAAGTTATCGTCGGCTAATGTTTGGAAGTGAAACTTTCACTTTTACAGTGAGAGGGTAAGTAGAAATGTTACATGGCGTTCAAGAGTGTATAGGGTTATGAAGAATAGGATGTTGCTCATCCCCCATAGAAAAGGGAGGAACCTCCGACCAGACGGGTGTTGTGTCTGGTGGGCTTACAGCCCGACAGTAGTTGTAGGGTTTTTAAGATAATATAACATCACGCTATTTACCCCCTTAGTACACCCACATCTCGCCAGTTACGTTAGTCTCATGTAATAGGGGGCGAGTCCATTGCCATCAACCAGGCACAGATACAGACTCCGTGGCTGCTACTGAGAAATTCCTGACGGTAAAACCCAATAACACTTTGCCCGAGCTGGAAATCAAACCCAGGACCTCATGCTCAGCAGTCGCATTTGCGACCACTAGACCAACGAGGCAGTCGGGTTGTGGGGTTTTTGCTATATATTTTTAAGTCACGGGTAACTTTAACAGCGCGATTTAGATATTTGATGTTAATTCTTAATTTGTGTCATAGATGGCGCTGTAGTACTTTTTGTACTATTGTGGTGTGAAGTCACGTACATCAGCACGTCACGTATAGTACATAGTTTAAGTTAAGGAAGATAAGCTGTGTTCGCAGCCTTGGCATTAGCATAGTGTCACATACGATCTTTGTATATCATCGTCATCATCATTTCAGCCGAAAGACGTCCACTGCTGGACATAGGCCTCCCCCAAGTGTCGTCACATTGACCGGTCCCGTGCAACTCGCATGCAGCGGTTCCCTGCAGCCTTCACCAGGTCATCGGTCCACCAAGTGGGAGGCCTAAAGAAGGAAAGAAAAGAAGGAGAAGCAGTTGACTCTCGGAGTAGTACACATCACGTTGTTTACTTTACCCCTCCTCTCCCCCACATCGCATGGCGACCCTGCCAGGATCTAGGCTCTAGTACTTTTTGTAGTGCCACTACAAGAGTCTGACACTTGAGTGATTGAGTGAATTGAAAAATCCAGTTGCAGACCAAGAGCTAAGCTAAATTAGTTTGGGTTCTACGAACTTCCACCTCTCGCTTCAAAAGATAAAGAAGAACACTGTTAGGAAACTGGCATGTGATAAGTTAAACTTACCTCACCTGACTCTTGGTCTGCAACCGGCTTGAGCTGAGAGCTAGAGTGGAGTATCCGATAGTCAGAAACAGAGAAACGACTGTGTGACCATTGCGAGCTCGTAGTCTGGTCTTCTCCATAAGAATCTATGCTTTGACATAGACAACTAGGTTCAACTTTCTGACTTTGGCTATGAAAAGTGCCTTAAGAAATAGTCTGGCAACTCATCATCATTCTACTGCCCTTATCACAATTTATTTGGAGTCGTCGCAGCATGTCTTCTTCCATACTTCTCTATTCCTCGTTATCTTAGCAGTCACCTCCTTTCTAGCCATATCATCCTTTACACAGTCCATCCATCGTTTCTTTGATTTACCTCTACTCTTATAGCCATCTAAATTTGAATACTCCATTTTCTTCCGCATCACATGTCCATACCACGATAAATGATTACCACACAACTTTTGATCCCTTATTTTGTCCATTCGCCTTACACCACACATCCCCCTTAGTATTCATCCAATTACCTTTCATTCATCCCAAATAGTCTAACAACTCATCCATTATAAACACAACTAGAAATAACTTTAGGAGTCTAGAAATTTCTACAACAAACAGATAAAAATATATTCTAATAAGAACAACCTACCTATAAAAACTAGTACAAAATTGACAATACCCGACTACGGAACCCGTAAAGTTTACCACAAGACTTTTGTTTGACTGTAGCAGGAGTACACATAAAAAATGTGAAGCAATTTCACTCGCCGCCCGCAGACTGTCATGAATATTAACCATTTTGCGCCATCCGACATAGAGTAGGGAATTAAGTAAAACAGTGATACTGCATATTTAAGAGGTAAGAATACTAGCGGTGTATTAAGATTTTTTGAAACATAACATCTCGCCTGTAGTCCCTGAGAGGTAAGACAGAGGTGTTCGTATTAGTAGGTACGCACGACGGCCAATCAAGCTATACAAAGCCAGTTTATGCAGATCTCTCGTTGTATAGGAAATCTATACAAAGCGAGGTCAAGTTATATTGGAAATTTACAGCCTTGTGTACAATTGTATTTCTTTCATATTTTTCTCCTCAAAATGGTATTTTGTTAAGGTAATAAATACAGTATGCCAGTAATATAAGTTAAAAAAAGTTGAAACGTCATGAGTAGCTCAACATATTGCCTACAGCATTACCAAGTTTAATTTGTCAGTGATCCCAAAAACAAGCAGTTAGTCTGTAATTTAAATCAAATCATCGTTTATTTTATAATAATACGCATATCTGACTGTTGGTAGGTAGGTACACGTATCTACCTGAGGAATGTGATTTCCTTGGCGTATCCTTAATGGCTTAAAAAGGATTGATTGTTGATATAAATCTAAGTAACAAAACAAAATATCCGCGATTAAGACCTATTTATTAATTTTCAGCAACCTTATCCTCATCCGCAAAAAGCAGAAAATTCACCCTTACTTCTCCATACATTTTAACAAATTAAATTAAATGCAAAAATCTCCTAGAAAAAAAACACTAGCCAAACCATTGAAGCAAAACCCTGAAACCTTGAGAATTATTAAGTTCAAAGTAACTAAAAAAATAAAGAAAGCCAAACCCTTTTAGGCAAGATGGCTTAAGCTATTTAGTATCGCATCTATACCAACGTACCTAATCTTTAGCAAAAAAACAGTATAACAAAGTGCGGCTGGCGTCGATTGGCGCGCTTACGATACTTCAGGGTCATATTTCAGCTGAAACCGGCGCGTTACAGATTAGCTCCAATTTTCTTTCGTACTACATTGAATTCTCTTCAATTGGGTTGTGTGGGGAACCCGATTTGACTTCTCCTGTAAGATTTGGTTCAAGTTTAGAGCTATGTAAAAAATAACGAGAATTTGTGTCTAGATTTTTTTTAAATTTTTTTTTTCATGTAGTAAGGGAAGAATATGTATGTTAGTAGTACATACATAAGATATTTGACTTTGGAGGAATAGAACTAAAGTATAGTGTGAAGTCTAAAATATGACGGCAGGGTTGGCGCAGTGGCTGAGCGATTGGCTGCTGCGCTGCGTGTCGCGGTGCGATCCCTGCACGGAACAAAATATTTAAAATTTTGTTTTTGTATGGTCTACAGGTAGTTGTTCCGGAGGTAAATTAGTGTGGGAATGTTTTGTTTAAAGAAAGAAAAAAGTCGGAGTCACAGTGAAATTGAGAATATAATCAATTATTTTTAGAAAATCATTAGCACTTCTTGCTCCCAAGAATAATGCAATAACCAAACCCTACATCAGACTAGGAACTTAAAATAAACGCAAAATTTAAAACTAACATACCCAAACTAAATCACTTTAAAGCTAAAACTAATCACCTAAAAGGTCCGACCGTCCATAAACAAAGTAGACTGACCGATAAATTTTCACGTCTAGCGCCTTACAGTAGTTAATTTTTAATTCGACAGTCCGCAGGTCTTACCCCGCGGACGGTCGATGTGAGACTGATGAGTTCTGTGGTGGGGGGAGACCGCAACGCTTAGTTATTTCGACCTACCGTCATTTGTTGACTTCTTGTTTTAAATTAGATGTCCGAGCGGATGTTTTCTTTTATCTTTTTTGGCTCCGTTCGGGTTCGTTTACCTGAGTTAGGTTAATACCTTTTCGGGATGTACTGTTTCATGCTCTTTTTGGTGTTTAAGTAGGCTATTATCTGGTTCAAGGTCAATTGGTACGTAATAGAAGACGTGCCTAACGCCTCATTGAATCTGCAGAGCGGATAGGGTTGCTACGATAGGCTTGTCCGCGTTAGTGATGTATCTAGAAGACAAATATGGAATTTTAGTGACACAATAGACATCACTATCCTCATCTCGATTGATAGAAATTGTAATGCTATGCTCCCATATGAAAGGTTTGGGCCAAGAAAGAAGAGTAGAGAATAACGAGAGAAAGGGTGAGTGGGCCAGAAGCCACGCGTTTCCCAATGCATGTTGGTGGTTGTCATTGTCACATGTCTTCAAATTTAAGGGTCTCGGATTCCCCACAATGTGTTTCTTCACTGTTTTGAAAACATAAGTTGAGTTTTTCCATGAGGGATTTCTCAGTAGCAGCCACGGTTGATGGCAATAGGCTCGCCTCTATTACATGGGACTTAAACTTAACTGGCGATATGTGAGTACACACCTCTGATGCTATGCGTGATGCCACAGGCGTGATGTTATGTTAAGTTTACAACAATACAATACACGGGACAGACCTACTTCCATCTTACGAGTAATAAAATCTACCGAGGTAAGCAGTAGGCTTTCAAGACCGTTCCAAAAAGATTTTAATCCTCACTCACACTTACTAAATCTTCCCAAAGATAGAGACAAAACTCTTAAAGGCATCTTTAACAAGTGTGACGCGAACTTCCTCAGTATATTTATTTCTCCTCTGAAACTTGTTACGAAATACCGTCCCAGAAGTTTGGTGTACCGTTTTACAGTCCATTGCACCATCTATGTTAGGTCATTAATCAATGTCAAAATACTTTGGAGTAAACCCCGCATTGGAATGCGCATAAAAAGGAATTCGCTACATTTCATGCTGGCCTGGTACACGATTTTTCTTTTTTTGTGATTTTGAAGTGAAAGAAGTATGCTTGGGGTTAATGTGTTTTTAAATGCTTTAACGTGAAGGGTGAACAGCTGGAAGGCGCTTGTTTAGTTGTTTTAGACGGCAGCCTTTTTACAAGCAGTTTGCTCAGGAATTTTTACTGGTAAATAAAACACATTTTTTTTCTAACTTAAGTTAATTTAATTATTTAATGGAATGGAAACTACTACTACGAAATTTTTTCAGATTTGAATCCTGAAGCTTAATATACCTACCAGTGACTTATCATTCAATTC